>JANAVB010028685.1:0-41106 GCA_029216955.1 Iris pallida
AACTCTTCACCGAAGTCGCACATCGTGCGATTCGATTACATTGGCATCGCCCAATATTTCTATCGAAATCGCAAGCCGTGCGATTCGATTCGCCTAGCCGAACATTCCTCGAGATCGCAAGTCTTGCGATTCGATTCGCCTCGTCCAACATTTCTATCGAGATCGCAAGTCGTACCTCATTCATAAGCTCGAGTTTTCCTTTTCCGTCGTCCGATTATTGCATCAAGGCATAATCGTTTCGCTAGTCCCGGTCGTCCGACCTTATCACTTTCGTCGTCGCGTATCGTTCATTCGATACGAGTCTCGCCTTATCGTCCCAACCAATTTTTGAAGAACACTTGCATCAACATACCGTTATACAAATTTCCAATCGAGTCTCGGTACTATCTCGTCGTTGTGGACAAACCTTCTGCAATTCTCACAATGCGTCGATACAATTTATCGCCCAAGTGCTATACCATATACCACTCGAAATCGAGTCATTCATTGCCTACGTGGTATGACATATACCACTCGGAATTCAGCCATTCCCTCGCACTATACTTAGTATCAACCGACAATCTTCCGACCCGATTTCTGCAGTGATCGTGCTTGATCACAACCGTAACTTGATTCTATCAAAATTCGACACAACTCGGTCAATATTCTCGTTTGCCAACATAAGTTTGGTGTGCAACCGACCGATTCATTCTATCGATTTACGATTTTAATTCTTCCTTACGTTACATCGCGTGCAACAATTTATTTGATATGCACTGCACCACGTGCAACAATTTTTACTTTCGATACGCATTGCACATCGTGCTACGATTTATTTCCGACTCTTTCATTCTACTTTGTACAATAATTTATTTTCAATTTCCTTTGCACTTCGTGCAACGATTAATTTGATATGCGTTGCACCAGTGCAATGATTTTACTTCCAATATGCGTTGTACATCGTGCAACGATTTATTTCCGACTTTCCAAGTCAATGCCCAAATCCGTTTAAACACATTCGGTATTGGCTTATCACTTCTCACTTTTATTTTAACGCATATTCACATTAACTCGCGCACTTTGTGCATCATTTTATTTCTCATTCAACATGTTATATTGCAACAACATCTCAAATCGTATTTCATAATTTGTTGCACTTGCAGCAACTAACACTTTTACGGCTCGTTTGCATTTAATGCAATATACCCTTTGCGACTTCTAGCAAACATCATGAAATTTCCAAAACACATGCGGCAAAATTTCATGATTTGTATTAGACTTATTATGGAACATCCAGTGCAGCATCGAGTATAGTCAAGAGTGATATCAGTGTTTGGTGGGCAACTTTTTGAATTGTAATGAAGCGAGAGTCCAGAGGAAATTAAGCCTAGAGCTCTGATACTAATTTGTCACGCCCCCGACCCGGAATCACCCGAATCATCGTCTCGCAGGGGGCATGATGCCGCACGAGCCTGGAGTTGTACTCGTGCAAGGCAAGATGACAAGTTCTCAAATGGTTATCTTGATTTGATATTAACAACGAAAGGAAACAGAGTATACGAACAATTCTCTTTATTGATATCCGAAACTGAGATTACAATGGCTTTCGATAGCCTAACAATATATGCCAGATTGGCTACAACACTCAGGTTCTCTCTTCTGCCCACAAAGGATTTTACCGTTCCATACATCATGCCTTCTATATCTCGGCCGCATCACATCCAGTTGCGTAGTCCGAGCGTCATACGATCGCACGCTTCAATGCGCTTCGGTATCCCAAGCCTTAACACGTTCAAGCAATGCTTCGCCGTGAGCCATCCATTCCCTGCACCCTGCATGAAGCTGGTGGGGGATCAGTACGTTCGTCCTCGCATGTATGAAGCAAAGATCATCTTTCTAAACCGACATTGTAATATTTATGTTGAATTATGCAACTTAGCTTATGATCTTGCTATATTCTCCTTAGGGTCAATTTTATGGCATCTTTGAAAGCGTAAAGCATGTTATCATAGCAGCATGCTATCGAATTGAATAGGCAAGCAAAACAAGCATCTCGTGTTTGATTTGTGGTGCGACTTCTTACCAAATCGACGCCCTCGCCCTTGCACCGATGCAAGGTGAATACGCCGCATTCCTTCCCTGTCATGTTATATATGCATCTCTAAGCAGGATCTCTATGCGGGACGCATACGCGCCTACACTTTCAACCCATCGTTCCTTACTATATGAGGGCCGTTGGCGTATCCGCGCCGGAATGGACTAAAGGAGTTCCTTGCTTTTCTCTCCTTCTTTTCTCAATATTTGGTCGGGCTGCCCGGCGTTTCACGGTTTGGGTCATCCCAACAATCGAAACGTTCTCGCTGCATACCATCATTTACGGATTTTTCCTCTTGTTTAAGGATGTGCGCCTACAAATTATTCGATTCCCTCCTAGCTGTCACCCTCACTTTTTCCAGTTAGGGGTAAAATGGTAATTTTCCATTTTATTATTTTTGGGAATTTTATTTCATGAATATTATTATTTAATTATTATAGGAGTCGGGTTCGAATTTCATCGCATTCCGAGTTAATTCGGGACCCCTGAATTTCGACTTGAGCTGTAATTAGCCTGTTAGCTAACCATGGCCCACCATACTAAAAATTTAGGGTTTAAGAGTTTGGACTAGTTCCCCATGATAATTTAGTTTAATTATAATTTTTTATTTTTTAGCAACTTCCTAAACCTAATTTGGAATTTATTTAATTTTGGCTTAGGGAGGGGCAAACTTGTCATTTACAAGTGCCCCTCACACCCCAACCATGCTTGGCCGACCATGACTAGCCCCCCCCCCTCTCTTTCTTCTTCACTAAGCTACACACTCTCTCTCTCTCTTCCAAATTCATTTCTTTCTTTCCAAGCTTTTCCTCCAACCTCCTCTTAGGTATGATTTTATTTCCTCCATTAATTCTCTTTTGCATATAGTTCTTCCACATTAAATGGAGAGGAGAAGATTCTCTTCCATTTGCCCACAACTTTGTAGGTTTTCCATAGAAAAATAGGTTAAGGATTTATTAGGATTTAATCTTTTTGAGAGTGGTATATATATATATATATACATATATATATATACATGTGTATTTAGTGTGTATATTTATTTATTATGGTGTGTTGTGTTGTCTGTAAGTATGCGTTGTGTGTGAGTGTCCGATATGTATAGATATATATATATATATATATGTGTGTATTTGTAAATAGAAATGAGAAGGAGATAGAAATAGGAAGGAGAATAGGAAGAATGGGAAGGAGAATGGGAAGGAGAATAAAATGGAAGGAGAATGAAGAATAGGAAGGAGAATGAGGAAGGAGAATAGAAAATAGGAAGGAGAATGAAAGAGGGAAGGAGAATGAGGAGGAATAGAAATGAGGAGAATGAGAAAATGGAAGAGTGGAAGGAGAAGAATAGAAGGAGAATGGGAAGGAGAATGAGGAAGGAGAATAGAAAATAGGAAGGAGAATGAGAAGAATGGGAAGGAGAATGAGGAAGGAGAATAGAAATAGGAAGGAGAATGAGAAGAATGGGAGGAGAATGAGGAAGGAGAATAGGAAATAGGAAGGAGAATAGGAATGAGAATGGGAAGGAGAATGAGGAAGGAGAATAGGAAATAGGAAGGAGAATGAGGAAATAGGAAGGAGAATAGAAGGAGAATGAGAAGGAGAATAGGAAGGAGAATAGGAAGGAGAATGAGAGAATGAGAAGGAGAATGAGGAGGAGATAGGAGTTTGAGAATGAATCGGAGTTCGGGTAGTCGGATTGACTTGAAACTTGGGTGGCATGTTGGGTACACCCCACAAATGTCATATTTGAGCCGATTTTTGGCTCGGTTGACCCAGAGTTGACTTTTTACCCAAAAGTCAACCGTAAGTCAACACTTTGTCTAGATTTCACCAAATCCAAACTAGAGTTGACCAGTTGACCAAAAGTCAACTGTTGGTCAACATTTGACCAGTTTGACCTAGGGTTGACCATAGTTGACCTAGGGTTGACCAGAGTTGACCAGTTGACCAAAAGTCAACTGTAGGCCAACTCTTGATCCCGTTTGACTTTCTTTGACTTGTTTTGACCCGTGATGCCTGGTATGACCTAGGATTGACTTGGTTAGGCTTAGATTGACTTGATATAACTTGATTTGACCTAGATTGACTTGACAGGACTTAGTGTGACTCAGTGAGACCTAGTTTGACCTAGATTGCATATCATTCATTGTAAATCATTCCTAAACTTGTTTAAACCTAAATTAACTTACAGTATCTCATATTTAGGTCTTCTGATACCGCTCTGAGCATTGATATACCATACAGCTCAGGACGACAGGCGAGTACATTCACTGATAGTTTTCATTGTCTTGATATCTGCTATATCTGATTCAGTTGTAGTGTTATACTCGATTTCCAGTCACGACAGTTCACGGACTAGTATATGTTGGATCATGACATGGGATGTTATTCCTAGAGTTACATGGTATATTGGTACATATTCCGTCTTATTTCAGTGTATTGGTATAGACACCGATTTCAAAGGGGACTTGCTACCCTCTTGTGGAATCCCGTGTCATAACGTGTCATGTCCAGATCCATTGTACTATTCGGGGATGGGGGAGTTATTAGTGGTTGTGTGATCAATTCCCACATGGTTCTATGGTACTCATGGTTAATAGCTATACCCTCACCTCACGACGGGTAAAGCCTCACCCTACGGTTATGGCTTTCCATGGTGACCGGCCTTATCGTTTCTATTTTATGGTTCTTAGTCGGTCAGATGGAAAGCCTTTCCCAAGCCGATCACATGACGTACTAATAATTCAAGGCACCTTTTTATATTTATTATCTTGGGTGACTAGGTTCTGTTCGGGAGAAGGGTTACAACCCCGGTCCTTGTTTGGTTTAAGGGTTGTAACTCGGCTTCCGAATAGTTCCCAAGTCATCCTATATCTATGTTTTATCGTCCTTTTCAGTACTCTCATCATGATATGTATTTCCAGTTGATTTTGTCTTGTATTTCATTATGCTGTCTCTTATAGCTTTTGTCAATTCACATGGAACTGCTGTTGGTGTTTGTACTTGCTCATTTTCCTGACAGGATACCGTTATGATATATTACAGATGATTCAGAGGCTGATTGTCCGACCTACTATGGGGTCGGGTTAGATAGAGTAGACTTGGACCGTGGCTTGTTAGTAGAGCCACTAGACTTTGCTCACCCTGAGTATAGTTTAGTTAGGTTTGCCTGGCCTGCGAGCCAGCTAGTACTTTCAGACTGTAGTATTATATTATATTCTGTGATGTTATGTTTAGTCTTGGACTTGTGTGGATCTCGAACTTATTTCTGCTTCATCTATCATATTTTCTCGTGCTATCTATCCTAGTTGTTTATGTGATTGAGACAGTATTGCTATGTCACCTCCATTCGGAGTGTATATACTGTACAGGTACCTTTATCTGTTTAGTGTAGTTTTGTAGACAACCTAGACAGCGTTCTACCGCCGATGCTGCGGCGTAGGCTGGACGTAACCACTTCTCGTGCCCCTAATCAGGGTGCGGGTCGTGACACGTTTTTGTGGCGGCCCATGCAGGTCGATGTCGCAATTAGTGCGATCTCGTAATGGTGCTCGACTTAGAGTGCTAATTACGAGCCTGCGATTAGGACATAGGATCTAGGGTATGATAGGAGTTACTCAATCACATTTTAGGAAAAACTCTGATCTTTTGATTACCATGACAACTCTTCTTGTATTTGAATTCAATTGTCCTCCTTTGATAATGTCCTATCATGTGCCATATTGATCTCTTGGGTTCAATTCGTCTTCAGGATGACAATCACTCGTTCTCCAGCAGCGGATTCTAGCGCAGTTCCAGAGAGGTCAGATCAGGGAGGTCTTCCACCTCCGGCTACGGGACCGACAGTCGAGAGTGCAGCGGCATCAGTTCCTGCCCTTCAGGCAGGAGTAGCAGTGGCAGTTCCCGGAGGTCTTCCACCTCCAGCTGGGGAGCAGCCCCATCAGTTCCTGCCCTTCCGGTGGGAGCAGCAGCAACAGTACCAGCAGCGACGATCCCTGGAGGTCTTCCACCTTCAGCAGCAGGACCGTCTATGGTCATCCCGGACATTCTTCCACCGCCGCCCCAGTTACCGACAGACACCCAGGGGATGATGGCACTCCTGCAGCAGATATTGCAGACGCAGCAGCGCCAGACAGAGGTGCTGAGACAGACCATGGAGAACTCGCACCAGTTAGCCATGGCAGCAGTGGAGAGGGTTGTACCGGGTACAGTTCAGGATACCCCAGTTCAGTATCAGTGTCAGAGACAGAGGCCAGCAGCACAGTGCCATTTTTGTAGGAGGCCAGGGCACACTGTAGAGGTGTGCAGGAAGAGATCGGGCGCCTGTTTATACTGTGGGGCGTCCGATCACCAGCTGAAGGACTGCCGTTCCCGGGGAGCCCGAGGAGTTCAGGACAGAGCACAGCCGGCCAGAGGACCAGCAGTTCAGCGGAGAGCTCCTCCACTTCAGACGCAGCAGCAGTATTTCAGCAGCACCTGAAGGGAGCCCGTGCGGACAGAGTACGTCATGTACTAGCACGTGACGACCAACAGCAGGGTCAGGGCAAGAGACAGGTCGTCCAGTGTGCTTTCTGCAAGAAGATAGGGCACACCTGGGATGTTTGTAGGATGAAGCTGGGAGTCTGTTTATTCTGTGGAGCTCCAGACCACCAGGTGAAGGACTGTGCGGTCCGTGCAGCCAGACAGGGAGGCCAGGACAGAGTGCAGCATGCTATAGGAGGCCAGCAGGGGCGAGCTTTCGCCATGACAGTTGTGCCCACTCAGGCAGTAGCAGAGCATATAGCAGGTTCCAATCTTTCGATCTCCTTTTCGCATTTGCCTTCTTATAAACTGTCTTGAAATTCGATTCCATATGTTCCTTGATCGTTTGATAAAATTTTTGTCCCTGTGATGTGATATTTTTCTGAGATAAGTCGTATGGGCTAGGTCACCTCGATTATGAGATTTTAGAATCCTCTAGGGTCATGCTAGAAGGCAGAGTGAGGACATATAGTCGGACTATGGACGTATTCCTAGGGTGTGGGAATTTAAGGTTTTCGCTGCCAAGCTAGCGGCAATGCGAAAATTTTAAATACCATAATTCTAGAGGTATGTACCGTAGTTGAGGACTCTGTGATTATCGTAGCCTTGCTCACTAGCATGACGGAGATTCTGAGTATCATGATGATTGGACAGACGCATACGATTATCGAACTGCATGATTTTTCTGTGTTTACTTTGTTTTAATTTTTGGAGGATGGATTCTTTTTAGGTGGATAGACTTATCGCACCCAGTTTCTATTTGAGAGTAATTTTAAATTTTATAATTTTAGTCATTTAATTCATGCTTTGATTTTTGAGATTTTAATCATTTTAAATTTTTAAGCCATGACTTTTGATTTTGATATTTTACTATTGTTTGGTCTTCAATTTCGAGGACAAAATTTTTTTTTAGGTGGATAGACTTGTCACCCTCACTTTTTCCAGTTAGGGGTAAAATGGTAATTTTCCATTTTATATTATTTTTGGGAATTTTATTTCATGAATATTATTATTTAATTATTATAGGAGTCGGGTTCGAATTTCATCGCATTCCGAGTTAATTCGGGACCCCGGTGAATTTCGACTTGAGCTGTAATTAGCCTGTTAGCTAACCATGGCCCACCATACTAAAAATTAGGGTTTAAGAGTTTGGACTAGTTCCCCATGAGTAATTTAGTTTAATTATAATTTTTATTTATTTTTAGCAACTTCCTAAACCTAATTTGGAATTTATTTAATTTTAGGCTTAGGGAGGGGCAAACTTGTCATTTACAAGTGCCCCTCACACCCCAACCATGCTTGGCCGACCATGACTAGCCCCCCCCCTCTCTTTCTTCTTCACTAAGCTACACACTCTCTCTCTCTCTTCCAAATTCATTTCTTTCTTTCCAAGCTTTTCCTCCAACCTCCTCTTAGGTATGATTTTATTTCCTCCATTAATTCTCTTTTGCATATAGTTCTTCCACATTAAATGGAGAGGAGAAGATTCTCTTCCATTTGCCCACAACTTTGTAGGTTTTCCATAGAAAAATAGGTTAAGGATTTATTAGGATTTAATCTTTTTGAGAGTGGTATATATATATATATACATATATATATATACATGTGTATTTATGTGTGTATATTTATTTATGTATTGGTGTGTGTTGTGTTGTCTGTAAGTATGCGTGTGTGTGTGAGTGTCCAGATATGTATAGATATATATATATATGTGTGTATTTGTAAATAGAAATGAGGAAGGAGAATAGGAAATAGGAAGGAGAATAGGAAGGAGAATGGGAAGGAGAATGAGGAAGGAGAATAGAAAATAGGAAGGAGAATGAGAAGAATAGGAAGGAGAATGAGGAAGGAGAATAGAAAATAGGAAGGAGAATGAGAAGAATAGGAAGGAGAATGAGGAAGGAGAATAGAAAATAGGAAGGAGAATGAGAAGAATGGGAAGGAGAATGAGGAAGGAGAATAGAAAATAGGAAGGAGAATGAGAAGAATGGGAAGGAGAATGAGGAAGGAGAATAGGAAATAGGAAGGAGAATGGGAAGGAGAATGAGGAAGGAGAATAGAAAATAGGAAGGAGAATGAGAAGAATGGGAAGGAGAATGAGGAAGGAGAATAGAAAATAGGAAGGAGAATGAGAAGAATGGGGAGGAGAATGAGGAAGGAGAATAGGAAATAGGAAGGAGAATAGGAATGAGAATGGGAAGGAGAATGAGGAAGGAGAATAGGAAATAGGAAGGAGAATGAGGAGAATAGGAAGGAGAATAGAAAGGAGAATGAGAAGGAGAATAGGAAGGAGAATAGGAAGGAGAATGAGAAGGAGAATGAGAAGGAGAATGAGGAGGAGAATAGGAGTTTGAGAATGAATCGGAGTTCGGGTAGTCGGATTGACTTGAAACTTGGGTGGCATGTTGGGTACACCCCACAAATGTCATATTTGAGCCGATTTTTGGCTCGGTTGACCCAGAGTTGACTTTTTACCCAAAAGTCAACCGTGAGTCAACACTTTGTCTAGATTTCACCAAATCCAAACTAGAGTTGACCAGTTGACCAAAAGTCAACTGTTGGTCAACATTTGACCAGTTTGACCTAGGGTTGACCATAGTTGACCTAGGGTTGACCAGAGTTGACCAGTTGACCAAAAGTCAACTGTAGGCCAACTCTTGATCCCGTTTGACTTTCTTTGACTTATTTTGACCCGTGATGCCTGGTATGACCTAGGATTGACTTGGTTAGGCTTAGATTGACTTGATATAACTTGATTTGATCTAGATTGACTTGACAGGACTTAGTGTGACTCAGTGAGACCTAGTTTGACCTAGATTGCATATCATTCATTGTAAATCATTCCTAAACTTGTTTAAACCTAAATTAACTTACAGTATCTCATATTTAGGTCTTCTGATACCGCTCTGAGCATTGATATACCATACAGCTCAGGACGACAGGCGAGTACATTCACTGATAGTTTTCATTGTCTTGATATCTGCTATATCTGATTCAGTTGTAGTGTTATACTCGATTTCCAGTCACGACAGTTCACGGACTAGTATATGTTGGATCATGACATGGGATGTTATTCCTAGAGTTACATGGTATATTGGTACATATTCCGTCTTATTTCAGTGTATTGGTATAGACACCGATTTCAAAAGGGGACTTGCTACCCTCTTGTGGAATCCCGTGTCATAACGTGTCATGTCCAGATCCATTGTACTATTCGGGGATGGGGGAGTTATTAGTGGTTGTGTGATCAATTCCCACATGGTTCTATGGTACTCATGGTTAATAGCTATACCCTCACCTCACGACGGGTAAAGCCTCACCCTACGGTTATGGCTTTCCATGGTGACCGGCCTTATCGTTTCTATTTTATGGTTCTTAGTCGGTCAGATGGAAAGCCTTTCCCAAGCCGATCACATGACGTACTAATAATTCAAGGCACCTTTTTATATTTATTATCTTGGGTGACTAGGTTCTGTTCGGGAGAAGGGTTACAACCCCGGTCCTTGTTTGGTTTAAGGGTTGTAACTCGGCTTCCGAATAGTTCCCAAGTCATCCTATATCTATGTTTTATCGTCCTTTTCAGTACTCTCATCATGATATGTATTTCCAGTTGATTTTGTCTTGTATTTCATTATGCTGTCTCTTATAGCTTTTGTCAATTCACATGGAACTGCTGTTGGTGTTTGTACTTGCTCATTTTCCTGACAGGATACCGTTATGATATATTACAGATGATTCAGAGGCTGATTGTCCGACCTACTATGGGGTCGGGTTAGATAGAGTAGACTTGGACCGTGGCTTGTTAGTAGAGCCACTAGACTTTGCTCACCCTGAGTAGTATAGTTTAGTTAGGTTTGCCTGGCCTGCGAGCCAGCTAGTACTTTTCAGACTGTAGTATTATATTATATTCTGTGATGTTATGTTTAGTCTTGGACTTGTGTGGATCTCGAACTTATTTTCTGCTTCATCTATCATATTTTCTCTCGTGCTATCTATCCTAGTTAGTTTATGTGATTGAGACAGTATTGCTATGTCACCTCCATTCGGAGTGTATATACTGTACAGGTACCTTTATCTGTTTAGTGTAGTTTTGTAGACAACCTAGACAGCGTTCTACCGCCGATGCTGCGGCGTAGGCTGGACGTAACCACTTCTCGTGCCCCTAATCAGGGTGCGGGTCGTGACATAGGCCAAGCGGTTCCAGGGCGCATCCGGCATTTAACCGTTTGGGAGAAACACCCGTGCACGGGCGATATCACATTTTATCTTTCGTCCATTCCATTCGACCATGCAACGCCCTTATCATTCAAGCAATCAAATTCAAACAACCAAACATAGTCTTGAGTCCGAGACTCAGACTTTATCATCTCGCGTCTCTTTCGTTAACTTTCTGTGTTCTTACATTTTATACTTCGTTTTAATGATTCAATGGCATCGTGCCTCAACTCAATACTCGTCAACCGAACGACCCGAAGGTCTCGAACACCTTTCGAGGCACCATGTCATATCCGACAGTTCTGCCACATTCATGCCACAACTGTATTCTTTCATAACGAAGCCATCTTTTATTATCCCGTGCACGTAGGCCCGTTTCGACCGTATATCCATGTTCTATAACTTAGCATTCAATGTTCGGGGCTTGCGCGCTAGGGCGCTCGCCTATTGTCTTCCAATGTTCTAGCCGTCTAACTCGTGCAGCAAAAGCACGGTATGGTTCGTGCACTAAGGCACTCACCGAGTACAGTTATCCCATGTTCTTACGGCTTGCGCACCGAGGCGCTCGCCTTTGCGATATCCAATGGTCCATAGCGACTCGTGCATATTGATGCACGTTTCATTTCAATTGTTCTAACTTAGTGTTCGACACACACTAGGATATATCTCCGATCGGACCACGCCCGTGGTGCCAATAGGTTAACTTAGCATACAATGATATATTTGACTTATCGAATAAAGGAGTAAAAAGAAGTCAATCCTCCCACCTTAAGTCGATACGCCTTTGTCGTTTCGCCGAGCCGATGCGGCTCGATTTTATAACTTTGTTGCACGGCCACTCTCCTGACTTAGCCATTCGAGCACTTCGTACTTCATTGAGTTATACGTCTGATTTGGCTTACCGTGCCCAAGTCTCAGCCCGTCGCAAGGCGTCGATTTGATTTCGCGGACCCCTTACTAAATATGGCAAAAGATCGACCTCTAATATTTTTGCGTCAAAGTATAACCTGCACACGAAACCAACTAAAATCAATACTTGCATCGATTCGGGCTTGCGCCTTGGTCGATTTGATTTCTTAGAATCTTCGAGCCGATTCAACGCACTCATCCTTCGGGGCAACGCGGCACTTCGCATCGATTCTACTCGATGTATTCTTTCGGGGCAAGGCAACTCTTCGCATCGACTCAGTTGATGCGTTGCTCGGGACAACTTAACTCTCGTATCGTTTTGCATCGATACATTTTCTTGGGTCAACGCGACTCGTTGAGTCAACGCTTCAGCGTAATGTGCCGTACGGAGCGGGATATTACAGAAGCGTACCTGAATCCATTGCTAGGCTTGATGGATATTGAAGCGATCGTCTCTTTATTGGGTTCAATCTTCCAACTTGCTACGACCCTTAATAACAAAGGTGAATCTGAATCCTTTGTCCCTCTCTTTCTGTTGATGGGGATGCAGAAGAGAAAAAAGAGAGAACCTCTCTTTTGGTGGCCGTATAAGTTGGGGACCATAACCCTAATGAACACATATATTAAATGTTTTGACATTTCTAATTTGGCCCCTCATCAAATTAGAATTATCTCCGGTATCTACACATTAATTCCATAACAATTATACCCTTAAGCCAATTTTTAAATAGACCACTTTAATTTGGCTTAATTATTTAGATAGCCTAAACACAATTAATTTTATATGTGTGGCCCCTTAATTATTTAATAATTCCAACAATCTCCCACTGGGCCACATATGTAATCTTATAATTGTGTTAACCTTAGTGAGCTCATAAATTGCTATCTTAATCCTTAGGGTATATCCGGACAATCTCGTCCATTAACCATATCAACATAGGATCAAAGCGGCCTTCGTCACATAGAGCGTAACTAAACCATCAATGGTCACATATACCAATATAGCTAAACAACATAGATCAATCATGGATACGTAGCATGGAAATTACACGCAATGTGATCAATACGTGTCTATTTCCAACTGGTCCTCCTTAACTTTAATGAGATCAATACTTTAACATAATGAAATGAGAATGAACTGAATTTTCATATATCTGATCAGATAAATATCCAAAATACTTTAATACATAAATGTGTCCAAAATCAAATAGCACCCAAATACATAAAATACAAACTCCCACTATATTGCCATATACTTGATTGAGATAACACCCATATGAGCAGTATGCTCATGAAAGACCCTGGGTGATAATGCTTTTGTGAGCGGATCTGCTAAAATGGAGTTTATTAGAATGTGCTATATGGACACTTTAACCATTCTGAATTCTTTCCTTCACAACTAGAAACTTTATGTCAATATCCTTGACTTATACAAGTTTCTGTTGTTATTGGAATACATTACTGCTGATTTATTGTCACACCATAATTTAAGTGGTCTTTCAACACCGTACTGTAGGCGCAGCCTTGTGACAAAATTTCGCAACCATATTTCCTGAATAGATGTCTCACAGCATGTTATAAATCTTGCTGCCATGGTGGAAGAAATTATGAGTGCATGTTTGACACTCATCCAAAATATATCTCCATTAGTCAGCATAACCTGATGTGGATCTCCTACTGTGTTGGCATCCAACAAAATCGAAGTCGGAATACCTTATGATCTCCAGAATTATCCGATCTCCTACAAAGAGCATATAATTTCTCGTTCTCTATTAATTACTTAAGTAGTTTGGCTGCTATCCAATAATCCATCCATATTTGCTTAAATATCTGCCTAACATTTTAATATGTACGCAATATCCTGACGCGTACATACTTGAGCATACATTAGACTCCCTACAACTGATCATGAAGGAAAAATCTATTATATTTTCTTAATTTTAAGGCTAACCTTAGGGCACTTGTTTGAGACCGAATTTGTCTCCTTTAACGTGAGGTGTCACCTGGTTTGCATTGAATACTTTAATCAATATACAAAACCAGAAAATTAATCCTACCCCCACTGAACTTGTGATACACACAATCTTCAACAGTGTTCATCTCAAAACCAAACGAGATAATCACTTGAAGTACCTTTGACGAGAAGCTTGCTTGAGTTCATAAATAGATTTTGTCAATTTGCAAACTATATTCTTTGGGTCTTTCGGCACAAAATTTTCTGGTTGCACCATATAAACTGTTTCATCAATGTTACCATTGAGAAATGTCGTTTTGACATCCATTTAATGTAATTCAAGATCAAAATGTGCAACATGTACTATGATTGTTTCAAAGGAGTTTTTCAAAGATACCGAAGAGAAAAACTCTTTAAAATCAATCCCAAAATTTTGAGTAAAGTCACTAGCTACAAGACGTACTTTATACCTCTCCACATGACCCTTCAAATCAGTCTTGGTTCTAAATGTCCATTTGCAACCAATGGACTTCATACCTTTTGGTAATGGGACAAGTTCTTAAACTTTATTGTCTTGCATGGACTTATACTCCTTATTTTTTGTATCAATCCACTTTGAGAACTGGAACTGTCCATGGCCTGACGGAAGATGTTATAGATCATCTTCCAGTATCCACGGTCTTCCTCACGTTCCTAAAGAAATATGATAATATAATCCGAAATTATATTTCTCCTTTCTCTTGTGGACCATCTTAATATTATCGGTTCTTGAGGTTGTTGAGTTTATTCCTCAGGAATAATTACCTTATCTTGAATGGGGGTGCCACTATATTATCTTGTCAAGGTATCTCAACAACGACTTGTAGAGCCAATTCGACATTGTCTTGTTGAGGCTCTGAATTCACTTCTTGATTAATGACAGGTACAAAATCCTGCACATCATCGAAAGTGATAGTAGGAATCACAATCGATTCCTCCTCAAAGATAATGTCTTTGACTTTATTTCTTCCCCAAACTCAACATCTTAAAAAAAATATTACACTTCTTGTCTCAAAAAAAATTATGTGGGACTGTATAATTATTAACCCATCGATCTGTCAGCAGAGCCAATAAAGTAGCTGTTTACAATTTAACTTTGGTCTGTATTTCCTTTACAGATTAATATAGACATTAAAGTCAATAAATCCAAATCTCATCAGACACAAGTCGTTCAACTCTATTTCTAGAGATGTAACCTAATCGCTTATGTCATAATGAGGCTAAAAATATTTATTATTAATTTTGCGTTTAGTACCACATGACTCCACTTGCAAGATTTTATTGTAAGATGCAATAGTTTCAACTGAATATAGGCGATCATAGACCTTAAAGGAACCGTTACCAATAATATTTGAATTTAAAGATAGACTAAACTTATTATTTCCAAATGAACAATGATAACCAGATTTGTCCATTAAGGAAACTGAAACTGAATTTCATCTAAAAGACAGTACAATAAAAGTGTCTATCAAATCCAAATAATAATCGGTTCCTAAATATAACCTAAAATGTCCTATTACATCCACTTCTACTGATTTTTTTAGTATTTTTCAGGAATCCTAAATCGTTTCATCTAATTTGATTTAGGGTTACGATTGTTCAAACAATTTTTTTTATGATGATCCATTCAATTTAGAAACAATAAAGTCTTGTTGGATTTTTATTGTACCATGTCGATTCATGAGATGAAGAACATAAATTAAATTGCGGAAGCGTATCTGAATCCATTGCTGGGCTTGATGGATCTTGAAGCGATTATCTCTTTATTGGGTTCGATCTTCCAACTTGCTACGACCCTTAATGACAAAGATGAATCTGAATCCTTTGTCCCTCTCTTTCTGTTGATGGGGATGCAGAAGAGAAAAAAGAGAGAACCTCTCTTTTGGTGGTCGTATAAGTTGGGGACCATAACCCTAATGAACACATATATTTATATGTTTTGACATTTCTAATTTGGCCCCTCATCAAATTAGAATTATCTCCGGTATCTACACATTAATTCCATAACAATTATACCCTTAAGCCAATTTCCAAATAGACTACTTTAATTTGGCTTAATTATTTAGATAGCCTAAACACAATTAATTTTACATGTGTGGCCCCTTAATTATTGAATAATTCCAACAATCTTCCACTGGGCCACATATGTAACCTTATAATTGTGTTAACCTTAGTGGGCTCATAAATTGCTATCTTAATCCTTAGGGTATATCCGGACAATCTCGTCCATTAACCATATCAACATAGGATCAAAGCGGCCTTCATCACATAGAGCGTAACTAAACCATCAATGGTCACATATACCAATATAGCTAAACGACATAGATCAATCATGGATGTGTAGCATGGAAATTACACGCAATGTGATCAATACATGTCTATTTCCAACTGGTCCTCCTTAACTTTAATAAGATCAATACTTTAACATAATGAAAACAGAATGAACTAAATTTTTATATATCTGATCAGATAAATATCCAAAATACTTTAATACATAAACGTGTCCAAAACCAAATAGCACCCAAATACATAAAATACAGTACGCTTCCGCAATTTAATTTTTGTTCTTCATCTCATGAATCGACATGGTACAATAAAAATCCAACAAAGGGTTTGACAGCGGTGCTCCAGCCGTGAAGATGTGGCTCGCCGGAGCGTGCCGGAGGTGGTCGTCGCGAGTCGAAGCAACGTTGGGTCTCGCGGAGGAGCGCCGACGAGGTTTAGGAAGAGTTAGGGTAACGGCGGGGAAGATGGTCGGGATGTCGGTGGCTTCGGGGGAGGGATCCGTTATTCCCGAGGCATAATTTTCGATAGAAAACAGAGAAACGAGACAGTTGTCTCAATAGTAAGAACGTTTCGTAGCAACACTTCATAGAAGGTGCACCACAGAGATCCTTGGAGGATTCTGGTAACGAAAATCTAAAAAGATTTTGTTACAACAACAAACAAAAGTAGAGCTTCTTTTAGGAAGGTACAAATCGAGTTGCTAGCAGCAGCGACGAAAGCCCACAAGAAGTATCTGATTAGATCAGAGAATAAGAGAAGGAAAGAAGAAAGAGAAAGGGTGCTTTGTTGGGGTGATAAGATCACCGTTGCTCAAAGTAAGATTCGCCTATATACGATCCGCTTCCAGGAACCAGCAAGTCATAGAAAAATTCTGCAACGCTCATCAGTCAATATTTGAGACTTGAACGGACTTCCTGGACTTTACAGACTCCCTTAACTCTCTTCTTTGGTGCATCTTTCAAAGGAGGCTAAGGGGCTCTATTTATAGAGTGGAGTGAGACTTCACCTCTTCCGCTATCCGATGTGGGACTAAAATACCAATACTCAAAAATAAAGTTTGATATTTAGATCATCCCACAATCAGCATAGAAGTGTGATAGTCTACGCCTACCCCCCAAACACTCCCGTGCATGCACGAGACATCCTGGAGTCCGTGTCTGAGTCCAAGTCCGCACAAAAAAAATCAACTTAAATCTTTGTTGGAATTAATCCTTTTTTCTTCTAGGAAAATACTCCCACATGACACACACTTGTGCCCCACCACACCTCATGTGTACACCTCAGTACAAGCAATGCATTATATTGAGATACTCACCATTTGGTGTAGCCGATGTGGGACTATCTTTCCTAGTCCAAAGGCAAAAACACAAACAATCTCCCACATATCTCAATATATGGGTTGAGCGTTCCCTACAGTGACTGTCCATCATGCATTAGGAGAGATGTCGCTACGACTTGAATCTTTTCGCCTAGGTTAAATAACATCATGATACAAGAATGGACTAAGCCTTGAATTCTGCACCATAACTGCAATTCTTCCTACTCACATAATGACATCAACTGTGCTTCTGGCTGCACATTAAAGGCCTTGTGCCAGCCTGGTTTCAATGTATAATTTTTGGGCGTCTATAAGTTTACCCTTAAGAGACGGCCTGATATCTGTGTCCATACACTATAGGCACTACAAGGATAAGGGCTTTAGGCCACAAAATTTGGGATGACAAAAAAAAAAGTCGCTCAAACTCATCTTTAGCGACTAAAAAATGTATTTGTCGTCTAAAGTTGTCCAAATTGACAAAAATAATTATGAATTCTATAGCGACTATTAATTAATTTGGACTGACAATAATTTGGTCGCAAAAAATTCTAAGACGACTACGTAAAATATTCCTCGCCTAAAGTACACCGAAAATACTAAATTTTCTAGCCATTTTTTGCGAGGATGAATATTCTTGGACCACTATTATTTTACTGGCAACAGGTTTGACCAAAAAAAGACTTACAAAATAAAAAAATCTTTAGCTAGTAAAAATAATCTGGTGACCAAAGAAATTAGAAAAATTAAAATGAACGTCTTCATATCTGGCCCAAGCGAGCTGCAACCAAAAGCTATTCCCGCGGCCAACCAAAAATTTCAATCCCCTGACATCCCAAATTTTAGGTTACAATCCCGCGCTTCCGATTACAATTTCGCTTCCAAATTCAATCACCAACCAAAAAAGGGTCTTCAATCCCTGGAGCATATATCCTCCGACCCAAATTAGGGTTCAATTCCTAAAGCAAGTCAAATTAGGTCGGATTCTACCATATATATACGAGAAGGAGAACAAACTCCACCGCGTGCCGTCTAGAGAAGAGAGCATTGCGCAATCCGGAGAGGGAAGATCTGCGGAAGGCCCTCGCTGCCTCCTTCTCCCTCAAAGCAGCTTTCTATTCTTTTCTTTTTTTGCAGAGGTGAGGATTCAAAACTTAGATTACTATCAACTTCTATTACCCTCTATTTCTAAACCTCCATCATGTCATATTATATTCATGTACATAGTTGATTAATTATTGATAGGTCATGCACATAGTTGATTAATTATTCGATAGGAAACATGACAAGAGACTATAAGATGTTTTTTTTTTCTTTTTGGTTATTTTGAACTCTGTTTGTTCCTTGTTTGATTTTATCTCAGTCATTAGTTCCAGCAAACTGATAGCCAAATAATTCCAACCAAATAATCTTAGGGCGAGTTTGTCAAAGTGAAACTTCTTACGAGATCCCGTGATCTGATGAAACTAAGTCGAGTTTCATGCAGCATTAGGTATTTTCCACTTGCAACCCTTTGAAACCTGAGTCTAAAACATTTCAAAAAGTTTGGGTGACCAACTTGTTTACTTCTTTTTGCAAGAAATTAGTTTCACTTTTGGATTGGAGCCCATTCAGAAATAATAAAACTCGTATTGTTAGTCTTTTATTAAGAAAGTACTAACCGGGATTCATGTCTCCCCAAGGTTTTAAGTATCCACTGAGACCAACAGAGATTGTCGATTCAAAACCACTAAAAGCGACAAACCACTGAAAAGATACTCATAGCAACGATATCAAACTGAAACCGAAACCGAGGTTTTGAACCTTTCTTCTCTTGTTCTTTCAATGGGTTTCGATTCAAAAAAAGCTATATAACTCTAGAAATTAAAATTACAAGTAAATTTTTAATAATGCCAACATAGCACCGCTCTAATCATACAATTGTTCTTTCTAATTTGCCTTTCAATAATAGGTTGTGTTCGTATTTGTTGCTAAGCTTGATCGACATGTTAGGTCTGTATTTAATGGTTATTTTCTTGTGGTGTGTGTTTCAAAATGAAAACTGAAACATCAATGGTTCATAAACTGCTCCTAAGTTAAGCTTTGGGATCTTTGTAAATTGAAGAATTTCAGATCCATTGCTCCTTATGATACAAATACTCCAATAAATTCTTGTACGAAAAATCTTTTTATATTGGTCATTATATTAGTTGAAGGTTTAGAAATTATCAGTTATTTTCTTAGACCTTAGGCATTAATACTTTATCATTCTGTATACCATATATATTAAAGATTTACAATTAGATGAAGTTGCTTGTGAATCCGTTCTACCTTCTCATTTATCATCTTTTCACACTCTTATGTGGAAAACGACCAAGACTATTGCAATGACTACCAATAAAATTGACCAGTACTTTTATTATCACTGTTTATATTCATATTCACTGTTAATTGCACCTAACTTAGAATTATTAAAGCAAATTTTCTGAAATTAATTCAATACCAAAAATTTAGTCACCTAAGATCTGAAACTGTTGGTATTACTGATATTGCCGATCACGATACTCATAGGAAGGGTCAGATACAAATATTGTGAACCTTGCTTGGCAGTTGCTTGATAAGGACTAATTTTTCAAGTCAAGTTGAATACCTATTGTCTTGCACATTTTACAAGTGTTGTCTATATTTTTTTTGGACTTTGATAGACATGTCCTTTTATTGTTGGTTAGGTATCTGTTGTTACTTTGTCATAATCATGTTAACTATAATTGTAGATGTGAAGAAACCAAGATTTGACAGAGCATACCATGCTCGGGGCATGTTCCTCAAGGCAATGCTTATATAATCTAAACAGAGATCGATATATACTGAAGTTGTGGAAGTATATATAAGCCAACACATGTGATATACCAGGACATGTCAATATGATCGTGTATGCACACTGATCAAGATGTGCTTAAAGGCTTTCTATCGTATTTAGGCACATTCATCCTTTTACTTGTTTATGAATTATGTGTGTGTGTGTATATACCTAAGGCACAATATGGTCATAAGAGATAGGATAGCTAGAGGAAAATTTAGGAACAAGCGCCTTCGTCCTTCCAAAATGGGTGAAGGTGAAAGCAATAGAGTTCAAAGACGATATTATCGAAATGCGAATATGTGGTTCAAAGGCGACCGAATAACTTCAAAAAAATTACCAAGGCAGTCGTGGATGGGATTCTAGAGGCCAAATTTAATCTTGTCCCATCCACGTAGAACAATAGATAAAAGCGAACCAAAGTGCACTTGATTGATCAGACCATCGTACACCAGTTCTGAGTAGACAATATGTTAGTGGGTGCGCACCCAATAAAACATGTCATGATCAAGCTCAATAAGGGAATAAGCTTGCAAAACTTAGGCTAAACTAGCAGCATAGGATAGTCAAAAATAGTAAAAAAAAAACATAGGCACGATTAATATTGAAAGAAGTGGAACTAGTTCAAACTTCTTAAGAATCTAGTCATGTCTTATGTTGGTGCCTATACAGTCGTCCTACTGTCTACTTGCTTTAGACTTGGTTATGGTCACAAGGAAGTTAGGTCGTAAGGCATTCTACCCAACTTACAAGAGTTGAACTAGTAGGGTGATGGGACAATGGGTCATGTCCACCTAGTATGGGTTACCTTATTAATCTCTATCAAGCATGACCTTATTAATCTCTATCAAGCACGAAAGAAGGGCACGAATCACGGTAGAAGGGATCAAGCAAGATGCAACTCGAGGAGTCAAGCGAGAAGGCGGTCAAGTATGTGGATGAGATCCTAGACTCTAATCCTATACGCAGGCTTGCTTGGTACGGTAAAGTAACAAAATAATTTATCTTGACCTATATGGGCCACCACAAAAACATGTAACGCCCTAGTCCAAAAATACGTAGGACTAGGAACGTAGACATGTCAGATGTATACATACAAAGTACAGAGGCCTTGTATATATGCATAAGCTGTAAAATACAGTAATCCAAGACAAACTAAATATCATCCACAATAAAAAGAATAATAATATAAAAATTAACTTGAATATTTATGATACAATCGTTGGGCGAAGACAAAGTCCACTACCAACTATCTCAATGAAAGAAATATATAAGAATCGATCCATAAAATGGCAAGACGAACCAAGTGCAATCGTCTTCGAAAAAATGGAGAGAATTACGGCCTTGGCTAGAACACCTGCAATGAATCATGAAAGCACACACCTGGGGAATAACCAGGTCCTCAGACGGACGTACAAGATACAGGAAGAACAAGCTAATATGAACTTTCAGAATAATAAAATAATATATAAAATACTATCCTAGACACAAATATGCAAAGAAGATTCTAACCGCCTAATGTGTAATTTAGAGGACAACTTTCATGCGCATGGGTGGGATTTTAGGCTATAAATACGCAACTGGCATCCAGTTATACGTATCCGGCCGTAACATCCAAAACGACAGAGGGTATCTGCAAATATATTGCCATAATTCCTTTCGAAAACTATGGGTTACCTGTTTGGCTTTCCATACGCACTAACGACCGTCCTTCCCCAATATTTTCCACACTGTTCAAGTCATGTCCATGGCTCGTTCAGTTTTGTAACTGCTTGATTCTCTAAAACCCTAGTCATAGCAGTTACGAACAACTACCGTCACACTACTTTAGAGATGGTCAATCCATAAGTCATGCCCCTAGCAAAATATCTCATATCGTGTAGTGTGAGTGTCATGGCCAAATGAGATATAAGAATATCCCCCAACAAGAAGGTAGTCCGCTAACACTAAGTTAACATGCATATAGTAAAGTAAAATGACTAATAGAGTCACTTGCATCCAAGTGTGGCTTGGACACACAGTTTATAACAAATAAAAATAACAATACAAAACATGTAAATAAATGCTGAAAATAAATAATATGACAGTTAATTAGCAAGGTATACTTGCCTGGTAGGCCACCTGGTGTGGTACAATAAAGATGGCACAAGATCTACTTTGGTGCTACAACTACGCAAGGGAGCCTCCAATGATGGCACGGGTTGTTCCATCGGGTCCAGAAGGGTCGAATTAGTTAGGATGGACATAAAGTAGTATAGAATTGGGAAAAGATAGGAAAGATGGGCTGAATCACGGTCGAAAGAATAAAGAAAATTTTGACGAATAATAATTATACGATTTTAGAAAACTAATTTATAATACTTGAAATATAATTTATTAGTCTTTCAATTAAATACTCAAAAATCGAAGTCGTTTTTAAGGCAAAAATTCTAAGTTTGTCAAAATAAGTTTTAGTAGAAAACTACATATTATTATTAGCCAAAATTAATAAACTAGAAATTTATAGTATAATTTGGTGACTACTTTGATTGACCAATATATCTTTAGAAAATATAAAATCTAAAAAGAAAACAAATAGATAAATTAGGGCTATAAAATAGATTTTTGTCAAAATACTATGTTTGGTAAAATCTACCTTTGAAAATAATTGGAAAAATAATATCTTACAAAAATCCAAAAAATAATAATATTGGCAATTAATAATTTTTAATAGTAACACCAAGAATAAAGATAATAAGAACAATAATATTATTTTTAATAATAAATTATCATTAATAATAACATCAGCCGAATATACTGGAAGAAAACCAAAAATCAAGTAAATATGATAATAATGATGATGATAATAATAATAACAACAATTATGAGTAATACTATGGTGTAAATATAATTACAAAATAGAAAATAGTAGCAATATAATAATAATAATAATAATAATAATAATAATAATAATAATAATAATAGTTTTCTTAACAAATATTTGATGACTTTCTAAAATAAAAAATAAAAAATAAATATTTGATGCTGCTGAGGAAAGAAAGGGAAAAAGCACAAATCAAACAAGGACAAACAAAACACAAAACTTAGCTTTGAATACATGTTCTCCCTTCCTTTGACTTCAAAGAAAAATATATAATAAAACAACAACAATCAAAGAGGCAAAAGTGCCATTGCAACTTTGGGAGAGAAGGAGGAGGATTGAAGGCCGTTTTCGAAGGAGGATCGTGTTCGGTAATCTCTACTCATCGTCTTTGTTCTTTGTTGCCTTGTAATCAATTATTCTTGCTTCCAAGTATTGTGGGGATCCGTATTGGATCGGGAGAAGTTTGTAGAGGGTGTACTCCTTTATTTTATTAGTGAAGGCTTCTCAAGGGTTGGACTCCGATCGTCCCGTAGTTTTTTTGCAAGGGTTTTTTACGTCAAAAATTCTCTGTCTGCGTGGATTGTGTTTGGTGTTTGGTTCGTGCGTTGTATTGCTCGGTTCTCTTGCAGGTACTCTCTAGTTTGGGGAAAGGTTTTCGCACTTCTTTCCCAACATGATATCCCATAGATTATTCTATAGAGAATACCCATTTGTATTGGGAGGGTATACTAATGCAAAGTGGGTATCTGATACAGAGGGGACCAAAGTCACAAGTGGATATATATGTATTCACATTGGAAGGAGCTAATACCATTTGGAACTCTACCAGACAGACATGCATTTCTAGATCTACTATGGAGACAGTTTTCATTGCTCTTGACCTCACAAGTGAGGAAGCAGACTGGCTCAGTAATCCAGTAATAGATATTCCCTTGTGGAGAAAACCAATCCATACTATCTATGTACACTGTGACAACCAAGCTGCAATAGCAATGACTCAAACGACCAGTTATAATAAAAAATCTTGATATATATGTCCTAGGTACAATCGGGGGAGGCAATTGCTGTCCAGTGAGGTAATTAAAATTGACTTCGTTAGATCAAAAATAAATAAATGACGGGCCCTCTAATAAAAGGTCGTTCAAGAAGACTGGTGTTAGAGACGACAAATGGAATGTCGATAAAGCCCATAGATTGAGTCATCTCAAAGATAATCAAGCATTCGATTGAAAAGTACTCCAAGAAAATGTTCAATGGGTAACAACAAAATTGAAGTGTGACTGAAAACACTGTATGCTTGTAATTGTAATGATACATTCCTCTAATATATAGTGTTGATCTGTAATGAATAAGAGGATGATTATAAAATTTTAATAAATTTGTGGCTTGTAACGCAGGATATATAAATTACAGAATATCCTAGAAGGATTCACCTATTGAAAACGAAAGTAGAGCCACTTTTTATGGGAACTTGGTTTGTTCACTAGAGCTCTCAAGAAATTAAAATGAGCACAAGGTCGAAAAATGCACAAATGTTGATACGATAAAAAATGCCCACACATTGTGTTTAAGTGTATGTTACGTATGTACAAGTAAGGTCTTACGTTAAAGACTTATGTTTTGAATCTGTATAGATGGAATGTATAACACTAAGGGGAGGTTCAAGTCCAGAATATACCTTTTCTGATACACTGTATGATTGTCCACATCTTATTTACCTTCCTACAATTCTATTATTTTATATTTCTTTAATTATTTTCGTTTTCCTATTTATTGAATCATATGGGAAATTGTTGGTTATGTTGCTTATTTGGAGCAACATATTGTTATGTTATTTAATAAGGAGATATTTTAGTCTACATAGGATAAAAGAGAGCACTATCCTTTGTTTAAAGTGCTAAATCCACTTTAGTGGTTAAAGTGGATTTTGTAGGGGATTGGCTCAAGCATGTCCACACCGCACGCTGATGCACAATTTAATGCATATTTTTATACGTTTATTAGTCGCACACTTAACCCTTAATTAGCACGCAACGAACCGGACAAAGGTATAACGGTAATTTCCTAACTCCTTTTATTTTTATTTTTTTTAAAATTCAATTGGTTGGTTGCTGGTCTTGAGCGAACATATTCTCACATATTCCCATTACTGGATTAGTGGAATCGAAATACTGGACACGATCCAGATGTATGATTAAAAAATAGATTTTCTGTTTTTTATCCCTCTCTCTCTCTCTCTAAAAACTAACTAGAGAAATAGAGAAAGAAAAGGAAAAATGAGACTAGAACAAAACATTCCCCAAATCTCTATCTCCGTCTCTCCTATCCCGGACAAGGCTGTGATCATTCATTGGATTTGTCACCGGGTGTCCAGGGTCGCAGATTGCCATAATTCATTTTATTATGAAGATAGATCGCCACTTCATGTTGTACTGTTCGTGGGAGGTAAAAATATATTCTAAGGAGAGTGTCAACAATGTGCCTCGAATATTTTAGTTTGTGTCTTCTCGTTGTATGGTTTTGAATTTTATCCAACATGGACAACCAGTGATTTATGATCAAATTCTATAAAATTTTCAAATGACTTTTATTTTTATTTTTTAAATTTGACACAGTCCCTGCAGGTTCCGATGATGGCAAATAGACGTGTCAATGGATAGTTGAAAATTCAAATCAGATTCGATTCCATATCCGAACTTTCGAATATTATTCGAAATTTCAAATATCAAATTCGGATATCCGAATATTTTTGGGTATTATCTTTATTCAGATACAAATTCAAATCTTAATGTATTCGAATCCGTATCCGATCCGACTTTAAATTGCAAATTCGGATACAGATATCAAGTTTGGATATCCAAAATGTTATATATATTATATTATAATGTATATGTAATATATATTAATTACTAGAGAAGATTGAAGGATATTGTTCTCAACTGAGTTCTACATAATTCAATTTATTTATTACTTTACTACCTCTATATTTTAATATAATGTATATATAATAGTAATACTACTTTACTACCTCTATATTCTCAACTGAGTTCTACATAATCTGTCTGTAACTGCGATTGCAAGGAAGAAGGTGAGATTTACTTTCTGATTATTGTTGCTTTCGTAATCAGATTCATATTATAGAGTTCCTGTTGGATCTCGAGAATAATCAAAAGGTGAACGTTTGTTGAACCTTTGATCTCGACATCGAGTCTACCATCTTTGATCAAGCCCCGGGACTAACAATCTCAAAGCAAGATCCTTGTAGATGGAAAACTCGCGTGCTTCTCTCATCGATACCAGCTTTAACAAGTTGGAGAAATTCGACGGAGAACATTTCCAAATCTGGAAGAGGAAGGTCACCCTTTGTCTTCAACTCGTGGACGTAGACCATGTGTTGATTCAGGATGAACCGACGATTCCAGAAGGAGGAACTTCTGATGCTACTGCTGCACTCATCAAGAAGAGCAAATGGAAGAGAGAAAACAGCATATGTAAACTGCTGATTCTCAATTCTATGGAAGACTCTATGGCTGAGTCATATTCCAAGAAGGAGAATGGCAAAAAGATCTGGGATTCTTTGGGTAAGCTATATGAAGATGATGAGAAAAGGTCCAAAATCTTCATCGTTGAGAAATACCACAAGTGGCTCTTCGAAGACGAGATGGCGATGCTACCTCAAGTAAAGAAATTCCTGAAGTTGTGCCAGAAGTTAGATGACGAGAAGATGCCCCTCGTCGATAAGTTTGTCGTTGGAGGGATAGTCTCGAAACTTCCTGCTGGTTGGAGCAACTTCTATGCTAGAATGCATTGAAAGAAGCTGGACATTAGCTTGGAAGATCTAAGATCTTCTACAAGAGATCCACGTTGAGGACGAAATACAATCTCAACAGAAGATGAACTCTCTGTCCAAACAACTGGCTAAGGCCAACTTAGTGCAGACAAGAGAGTTCAAGGGAAAGCAGGTGGCTTCTCATCACAAGAAGAAGGACTCTACTAATCTAAAAGTGAACGGTCCTTCGTTCAAGCAACAGAAGTCCAAGTCCCACGTGACTTACTTCAACTATGACAAGAATGGCCACTACATGAGTGAATACAAATCCAAGCCCAAACTAAAATAGCAGGTATAGCTAAACTTGGTTTATTTTGATTACTTAACTTGGTTGCTATTGTTGCACAGGTTGAGTTATCTAGCGTGGTAGCTGACTAGTGGTCTGACACTAGTGCATCTGACCACGTGTGCTCTCAAAGGAGCTAGCTGTCTACCAAGGACGAGTCATGTTATGACGAAGGTCTCGATGGCGAACATATATCTAGCAGAAGTTCTGAAGATCGAGACAGTAGTTATTAACTACCGATAAGGACACTGGAATGCATGTTGCACGTACCAGAGATTTTTCGACGATCAGATCTCAGAAAGTCTGTTATCTGATACAGACTTGAAAGATGGACATTCGTACTAGCCAGATGGTAATTTCTTGGCGAGGAATATGCTTCAAAAAGATGGTCGGTGCTGAAGGAATGTTCGAACTTCTGCTGATGGCGATGAAGTTACTTCATTGAGTGGACTAAGAGTTGTTCTATGACAGAAGCAGACTCAAGCTGTCCTACCGGGATCTTATCTTCGGAATGTGGTGGTAAGGTATAAAACCCCAATATTTTTCTAATTATTTTAATACTTTAAAAATTATTTTTCTATATTTTTTTGATTTATTTGGTATGTGTACGTAATTGTAGATGTGTAACTGTATGTATGTTTGTGTGCGTGATAATTTATATACTACTAAATATAGCTACCTTGTTACAAAATATTTTCGTACTTAATTAAGAATTTTAAAATTTTTCTTGCGATTATATATATATATATATATATATATATATATATATATAGTGATTGTTAAAAAAAATAGGGTGGGCCGAACCCCCCACCACAAGCAGCATTAGCTGCGGGGGGGGCTCGACCCCCACACAACCGAGCACCAACAGCAGCTTGTAGTTGCAATGACTTAGCACCCGACCCCCCTTAATTTCATTGAACTCAGCAAGCAGCTGTGGCTGCAAAGCAAATCGACCCCAACTATACTTTTTCTAACAAGCAGCTTTAGCTGCTGTTGCTAAAACCCGAGCCCAGGGAGACCTACTACTATTAGGAATAGTATTAGTCGGCTGTATATATTCAACCGCTCACCAAAAACCGAAACCCTTACTCATCCCAATCGACTGCCACCTACGTCTGAACCTACCCCTTCTTCACGTGCACGCCTCCGACTAGTCGCCATCGCCGGACAACCACCGCACCACCGCGGAGAGCCCCCAACCCGATGGTCGAGCAAAGAAGACTCCACTGATTTCGTACGTTCCAGGTACAATTTTTGAGATGTATTTCTCCCATGTTTTGTAATGATTTCTTGATCCGTCGCCTCCTAGGTAACGACCACATAACCATCTTCAAACTCCTTCTGATAGAATCCTGGGAACCCCAGGGGATTGCTCGAAAAATCGAGACAAAGTTGCCCCAAAAACTGTTGAAAACAGAGTCTTAATCCAGTCCCAAACCACAACTTAGAAGCCTGATTCCGATCTGTAGGTCGAGAGTTTTCAGAGTCTAATTGTAAACAGTTGTTAACAATATAACCAAGAGTAGAACGCAACTTTTGGATCGAAGTTTCGGTTAATATGTAGGAAGAAATCTGCATGTGAAGTTGTCGGAAAAACTGGTTTCCAAATCACAAAAATTCTGGAATTTTGTCCGATACGACGTACGCTCCGACAAACAGGCGACATGGTCGCACGCTATACGCATCGAAAGATGCGTATGGACGTTGCGGACGTGTGAGAACTGACGGAACTCAGTTTCGTCGTACGTGCGCGACGAAACCAATGCGTATCCGTCGAGATATCCCGTATCGACGTTTTGCAAACTTGCCCATAACTTCGTGTACAGTCGTCAATTCGAGACGAAACTTGAGCCAACAGGTCCGGATCGAAATTCTGGTCCTGCATACCAAGTTTGGCTCGATTCGGAGACGGTCGAATCGGAACCCA
This sequence comes from Iris pallida, assembly GCA_029216955.1. NCBI lineage: Eukaryota > Viridiplantae > Streptophyta > Magnoliopsida > Asparagales > Iridaceae > Iris > Iris pallida. The sequence continues at coordinate 29,058 of JANAVB010028685.1, forward strand.
TTTTTGGCGGGCCCGCGACCCACTCAAACGGACGATTTTGTACACGCCTCCTCGGAATCCAAAACTGGACATACCGTTGAGTTTCTCTCCTCAAACTGAAACCATAGACATGTAGTTTGACGACTTTAAAGACCGTAGACTTTGGCACGCATTTCGGTGCAAAGCGGGTCCAACGGCGGACATCGTTTTGACCCGAAATTACGATTTTGCCCCTGTTCCAGAATTTGACTTTTGGACAGGCATTTTCTAGGTATATATTCTCCACCGAGATTATTTTTGATGTTTGTTTCAGCGTTTGGAGTCATCTGTGATTTATGAGTTTTGGTGCTGACACTTGCTACTATTGGACTTGCCACTTTGCACCATCAGGCAAGATACCTTGCCACCTTACTCTGTGATTATTATATTCTTATTTTTCGTTGTTATTTTCAGTATTTTTTTGTGATATTTAAACTGTGCGTCCAAGACACACTTGGGTGCAAGCGACTCTATCGGTCGTTTTTCTTGCTTTATTTATTCTCTTGCATTGACTTAGCTTATTGACCACCCATTGATGTTGAGGTATTGGTATATCTCATATGGCCTTGACACTTATTGTATCATGTGACGTGAGTCACATGTAGGACATGTTTCTGCGTAGTTGGCTGGCCACCGATACGTATGGAGCGTGCGCCGGATAGGAGTAACTGCCAATAGTATTGCATGTTAGAAGACTTGGCGGTTACTAGATGTTCATATCAGTCATGGAGATGATGATACTAGGCATTGGGTGGGGAGAACAATACCTGACGTATGGGCTTCTTTACACTTCCATGATCACCTGTGCGCTCCTCCGGAGACGCAGGCTCCAGGTGCCCTCTGACGTTTTCCAGATCGTTATGGACGTAGCCCTTCACGTGGTGCCCTCTGACGCTTCCCGAGCGTGATGGGCGTAGGTCCCTGGTACCCTATATGGGAACTATGCCGATCCTATTTTCAGCCAAGGTTCATGTGTCGAAGGATTGTATCTCAACTGCATATTCACAGTAGAATGGTCAGGAACCCGATTGTATGCATACCTTTCTCTTATTATATTATCATAGTTTATATGGCATGGTATTTTCTTGTATCTTGCTATGTCCCCTGAGGACCTGATTATCTCTCCAGGTTTAGACGATTTTTTACAGGAGTACGGAGCGGCATTGGAGCTATCTTACATTGATGACGAGGCAGTGCCTTATGACTTCTAGTCTATTTCTTATCTGAGACAGTTGTAGACATTATTTACATCTCTTTTCTTTCTATTTTGCGGAGGTCGGACTCCGATCTTTTGAGACTATTTTTCATAGCTGTTTGGAGTGAGTATGTTCACCCGGCTATCTTTTGATACTCTTATTTATTTATTTGGGCTTCATTATCTTCTGTGTTGAGCTGTGATGAGATTAGATATGTTATTCTGGCTTGTGATTATTTATTTACAGCTTATGTGCATATATGAGGATTCCATTTATTGGAGTGTTCTTCGTATATGTGCAGCTGGCATGTTCACGTACTTGGTCCTACGTATTTTGGGACTGGGACGTTATATATTTTTGTGGTGGCCTATGCAGGTCAGATTTAATATTGTTGGGTTACATGACTGTGCCCAACAAGCCTGCATATAGGAATAGGAATATCTCATCCAGAACTACTACTATCCCTTGGCTTCCAATCTTTTCGAAACTTTCTTGATTATTCGATTTACTTCATATCTAATCTTTCCTAATATCCATTTATCTTTCCTCGTGCCAACAGTATGAATCTATGTAGCGGACGCACTTCTGCCTTGGCCCTCACTTCTAGCGAAGAGACTACTCCGGAGGGACAAAATCCTTCCATGACTCCAGCGACACCCTACCAGCCAGGACTGTCGCAGCCTACTACGACACCGGCGACGGAGTACCCAGAGGCCGCAGCACCCCCAGGCAGCCAGGCTGGATAGACTACTACCATACCACCTGGAGAAAATGCACCACTACCACCATTTCCTCAGCATTTTCCCCCACAGTCGGGACCTCAGATGCCCCCACCACCGACTGATGGGAGCCCTACTACCCAGTTTATGTATACCATGATGCAGGCTCAGTGGCAACAGACTGAGCTGATGAGACAGACGATGATGGCAGCTATGGCTAGACCCCCACCACCACCTCCAGCACCAGTACCAGCACCGGATCTGCATCCCTATGAAGGCTCTATCAAAAATTTCACAGATATGAACCCCAAGGCCTTTAGAGGGATGGAGAAGCCATTAGAGGTATCACAGTGACTTATTAGTACCGAGAAGCTACTGAAGGCATCCCAGTTGCCAGCTCGAGATTGGATGACAGCAGTGGACCTACTGCTAGAAGACAATGCTCACCACTGGTGGAAGGCGAAAGAGAGACGATTAGGCACTGGGATCACCTAGAAGCAGTTCTATGATGCATTTTATGAGAGATTCTTCCCTATTCATGTTCGAGATGGTCTCTACGACTAGTTCCTTCATCTGAAGCAAGGGAATATGACAGTTGATGAGTATGACTCGGAGTTCAATCGCCTGAGTCGATTTGGTGCGGGATTGATTCCGACAGAGTTAGAGAAGGCAAGAAGATTTCACCAGGGGCTTGCACCAGAGCTCAAGTCTTATACGACTACCCTGTCTCGAGTCTCCCATTCAGCTGTCTTGGAAGAAGCTCGTGCTCAAGAGATTCTTCGCAAGGAACAGCAGCAGACATCGAGGCGCCATACCCCAGCAGTTACACCAGCCCGAACCACTCAGAGTGGACCTATCAGGAGGACCATATGATAGTTCCAGCAGAGGCCCTCACCTTATCAGTAGCCCATTTGCCATTACTACGGTAAACAAGGGCATATCCAGAACGACTGTAGGACTCGCCTCGGATTATGCTTGAGATGTGGATCCAATCAGCACCTGCTCAAGGATTGTCCGGAGCATCATGCAATAGTACAAGCTCGGCAGAACCCGAGACCCACAGTCCCAGCTCTCCCAGCACCACGGCCTATAGCAGGAGCACCTCGTCCACCATTGCCCCCCCAAGGCACATAGTACAACAAGGCCAGAGCTCAGGGCCCGGGACAAAATTTTAGGCAGGCATTCTCACTTGCTGTTGAGGATATAGAGACAGAGGTGGAGGTTATAGCAGGTATGGTTCTAGTTGCATCTTTTCCTGCTATTATATTATTTGATACTGGAGCCACACATTCATTTATAGCCACTAGTTTTGCCACTAGACACAGCATTCCCATCACACCCTTAGCTAAGAATGTTAAAATCCTCACTGGAGGAGGAGTTGTACCTGTTAGTGGTGTTTGTAGACTTTATCCTGTAGTAATAAATGGCAAAGAGATAATGGCACGACTTCTTGTATTCCCTATGCCGACATTTGACGTGATTCTTGGAATGGACTGGTTGAGCCAACAGTTCGCTCTCATCGACTGCCAGAGGAGCAGTATTATCTTTAGACCATCGAATGCGGCAGAGTTTGAGTTCACCAAAGAAGACAGAAATAGTTGTGATGCACCCACATTGGGAAACATATGATGATGCTTGACACCCCTCAGCCCCCTATTATCACCGAGTTCGAGAATGTATTCCCTGAGGAGTTGTCAGGACTACCACCTGACCGAGATATTGAGTTTTCTATTGAGCTTATTCCCGGAGCCGAGCCTATTTCATCCAGAGTATATCGTCTGGCACCCAAGGAGTTGGTAGAGATGAAGACGCAGATTGATGACTTATTAGAGAAGGGATTTATTCGTACCAGTGCGTCACCATGGGGAGCACCTGTTCTTTTTGTACCTAAGAAAGACGGGACAGTGCACATTGACTACAGAGCATTGAATGCAGTGACGGTAAAGAACAAGTATCCCTTGCCGCGTATAGATGATCTATTTGACCAACTGAGTGGAGCAAAAGTATTCTCCAAGATTGACTTACGATCAGGCTATCACCAATTAAAGGTTCGGAAGGAAGATATTGCCAAGATGGCCTTTCGTTCGAGGTATGGACACTACGAGTTCTTGGTCATGCCTTTCGGTTTGACCAATTCTTCCGCAGTTTTCATGAATTTAAAGAACAAGATCTTTCACCAATAATTGGACAAATTTGTAGTGTGTCTTTATAGACGATATCTTGATTTACTCCAAGAGCCAAGAGGAGCATGAGCAGCATCTACGGATAGTTTTGGGAACATTGAGGGACGAGAGACTCTTTGCGAAGCTTAGCAAGTGTGATTTCTTTCTCAAGGAGGTATCATTCCTTGGTCATATTATTACGGGTGATGGTATATCAGTGGACCCAGAGAATATCACAGCAGTCAAATTATGGCCCGCTCCCACAACAGCTTCTGAAGTGAGAAGTTTCCTCGGACTTGCGGGTTACTACCGACGGTTCGTAGAAGATTTCTCTCGAATAGCGGGACCTATGACTCGATTGACTTGCAAGGATCAGGAGTTTGTATGGACAGACGAGTGTCAAGCCGCTTTTGACGAGTTGAAAAAGCGATTGACCATAGCACGATCTTGACACTACCATCGAGCCCAGGAGGATTTGTGATCTACAACGACACATCCGGAAAGGGATTAGGATGTGTATTGATGCAGCATGGTCGTGTAGTAGCATATGCATCGCGACAGTTGAGAGTGCATGAGAAGAATTATCCGACCCACGAGCTAGAGCTCGCAGCGGTTATCTTTGCCTTAAAGCTATGGAGACACTACTTGTACGGCGAGAAGGTTTATATCTACACTGATCATAAGAGCCTCAAGTACGTGTTCACACAAAAGGAGTTGAATATGCGACAGCGACGTTGGTTGGAGTTGATGAAGGATTATGAGATCGAGCTTCATTACCATCCGGACAAGGCTAACGTCGTGGCAGACGCATTAAGCCGTAAGCCCATGGCACACTTTTTGACTACACAGAAGGAGTTGATTAGAGACTTGGAGCATCTTGGTATTGAGGTAGTATTAACGGGAGCAGATGGCGTATTAGCCAACCTTCAAGTGCAATCATCATTGGTAGAGCGCATTAAGGCAGCATTGCCTAATGATGCTAGATTTCGATGGCTGAAAGAGAGGACTGAAGCAGGAGAGCAGACAGGATTGAGGATCCACACCGATGGAACATTGCGATGTGGTGATCGCATTTATGTTCCCAATGGAGATCTACGGCAGGAGCTTATGTCAGAGGCTCACAGTTCGACTTACTCCATTCATCCCGGAGGGACCAAGATATATCGTGACTTACGACAGTATTATTGGTGGCATGGAATGAAGCGAGAGATAGCTCGTTTCGTTGCCAAGTGCTTGGTATGTCAACAAGTGAAGGCGGAGCACCAGAGGATGGCTGGATTATTGCAGCCGCTATCCATTTCCGAGTGGAAGTGGGAGCACATTACTATGGATTTCGTCACGGAATTTCCTCGGAGTCCTAGGGGACGTGACTCAGTATTGGTGATTGTTGATAGACTTACCAAGACAGCCCACTCTTACCTTTTAGAGTGGGCCAGTCGACAGAGGTATTGGCAGAGATGTATATGGAACAGATTGTGAGATTGCATGGTGTGCATGTTAGTATTGTATCGGACCGTGACTCGAGATTTACCTTGCACTTTTGGAGGAGCTGTAGCCTCCCTTCTCGAAATTCTTCAAACTATCTCATATTACCATGTGGATTGGTGATTACTGGCTTGCATCCAAGTACAAGTTACTATATGAAAGAATGATTTTGAAGCAAAATAGAGAGGCATGAGCTTTCAACTATTCTTGTTGTTAAGGCTTGCGAGTTCATCGATCGGCTTTCTCTCAAATTATTGACCCCAAATATTTGGGATATAGGCTTTGCTGTTGGAAATTCAGTAGTGAAAGATTGGTAATTATTCATTACGAATTGTTTGTTTAAGCTTCTAAGGTCACCTTTCAATTTCAGGCTCAAAATATTACTCTATTTTAGAAACCACACAGACTTCTAGAGGCATGCTGTGATTCTTAATATGATGTTCATTTATTGTTTGGACACTCATACATAGTTAATTGTTTCAGCTTCTACAGTAAACTTCTATTTTACGATATTGATGACATATACACTCAAAATGTGGCTTGTGTAGAAATTGACAGTAGCATACTATGGGTTGAGTATCAAATGATGTGGGCATCATTACATAGGCTAAAGAGCTGAGTCCAAGTAGGGGACTCCTACAACAAAGAACATGAACTGAGACAAGGGGACTACTAAAATAAAGCACGGATCGAATATGCTCGATTTCCCCACGCAACCAACAAGGTCTCATCCCAGCCTTTTAAAGCAATAGCAGCCAGGAAGGCCCCAAACCCGACCCAAACGAAACCCCACACCCGCGACTATAAGTAGCGCGAGAGAGAAACCTGAAGAAACCTTAACACGCCGCCCTCCTCCCGTAGTTGCCGGCCTGGAACCAAAAGCCAGCCTCCACCGGCGTCGATACGACACCGACGACCCTGCCAAACCGAGCGTTGACTGGTGAGATCTGCTCTCCGCGCATCTGTCCCCTCCGCAGCCTGATGCAGCGACTGCCGCCCTTCTCCGGCCATCCTGGGCCACGCGCACGCGCGTGTCTCCCGGAGGGAACCACCCCGAACCACCACTGCCTCCGCCTTGGAAGTTCGGCCACGGCAACTGCTCGAGCGTCGACAAACGGGACAGCCAGACCCGCCCGACTAAACCACCGCCGGTGCGTTCCCCTCTCGCGTGCCCTAGGCCGCTCCTCCGAGCCGGGCGACGATCGCCTCCGCCAGTTTCGGCGAACCCCTATACCACGGATCCGTTGCTGGGACGATGCCTCCTCCTCGTGTCGATTGTCGACGCCGTGCATCGAGCCCCGGCGCAGCGCAGCCGCGCTCCAGCCGTCGGGTCGCCACCATGACCGCGCCTACGTCCCTCCGCGTCACTGGCGTCGTTTTCGGCCACCACACGTGGTCGAAACCCCCACGTCTCTACAGTCGTTTCCCCTTCCTCTCCCGGCTCCACTTGCGGACAGCGTTGGCCCTACGGCGAGCCATCGGCCCTTCCGCCGCTGCCACTGTGAGCCTTCTTTTCCTTTCCCTTTCGTTCATTTGGAATAGTGGTGAGTGAATGAATAATGAATGGTAGATGAAGAAAAGGAGTGAGCTTTGTCAACTAGGCTCCTCTCTCCACTGCTTTCGAGTAGCAGTAGAGGAGCTAGTGAGCGGGCCCCACTTGTGAGTTCAATAATTGGAGAGAACATTGTATTTCTCTCTTTCTCTATTCCCCTCCGGGCCTCTCTCTTATGTCTGGCTTTTAGTTAATTTTAATACTCTATATGTTATATGTCCTTGGAATTTGGAAGAGGGATGGGGTATTTGTATATGTAGGTGCTATTACTTCCTAGGTATAATAATTGTAGAATTTATGTTATTAGTTACTATATGATTTTATTATTTTGTCCATTAGCTAATTTATTAAATAATTTGATTTACGTTTGGACGGTTCTGCTATGGATTTTTGATTAGAACATAATGTATACATTTTCTATATAAGATTTCTAATTTGGCTTTTCAGGTTTTAGACTGGGCTTTAAACCCTAAATATTTATTTGAAATTATTCATTATTTTAGGTTATATTTCCAAAATTGAGAGATAAGAATTTTAATATATCTGTAAGATTATTGATGGATTTTTATATATAAACTATAGGTATTTCTAAATAGATTTATATACACATATATATATATATATATATATATATATATTATATATATATATATTAGCTTTCTAATAGGCTTCTATATATATAGTCTAATAGGTAATTTCTAAAAGTTGTAAATATTTTGTGAATAAATATTTTCTAAGTAAATATACACATTATTTTTTTAGATAAAAGATTAGCTTTTCGTAACTCACATAGAACACAATTGACCTAGAAAAGACCAATAGGTGTGCTACTCTTTGTTAAGATCATTTATTAATATGGTAATTTTATAAAATAGGTTCTTTGGACTTGACTCAGTGCATGACCCGTAACGACAATGCAGGACCTCAGGCAAGTGCACTTTCTGATTGCTTTTCGATTCATAGTAGTCTTTTCATTTCATGTCTATACATATATCTTGCTGCTTGTTGACACGCTCGTCACACGGAGTTGTCGGGAGGGAAAATATCTTAGTATACATGTGGACTACCCAGAACTATTCCAGTGTCTCTCGTGAATGATAGCCGCTGCACACGACACGTGCAGTGTGCCTGATTTACCCCATAGCCGTCCACATGTCGAAACGGATATTTCACACCACCTAGATAGATGTCTTTTAATAGTTTTTCCTTGTTTACTTCTCTATCGTGCTATGTCATCAGTTTTCTTACAGCTTTCATATCTCATATGCTATTTTCATGTCTTGTCAATTCTATTGTGTTTTGCATTGTCGTCGGTTTGTGTACTTGTTCCAATCCTGACTGGATAACCAATATTTTTTCAGGTTTAGCCGCGATCATTCTTAGCACTGGGAGACTTGGGTATGCTGAAGATGACCTAGAAATAGAAAACAGTTGTATCATTTTCATTAATTGTAAAGTCATATTTCCTTTAATTTTAAATGTTGTAATAAATTAGAAATGTGAATGAGCAGCAAATGTTTATTTTTGAGCATTTAATTTCTTGCGGGCTTGACAGCGTTCTACCGTCGACTCTGCGGCGTAGGCTGGCTTGGACACGTCTTGTATCCGAAAAGCGGGTGCGGGTCGTGACAGGAGCATACAAGAGAGTTTGGGCACTCGATTGAAGTTTAGCACATCATACCATCCACAGACAGACGGCCAGTCAGAGCGTACCATTCAGACCCTAGAGGATTGTTGAGAGCGTGTATGCTTGATTTTGGCGGTTCGTGGGAGGACCATCTTCATCTTGTTGAGTTTTCCTACAACAATAGCTATCAAACGAGCATTCAAATGGCTCTGTTTGAAGCATTATATGGTAGGAAGTGTTGGCCTCCTGTTTGTTGGAACGACATAGGAGAGCGACAGCTATTGGGTCCCGAGTTGGTCTTGAGCACAGTGGAGACAGTGAAGAAGATTCAGGACCACCTGCGAGCAGCGCAGGATCGTCAGAAGCAGTGGGCAAATAATCGTCGTCGACCCTTGGAGTTCAAAGAGGGTGACCATGTGTTCTTGAAGATATCTCCCACTAGGGGCACGATTCGATTCGGAGGACGTGGCAAGTTGAGTCCAAGGTACATCGGCCCTTTCAATGTCTTGGAACGTGTTGGAGAAGTTGCCTACAACTGGCATTGCCACCGTCACTAGAGGGAGTACATGACGTATTCCATGTATCTTAGCTGAGGAGGTACATGGCGGACAGCAATCATGTGCTTGATCACTCCGAGATCACAGTTGGACCGGTTGGTCATACGAAGAGCAACCAGCAGGTATCCTCGATCATGAGTGAAGGTGTTGCGGAACCAATCTATTCCATTGGTTCGCGTGGCATGGAAGCATCACTCGCCAGGGGAGTTCTGGGACGGGAGCGCGAGGACGACATCCGAAATCGCTACCCGCATTTGTTTGAAGACGAAGGTATGTCTTGCATTAAAGCTTTTTAATTATTATCAAGTTCCTTGCATTGCATTTGATCCTCCGACCTTAGTTTAATTTCGAGGATGAAATTTTCTTCAAGTTGGGTAGGATGTAAAACCCCATATTTTTCTAATTATTTTAATACTTTAAAAATTATTTTTCTATATTTTTTGATTTTATTTGGTATGTGTACGTAATTGTAGATGTGTAACTGTATGTATGTTTGTGGGGTGATAATTTATATACTACTAAATATAGCTACCTTGTTACAAAATATTTTTGTACTTAATTAAGAATTTTAAAATTTTCCTTACGAAAATATATATATATATATATATATATATATATATATATATATATATATATTGATTGTTAAAAAAATAATAATAGGGTGGGCCGAACCCCCACCACAAGCAGCATCAGCTGCGGCGGGGGCCCGACCCCCACACAATCGAGCACCAACAGCAGCTTGTAGCTGCAACGACTTAGCACCCGACCCCCCTTAATTTCATTGAACTCAGCAAGCAGATGTGGCTGCAAAGCAAACCGACCCCCACAATACTTTGTCTAACAAGCAAATTTAGCTGCTGTTGCTAAAACCCGAGCCCACCTGTGAGCAACCCGAGCCCAGGGAGACCTACTACTAATAGGAATAGTATTAGTCGGCTGTATATATTCAACCGCTCACCAAAAACCAAAACCCTAACTCATCCCAATCGACTGCCACCTATGCCTGAACCTATCCCGTCTTCACGCGTACGCCTCCGACTAGGCGCCATTGCCAGACAACCACCGTACCGCCGTGGAGAGCCCCCAACCCGACGGTCGAGCAAAGAAGACTCCACTGATTTCGTACGTTCCAGGTACAATTTTCGAGATGTATTTCTCTCATGTTTTGCAATGATTTCTCGATCCGTCGCCTCCTAGGTAACGACCACATAACCATCTTTAAACCCCTTCAGATAGAATCCTGAGAACCCCAGGGGATTGCTCGAAAAATCGAGACAAAGCTGTCCCAAAAACTGTTGAAAACAGAGTCTTATACCAGTCCCAAACCACAACTTAGAAGCCCGATTCCGATCTGTAGGTCGAGAGTTTTCAGAGACTAAGTGTAAAAAGTTGTTAACAATATAACCAAGAGTAGAACGCAACTTTTGGATCGAAGTTTCGGTTAATATGTAGGAAGAAATCTGTATGTGAAGTTGTCGGAAAAACTGGTTTCTAAATCACAAAAATTCTGGAATTTTGTCCAATACGATGTACGTCCCGACAAACCGAACGACGTGGTTGCGCGCTATACGCATTGAAAGACGCGTATGGACGTTGCGAACGTGTGGGAACTGACGGAACTCAGTTTCGTCGTACGTGGGCGACGAAACCAACGCGTATCCGTCGAGATACCCCGTATCGACGTTTTGAAAACTTGCCCATAACTCCGTGTACATCGTCGATTCGAGACAAAACTTGTGCCAAAAGGTCCGGATCAAAATTCTGGTCCTGCATGCCAAGTTTGGTTCGATTCGGAGAAGGTCGAATCGGAACCCATTTTTGGCGGGCCTGCGACCCACTCAAACGGACGATTTTGTACACGGCTCCTCGGAATCCAAAACTGGACATACCCTTGAGTTCCTCTCCTCAAACTGAAACCGTAGACATATAGTTTGATGACTTTAGAGACCGTAGACTTTGGCACGCATTTTGGTGCAAAGCGGATCCAACGGCGGACATCGTTTTGACCCGAAATTACGATTTTACTCCTGTTCCAGAATTTGACTTTTGGACAGGCGTTTCCTAGGTATATCTTATTCACCGAGATCATTTTTGATGTTTGTTTCAGCGTTTGTAGTCATCTGTGATTTATGAGTTTTGGTGCTGACACTTGCTACTATTGGACTTGTCACTTTGCACCATCAGGCAAGATACCTTGCCATCTTACTCTGTGATTATTATATTCTTATTTTCCGTTGTTGTTTTTTAGTATTTTATTTCTTGATATTTAAACTGTGCGTCTAAGTCACACTTGGGTGCAAGCGACTCTATCGGTCGTTGTCACGCCCCAGAACCAGAATACTGGAGAGGGGGGCGGACATAGCCAGCTACGTATGATGAAATAGAATCCATCTCACCATACGGTCACGGCTGTCTAGATATGTGAGGGTTTATCTACAAGCCATCAGTCTCATAAGGTCATAAAATAGCCTATTGTCTCAATCTCAACCAACTAGTAATAATCACAAGATGTCAGAGCATCAAATACATAAATATAAGGCGTCCCAAATATTACATATCAGATGATCATGAAGCTAGTCGTACAAAATATAAGGACTAGCAAGAGTTCAGTCATACATGATCAACCCCCGGGGCTTGTCAATCATGTTACAGCCCGTAGGCAGACAATAAGTAAAAGTTGCAACCGAGCTAACACTTGCTCGTCGGCTAAACGCCTCAAAAGGATAATTTACA
>JANAVB010028686.1:0-88241 GCA_029216955.1 Iris pallida
TGACTTCTAGTTATAGGTTATATGGAAACCCTATACTAGCCTATGGCCAGATTATTAGCCTATGGCTTAGGGCTAACCCTAATGGCCCAAAAACCAACTTGTTGACCCTGTTGACTAAGGGTTGACCAAAGTAACCTTAGGTCAAAGTTGACCTAGTTAACCTAGAATTGACTAGAATGACCTAAAACAACTAGTTTGACTAGTTTGACTAAAACCCTAACTAGTTGACTAGTGTTGACCTAACTTTGACTAGTTTGACTTTAGAGTGACCAAGAGTTATCTTTTGACCAATTGACCTAGAATCATGTAGTATGCATAGTAGACTTCATTTTTACTATTTAGAACATATTGTGACTTGTGTTGCTCTGATCAGGAGCCAGAACCTCTCCTCAGACAGCATATTTTCACAGAATTCATACAGCAGGCGAGTACATTCTCTGACCGTTTCATACTTTCAGGCTTTATTCTCGCTCTAGATTACTTTACTTGTTGCTGTCACATTGGTAACATCGGATTGGTACTATATGGATCTTTACATGAGATGTTACCCTCGCGGAGCATCGGGTACTTCATGTTACGTGTTTCCACTTTCATCATGTACTCCTGTGCTTCCATCATGCATGTGCACTCATGTGATCATATACTTCATGTTTACAGAGCCTCAGGTATATTATCATGTGCACCCTTTCATGGGCCCCATGTGATATCATGTATATAAGTAACTTGTATAGATCCTTGTGTATGATTGGGGTAACGGGGGAGTAGAAGTGGACATGTGAATAATTCCAAGTAGTGTAATCATGTGCAAACTCAGTAGTGTAATCATGTATAAATTCTAGCCATTCACATGCCTATCTTGTACTCTATATCACTAGTCATTATAGTTCTATATACAGTAGATTTTATTACAGCTATCTTTTACAGCGTATATTCCTTTCAGCATTTCCTGTATCTTACTCTATTGCCTGTATCGTATTCCTAACCTGATATGAACTGTGTGAGATGTATTGTGCTCGTTCCTGTCCTGATTGGACCTGTTGAAATATTACAGAGGATGAGGACGGTATGGGTGACTACTTATTATGGAGCAGGACTAGATGACACTTGTGTTGAGGACCCTCAGCAGGATCCACTGCAGCTGAGGATGTTGCCTCCAGTAGTCTAGACCAGTTAGCTAGACAGTTTTTTACATTATATTTTGTCTCACATTCTGAGTTGTATTTTGAGATTGTGGAGATGTATAGACTCTTAGACTTATTGTATTAGGAGTTGACATTCTGGATGTTATGTATCCTAGACACTTAGACTATTTCATCTATGCTATTGTTCTCTTTGAGTTACTATCTATCTATCTGACTTTCATTCTTCTACCTTGATGTGATTGAGACTACATGTTGTGATGTTACCTCCATTCGGAGTGTATAAACTGTACAGGTACCTTTATATTGTTAGATGATTGACCTAGGACAGCGTTTACTGCCGATACTGCGGCGTAGGTTGGAGTACCCACGTCTGTGCCCTTACTCTAGGGGCGGGTCGTGACAGAGACCCATATGAGTAGGACGTATACTCTGATAGTATCCCCTCCAGCACTCAATCCCACTACTGATATCATTTTGTAAAGGTGATCTCTCAGAGTATACGTCCTACTCAGATGGATCTCTCAGAGTATCCTCTCCGGTTGGTTGTGTTCTGAGCCATCCGTTCTCACAGAGGGTCCTATGTGATTCTTGGATAATTGGTGTGCATTATATTGGTTTGGTTATGCATATTTTTGTGAACAGGAAAAGTGTTGTACCATATGTACAGCACATAGATGATTCACACTAATGGTGATCAGGACATAGTCCCCTGCAGCCATTCGACTGACGAGGCAGAAACTATGCAAGTAGCCTTAGATAAAGTTGACTGTCCTCCGACCCTCATCCCTCGGCAATAATGATACGACAACCTATCACTATATCTTATATAGTAGTAGATGATGTCTTAGTATTACATTAGTGAGTTCATCTTGATTCTGTTACGTCCTTCAGATACTAGATACGATAAGAACATATACTACACCATATGTCCAGAACATAGATGATTCACACTATTGTATGCTAGAATGAATCTTGGCTTTTGTTCTGAGCCGTCCGTTCTGATCAAACATCTTCCTTTCCTCTCCTCCACCATGGCTCTGAACAAATCTGCTCCTCCCTCTACTTCCCTCTTCTTATTTGACTCTCTCAGCAACATATGATATCCACCTCAAGTGTAGAGTCGGGGAGAAGAAGTGGACAGGAAGAGGAGGAAAAGCAGCACAGCCGACGGCATGACCCGGAGAAAGTACAGAGGTTTTCTTCAATAGCCGTAGGAGAACTATAAGGATATATCTTTTAGCGACATGTCATCTTGTCAAAGACCCTTCATGTGAATATCATGTTACCGCGGTGTCGGAAGACTAACATGTCATAAGTTTTTAAGCCGTGTGATATAATCTTCCCAACTCTTTCCTCTTCTGTAGTAATCTTGCATTATTACATAGCAGGAAAGAGTTTTGAGGATTATGTCAAAACACGGCTTAGAATCTCGTTTGACATGTTAGTCTTCCGATACCGTGGTACATGATTGTCACATTAAGGGTCTTTGACAATGTGATATATCGCTAAAAGATATATCCTTATAGTTCTCCTACGGCTGTTGAGAAAAACCTCTGTACTTCCTCCGGGTCATGCCGGCTGTGCTGCTTCCCCCTCTTTTCTATCCACTTTTCTCCCCCGACTCTACACTTGAGCTGGATGTCATATGTTGCTGAGAGAGTCAAATAAGAAGAAGGAAGTAGAGGGAGGAGCAGATTTGTTCGAGCCATGGTGGAGGAGAGGAGAAGGAAGATGCTTGATCAGAACGGATGACTCAGAACACAAGCCAAGATTCATTCTAGCATACATTAGTGTGAATCATCTATGTTCTGTACATATGGTGTAGTATATGTTCTTATCGTATCTAGTATCTGAAGGACATAACAGATCAAGATGAACTCACTAATGTATGTTAGAATGAATCTCGGGTTGTGTTCTGAGCCATTCGTTCCGATACTTGGCAATTAAGCCATTCGACTGGCGAAGCAGAAACTATAAGGCTACTTGCACGTTCTTCCAACTTTAAATTACAAGATTACTATATTAGGTTAATAAATCACTAACCTCATCACGGTGAGTCTTGGTGTAGCACTCAAATGTGGGGCACCTGTAATCTATGTGAGTTCATCTTGATTCTGTTACATCTTTCAGATACTAGATACGATAAGAACATATACTACACTATATGTACATAACGTAGATGATTCACACTAATGTATGCTAGAATGAATTTTGGGTGTGTTCTGAGCCATTCGTTCCCATACTTGGCATTAAGCATGTGAAATAGAACTGATTATGTTTTAGTTTGTCTTACGATACAGATTTTCACATCCAAATTGAAATGGATCGTTACTTCGTTGATCGTACATGGGTGTACTATAGCGGATCAACCTCCTGGACCGTAGGTACTTATAGTATTGACCGTATCGGATTAGTATCGATCTATCGTTTTGGTATGGGCCGTATCGGTTGGTATTGGTCTTAGCGAATTGGTATCGTCCTATCCGATATGTATCGGCCGTATAGCTAGGATTCATATTGGCCTTATCGATTTGGTATCTGTATATCCAATAGGTATCGGCCGTATTGGATTATTATATACCATTTCGGATTAGTTTCGTAAGGTTTTATAACAACTGTACTTGGATTTCTTCTTCTAGAGCTAGATTACCATTGTAAGAGAGTCACGAGAGCGTAAATGGCCAGTTACAGAACATACATACTTCCTTTTCAATCTCGCTTTTCCTGATGGAAAAGGAAGTAGTATGTTACTGTAACTGGCCAATCACGATCTGGGATTCTCTTGCAATGGTATTCTAGCTCGAGAGAGAGAGAAACCAAGTACAGTTGTTACTAAACCTTCCATAAAACTAATCCGAAATGGTATATAATAATCCAACACGGCCGATACATCGGATATGACCGATACCAAATCGATAAGGCCAATATGAATCCTAGCTATACGGTCGATACATGTACATATCGGATATAGGACGATACCAATTTGTTAAGGCCAATACCAAATGATACGTCCTATACCAATCCGATAGATCGATACAGGCTTGATACACTAGATACTAAGTACATCTGGCCTATACCAGCGGATCCACAAATTACTGCACGATAGGCCCAACGACTCCAGTTACATCCGGTTATTGGTGAGTACATGATTACATAGTAATTTTGTTAGTCTTGTGATACAGATTTTTACTCATGCTACCAATGTCATAACTTTTCCAGTGCTGCTCCCTCTAATGATGATGAACGCAAAAAACCACGTCACAACTTTTTAACTTGAGTAAATTTCTTTACCCTATATGAAAATTTCTATTGTCAGAAGATGGCTCCTAGGACTCGTCGAGGTGTGCTGCTAGTCGAGGAAGGGGTCGAGGCAAAAAACCTTGGAGGTCGACACGGAGGAAGTCTCCGTCGTCAAACAAGAGCCGGTGACTGTTAAGGAGAAGGTGTTACCAAAGGTCGAGGTCAAGGAAGAACCGATGACCATCAGGGAAGAGATGCTCCCAAGCTTGAAGCTAAGGAGGAGCCACCGTCAGAGAGTAGTAGCATCGGGACCGACCCTCCTGTCCTACAAAGACCTCAACCAGATTGAGCCTTCGTATGCAAAGTGGCTGATAGAATGGTACATGCCTCAACGCAACTATCATCCCTGGCTGTGAGAATTCATCGTCTGACTTGTGGTCATTGTTGAGGCGGAAAGTCGATTTTCCTATGTGTTTTGGAATATTTGTGAAAATTTTGGAATATTTGTGTTATGATCGGTCGCCGGATTGGATATTAGGTTACTGTAACTGGCCAACTCTTTCCTATGTGTTTTGGAATATTGTGAAAAATTTGTGCAATGATCGGATTATAACGATGGATATTAGGTTACTCTTCCGGATAATTGATGTCTATTTTATATTAATTTGGTTTGGTCATATGATTCTTGGATAATTGGTGTGCATTAAATTCGTATGTGCATTACTTGGTCTATGTGATTCTTGGATAAGTGACTGCATTATATATTTGGTCTGTGTGATTGTTGGATAATTGGTGTGCATTATATATTGGTTTGGTTTATGCATATATTTGTGAACAGGGAAAGTGCTGTAATTTTTTTTCCAAAAAACCCAGTTAGCGACGGACTAGTGACCGTGTAGCGACGGATACTCCCAGTTTTCGACGGGTTGACGACGGGTAATCCGTCGCTATCTGGAGTTTTTAAATGTTTCCAGGCAGCGACGGGTTATCGACGATTATCCGTCGGTAACGTTCTGGTGGTATAAGCTTCGACGGACTAGCGACGGAAAGGCCATCGCCAGGGCGACTGGTAGACAGCCGCTAATCAGTCGCTCTAAATAGTGACGGCGTAGCGATGGCAAATCTGTCGCCATGGTGCTGGAAATGCCAAGCTTTTCCAGAACCTGCTCGACGGATAGTCCGTCAGGAATCCGTCGGAAAGCGGTCGTTAATTACCGACGCCTTGCGACGCATTAGCGACGGAATGATACAATCTGATACGCTGTTACGACGGGTTGCCGACGGAAATGTACGTCGCTATAGCCTACACAGTTCAGTACTTAAAAGCTGAAGTGGAGACAGTCCGTCGGACATCCGTCGCTAAGGCTTCGTATTGTAACGTCGAGTATCCGTCGCTAGTCCGTCATGTGACGACAACTTAGCGACGGAAGGTTATTAGCGACGAGCTAATTGCCGACGGATTTTTTGACCAATATCCGTCGGTACTCGGTCGCTAATTGTATTTATCGTCGTCTTAGCGACGGATGTGGCCGTCGCTAAAACGATAAATTTGGTAGTGAGAGCTGTCACGACCCGCACCCACTGTTAGGGTACGAGAACGTAACAACGCCCAGCCTACGCCGCAGTGTCGGCGGTAGAACGCTGTCCTAGGTAAGTCATCTAACAATATCAAGTACCTGTACAGTTTATACTCTCCGAGTGGAGGTGACAAACAGAAATAATCTCAATCACATCTAGGTAGAGAATGAAGAACAGATAGATAGTAACTCAAGGAGAACCATAGCATAGATGAAATAAGACTAAGTGTCTAAGATACATAACATCCAGAATGTCAACTCATAATACAAGACTAAGAGTCTATACATGACTCAACATCTCAAAATACAACTCAGATGTGAGACAAAAGTAAATATAGAAAAGACTGCCTAGGCTAAACTGGTCTAGACTACTGGAACAACATCCTCAGCTGCAGGTGGATCCTGCTGAGGGTCCACAACATAAGTATCATCTAGTCCTGCTCCATAATAGGTAGACACCAGGGCCTCCTCATCCTCTGTAATATTTTCAACAGGTCCAATCAGGACGGGAACGAGCACAATACATCTCACGCAGTGCATAGAATGATAGGAGATATAAAGCATGCAATAGAGTAAAATACAGGAACTGCTGAAGGAAGATACATGTAGCAAAAGAGATAGCTGTAAAGGAAATATCTACTGTATATAGAGAACTAGCAGTGTCTAGTGAGTCAGAGATATAGACATGTGAAATGGCATAGGAGATTCATGACTACAGCTAGAAGTGATTCATGACTACAGCTACTGGGGTAATATCCACATGACTATTTCCACTCCCCCATCCCCAATCAATACACAAGGATCCATTCAGGTTATGTTAAGATTCGTGATAAGCCCATAATTGGGTGATACGTGAGTGATTCATGAAGATTCATGGAGGCTCGGTGATCATGAGAGTACATGAGTCACTAGCTGATACATGAAGATACATGAAAATAGAAGCATGAGATACATGATGTAAGTGAAACACACATGACAAAAGTACCTGATGCTCCCGAGGGGGATAACATCTCATGAAAAGATCCATATAGTACCAATCCGTGATAACAATCGTGTCAGCATCAAGTAAAGTAAGCTAGAGCAAGAATATAAATCCTGGCAAATATGAAACGGTCAGAGAATGTACTCGCCTGATAACTGAATGTCTGAAGAAGATATACTGTCTGAGGAGAGGTGTATGGCTCCTAATCAGAGCAATACAAGTCACAATGTATCCACAATGGTAAAAATAAAGTATACAATGCATACTACATGATTCTAGGTCAATCTGGTCAAAAGTCAACTCTTGGTCAACTCTAAAGTCAAACTAGTCAAGGTTAAGTCAATACTAGTCAAACTAGTTAGGGTTTTAGTCAAACTAGTTAAACTAGTTGATTTAGGTCATTCCTAGTCATTTCTAGGTGAACTAGGTCAACTTTGACCTACAGTTGACTTTGGTCAACCCTTAGTCAACAAGGGTCAACACAAAGGGTTTTGGGTCATTCAGGGCTAGCCCCAAGCCATAGGCTAGTAATCCTAGGCCATAGGCCATAGGCTAGTATAGGGTTTCTATATAACCTATAGTAGGAAACATATACATATATATTATATGATATATAGATATGAATCTATCTAATACCCAATACCCAATATAGGAATATCATATATAATACAACCACACACAATATATACATATAGTATCTATATACTAATACATATATATATCAATATATATATACATATATATATATATATATAAACCTATATATACTATATATATATATATGACATAGAGAGAGAGACTGAGTGAGAGAGAGAGAGAGTGAGACAGTGAGAGAGAGGGAGACTGAATGAATCAGGGGGGGGTTCCAGGAATTCCTGAACCCAAACCCATCCAAAACACACACACACATAATACATATATACACACATATGTATATATATATAACTTAACACACACACCCAAATCACCCCAAAATCGACCCACACTCTCACATACACATATACTACATATATACACATTAAAATACATTAATATAATACATAAATCATTAGCAAAATCGAATCAAAATTCGATTTTGCAAAAACTGTAATTTTCAGAAAATAAGAAATTGCACTGTGAAAACCTAACTTGGGTTAGCTCAAACATCAATCAAAACGACCTAAGATGACCCAAACTTGGTTGGTAACTAAAGCCCCTAGGTTAGGCTAGGTCCCTAGCAGCCTGACACTGTGTCACGACACGACACGACGTGTCCACAAGGATTTAAAGTCACACGGGTAAACCAGTGTACACTGTTACAGTGTAAATTCAAAATTAGTCTAGGACACGACACAAAGCGACACAGGCCTCGTGCTCGTGCCCGAAGGTGCGCCTAGGGTTGGGCTTCGTGTCCATGGGCCTGATACGTGTCCACGTGTCGTGTAGAGGGGACACGACACACGTATCAGAAGCCCCAATTTACGTGTTTCAGACTGTGTCGTCGTGTTTTCGCGTGTCTCGTGCTCGCGACACGGGACACGTGACACCACGTGGTTGTGTCCAATGTGTTCGCCTACATACAGGCTTCGTGTCCATGTCAGTACCAAGTGTCCACGTGTCGTGTACAGTGGACACGACACGTTCAAAGTACAGTGTCTGTGCGTGTGTACACAGTGTTTAGAACGACCCTTGCGGGGTCGATTCCGTGTCCGACACGACACGAGGTCATCCCAAACTTTGGGGATGACCTGTCAGTCATTGCCCCGTGCTCCGTGCCAATTTTGGCGTGTCCACGTGGCTTCTACAGTGCGTGGGGACACTGTGGCAGCAGGACACAATTCCTGTGTACTGCCCTGTGTCCCGAGAGCTTGTGTGTCCAAATTTGGACACGACACAAGTCGAATTGTGTCCAGTGACATAGGATTAGGGTTAGGGTTAGTTAGGCTAGGTTTTTGTTCAAAGAGTTTGGAAAAACAGTGATCAAAATACACAATGACAGTGCTCAAACAGTGAGTAAAATTAGGGTTCTAGACTAGTAGGATACGTGTCCAACACGACACCAAAACACATCAAAATCCTACCAAACTTTACCCACAATATTGTTACCCCTATATGAATGCATCTATGAAAGAAAAATAGGAATTTGACTAGGTTTGTGGAAATTTACCTATTGGTGAATTTCAAGGAAATTCAATGAAAAGGGGGTGTTGTGATTTTGAACTCGACGATGCCCAAGCTCCCAAATTCTAGATTTCTTGCTTCCCTTAGCTCCCTAGATGTTGTAGGGTTCCAATGCAAAAGACTAGAGTCAATTTGGATCACAAATGACCAAGTTATGAAGGTTTGAGTAAAAAGGGAATTTTTTGGAATAAAATTCATGCAATTTATTCATGATTTAATCCAAGGGGTATTTATCAAAGTGTAGGCTGCCATGGGGGTCTTCTTTGGCCGGCCAAGCATGGGGGGGGGGTGTCTTTGTCTTCCTTAATAGCTAAGTCAAGGACTTTTTGGAAAAGGGTTTGATATTTTGCATAATTTGTGCAAAATATCCATAAAGCAAATATCTAGATATTTTAACCCTTTAACCCCATGACCAAATCATCACTCTAATGGTTCTAGGTTAGTGACTAACTACTAGTTTAGGGTAGGATAGGTTAGGAACTAATCATGAGACCTACCAAGTATTAAATAATATTAAAATCACATAATCACAAATTAAATCTAGAAAATTACCAAAATACCCTTTTGGTCAAAAACCCCAAATTTGATATTCTAAGCCTATGGCTAAGCTATCATGGTCATGGCAACTTCTAGGTTAGAGAAAACTAGGGTTTACACTAAGTTATACTAACCAAAATCACAAAGTCATAAGTCATGACTTAGCATGACTTAGAAAATGGTTTAACTTAACTAAAATCACCAGAAAATCATACCATGACTAAAATACCACTAATAAATAATAAAAATAATAAATTTTCAAAAATCCCCAATTTCAGAAAACAGGGTGTTACAAGTCTACCCACCTTAAAATAATTTCGTCCTCGAAATTTAGATGGTCGTACTCCTCCTAGGTCAAACCTCCAACAATCAGGGACGAAGCCACTACCTAGGCAACATACAAGGTCAACAAGCAAAATATGGATAGTAGACCTATACTGGGTCATGTCCAAAAATTGGCTAACAGTTTTAGGTCATAAGGTGTTTTAATTCAAATCGAAGCCAAAAAAAATAACTCCATGGGGTAAATCAGGATGGAGCCTCGGGTCAAGAAAATCGTACTAAGCAAATGAAGCACACGATGGTATGCCTGAGTGGGACACTAAGGTCATGGCTGTAGTATGTCATGTCTAGGTCAGGTATGTGAAGTCAGTTTTGAGAAAACAACTAGTCTGGTGCTCCAAATTTAAAAGTCACGGTAATGTGCCTACGATGATCACAATTTAGAGTGGGAAAGGTCTATGGCCTAAATTGAACCAAAATCGTATGAAATAGTGGTACCAGGGGAACAGGTTAAATGGAACAGTCTGCGGTCTCATCTAGGTGCACTAGTCATTCTAGATCAATACTGTCCTATGGTATCAAAACGTTCAAGCAATCTAAGGTGTCCTAATTGGGAAGGTAAGGGAACAACAATCATCAAGGCTATAGGGTCGTCTACCATCCTATATGAAAATGGGTCATTAACAAATGAGAAATTATTAAAGTTACCATTCCATAAAAAGAAAATTGAAAATTTAGGTACAAACAATCACAAATAGATTTTAGTCTTGACACGATCTAAGTTGATCAATTTTAGGATAAATCGAGATTGGGCAAGATGGGAATTTAATGAAATCAAGTATGAGCACGAGCATCCAATGATGAAGATCCAGGTCATGATTAAAGTTAATTTAACTGGATACGAATACGAGGTTCATAGGTGATAAAATAATTCCAAGGAGAATTGTCAAGGCTGTTGTGGATAAGATTCTAGGGTAAGTTTAACTGTGTCTCCATCCACGTAGATTAATATATGAAAAAGCGAACCAAAACGCAATAGGTTGATCAGACCATCATGCGCCGGTTCTGATTAGATAATATTAGTGGGTGTACACCCAATAAAATATCATGATCAAGCTCGAAAAGGATAAGCTTGTAAAACTTAAGGATAAATTTATAGCATAAGATATAAGTAAGGGTGGAATGATGAAGGAAGAACATAGTCCAAGATTCTTAACCAATCGGGTCAAGCATTCAAGGTAAGGTACAAGGTTAAGTATTTGAGGGTTCAAGTAGAACACCATCACATGCCAGGTCGGAAGAGTTGTGCCAAGATGGATCTCTAATTGAAATAAGAATCAATTTAGTATCATGGTAGAGGTTATAGTTTAGCCATTTGACCAGAAAATCATCAAGGAAATAGAGTACAAGGAGACGGGTTTTAGTGGGACATGGAATACCTACATGAAGGTAGGCTAGTCTAGGTCTTACACGTAAAGTTTGTTGGGAGGTAACAGCTAGTATTATACTCTGAATATCTAAGTCACGGTAAAGGACGTCCAATGATCTAGAATAGAAAGTGGGAGTTCGAGACGTGACAAATTGATGCAAAAATTGAAGAAGATCAATTTAACTCATGAAATAAAATTAATCAGGAATCTAGTAAATAATTTAGGACACAGTCCTAGGGATAGATAGGCTACTAGATGAATATAGTTAGGGTTCGATCAATCAAGGTCAAGGTTAGGTCCCAATAAGTCTTGATTTGAGAAAATGTCGAGTAAGTCAGGTTTGGGATATCACATAGATTGGTAGAAGGAGTTTAAGCAAGGTGCAAATTAGAGAGGACAGTTCATTTTAATGAAAGGCAATTAGCAAGAGGATTAGATGGCAAGAACAGATAAGAGTTTTCTCATAATTGTGATTGAGTACCCTAAGAATAAAAGATATTAATCTAACACTAAGAAATTAAAATCAACAACTACAAAAATTTCAAAATCATCAACTAACACCAGGATTCAAAGTTCTACAGTGAATCCTCCAAAACCAAATTCAATCAAGGGAAAAGGAGTTTAAATCGTAATTTCAAATGAGATTCTCAAGGGTCATCCCAGGAATCTCTCAAGGTATCCTAACAATGATTGAGCATCCTCTCTCACTAAGCCTATTCCTCAAATCCTATCGCAGGCTGTAGTGATACTCTAGTTCGAATACCACTACATAAACTCGACCTGCATGGGCCACCACTAAAAACGTGTCACGACCCGCACCCACTGTTAGGGTACGAGAACGTAACAACGCCCAGCCTACGCCGCAGTGTCGGCGGTAGAACGCTGTCCTAGGTAAGTCATCTAACAATATCAAGTACCTGTACAGTTTATACTCTCCGATGGAGGTGACAAACAGAAATAATCTCAATCACATCTAGGTAGAGAATGAAGACAGATAGATAGTAACTCAAGAGAACCATAGCATAGATGAAATAAGACTAAGTGTCTAAGATACATAACATCCAGAATGTCAACTCATAATACAAGACTAAGAGTCTATACATGACTCAACATCTCAAAATACAACTCAGATGTGAGACAAAAGTAAATATAGAAAAGACTGCCTAGGCTAAACTGGTCTAGACTACTGGAACAACATCCTCAGCTGCAGGTGGATCCTGCTGAGGGTCCACAACATAAGTATCATCTAGTCCTGCTCCATAATAGGTAGACACCAGGGCCTCCTCCTCATCCTCTGTAATATTTTCAACAGGTCCAATCAGGACGGGAACGAGCACAATACATCTCACGCAGTGCATAGAATGATAGGAGATATAAAGCATGCAATAGAGTAAAATACAGGAACTGCTGAAGGAAGATACATGTAGCAAAAGAGATAGCTGTAAAGGAAATATCTACTGTATATAGAGAACTAGCAGTGTCTAGTGAGTCAGAGTAAAATATAGACATGTGAAATGGCATAGGAGATTCATGACTACAGCTAGAAGTGATTCATGACTACAGCTACTGGGGTAATATCCACATGACTATTTCCACTCCCCCATCCCCAATCAATACACAAGGATCCATTCAGGTTATGTTAAGATTCGTGATAAGCCCATAATTGGGTGATACGTGAGTGATTCATGAAGATTCATGGAGGCTCGGTGATCATGAGAGTACATGAGTCACTAGCTGATACATGAAGATACATGAAAATAGAAGCATGAGATACATGATGTAAGTGAAACACATGACAAAAGTACCTGATGCTCCCGAGGGGGATAACATCTCATGAAAAGATCCATATAGTACCAATCCGTGATAACAATCGTGTCAGCATCAAGTAAAGTAAGCTAGAGCAAGAATATAAATCCTGGCAAATATGAAACGGTCAGAGAATGTACTCGCCTGATAACTGAATGTCTGAAGAAGATATACTGTCTGAGGAGAGGTGTATGGCTCCTAATCAGAGCAATACAAGTCACAATGTATCCACAATGGTAAAAATAAAGTATACAATGCATACTACATGATTCTAGGTCAATCTGGTCAAAAGTCAACTCTTGGTCAACTCTAAAGTCAAACTAGTCAAGGTTAAGTCAATACTAGTCAAACTAGTTAGGGTTTTAGTCAAACTAGTTAAACTAGTTGATTTAGGTCATTCCTAGTCATTTCTAGGTGAACTAGGTCAACTTTGACCTACAGTTGACTTTGGTCAACCCTTAGTCAACAAGGGTCAACACAAAGGGTTTTGGGTCATTCAGGGCTAGCCCCAAGCCATAGGCTAGTAATCCTAGGCCATAGGCCATAGGCTAGTATAGGGTTTCTATATAACCTATAGTAGGAAACATATAATATATATATATGATATATATAGATATATGAATCTATCTAATACCCAATACCCAATATAGGAATATCATATATAATACAACCACACACATATATACATATATGTATCTAATACTAATACATATATATATATCAATATATATATAATATATATATATATATATATAAAACCTATATATACTATATATATATATATGACATAGAGAGAGAGAGAGTGAGAGAGAGAGAGAGAGTGAGACAGTGAAGAGAGGGAGACTGAATGAATCAGGGGGGGGTTCCAGGAATTCCTGAACCCAAACCCATCCAAAACACACACACATAATACATATATACACCATATGTATATATATATATAACTTAACACACACACCCAAATCACCCCAAAATCGACCCACACTCTCACATACACATATACTACATATATACACATTAAAATACATTAATTAATACATAAATCATTAGCAAAATCGAATCAAAATTCGATTTTGCAAAAACTGTAATTTTCAGAAAATAAGAAATTGCACTGTGAAAACCTAACTTGGGTTAGCTCAAACATCAATCAAAACGACCTAAGATGACCCAAACTTGGTTGGTAACTAAAGCCCCTAGGTTAGGCTAGGTCCCTAGCAGCCTGACACTGTGTCACGACACGACACGACGTGTCCACAAGGATTTAAAGTCACACGGGTAAACCAGTGTACACTGTTACAGTGTAAATTCAAAATTAGTCTAGGACACGACACAAAGCGACACAGGCCTCGTGCTCGTGCCCGAAGGTGCGCCTAGGGTTGGGCTTCGTGTCCATGGGCCTGATACGTGTCCACGTGTCGTGTAGAGGGGACACGACACACGTATCAGAAGCCCCAATTTACGTGTTTCAGACTGTGTCGTCGTGTTTTCGCGTGTCTCGTGCTCGCGACACGGGACACGTGACACCACGTGGTTGTGTCCAATGTGTTCGCCTACATACAGGCTTCGTGTCCATGTCAGTACCAAGTGTCCACGTGTCGTGTACAGTGGACACGACACGTTCAAAGTACAGTGTCTGTGCGTGTGTACACAGTGTTTAGAACGACCCTTGCGGGGTCGATTCCGTGTCCGACACGACACGAGGTCATCCCAAACTTTGGGGATGACCTGTCAGTCATTGCCCCGTGCTCCGTGCCAATTTTGGCGTGTCCACGTGGCTTCTACAGTGCGTGGGGACACTGTGGCAGCAGGACACAATTCCTGTGTACTGCCCTGTGTCCCGAGAGCTTGTGTGTCCAAATTTGGACACGACACAAGTCGAATTGTGTCCAGTGACATAGGATTAGGGTTAGGGTTAGTTAGGCTAGGTTTTTGTTCAAAGAGTTTGGAAAAACAGTGATCAAAATACACAATGACAGTGCTCAAACAGTGAGTAAAATTAGGGTTCTAGACTAGTAGGATACGTGTCCAACACGACACCAAACACATCAAAATCCTACCAAACTTTACCCACAATATTGTTACCCCTATATGAATGCATCTATGAAAGAAAAATAGGAATTTGACTAGGTTTGTGGAAATTTACCTATTGGTGAATTTCAAGGAAATTCAATGAAAAGGGGGTGTTGTGATTTTGAACTCGACGATGCCCAAGCTCCCAAATTCTAGATTTCTTGCTTCCCTTAGCTCCCTAGATGTTGTAGGGTTCCAATGCAAAAGACTAGAGTCAATTTGGATCACAAATGACCAAGTTATGAAGGTTTGAGTAAAAAGGGAATTTTTTGGAATAAAATTCATGCAATTTATTCATGATTTAATCCAAGGGGTATTTATCAAAGTGTAGGCTGCCATGGGGGTCTTCTTTGGCCGGCCAAGCATGGGGGGGGGGTGTCTTTGTCTTCCTTAATAGCTAAGTCAAGGACTTTTTGGAAAAGGGTTTGATATTTTGCATAATTTGTGCAAAATATCCATAAAGCAAATATCTAGATATTTTAACCCTTTAACCCCATGACCAAATCATCACTCTAATGGTTCTAGGTTAGTGGACTAACTACTAGTTTAGGGTAGGATAGGTTAGGAACTAATCATGAGACCTACCAAGTATTAAATAATATTAAAATCACATAATCACAAATTAAATCTAGAAAATTACCAAAATACCCTTTTGGTCAAAAACCCCAAATTTGATATTCTAAGCCTATGGCTAAGCTATCATGGTCATGGCAACTTCTAGGTTAGAGAAAACTAGGGTTTACACTAAGTTATACTAACCAAAATCACAAAGTCATAAGTCATGACTTAGCATGACTTAGAAAATGGTTTAACTTAACTAAAATCACCAGAAAATCATACCATGACTAAAATACCACTAATAAATAATAAAAATAATAAATTTTCAAAAATCCCCAATTTCAGAAAACAGGGTGTTACAAGAGCAGCCCGGTAAGGATCATTGGAGGTGGAGGGAGCAGTTAATGGAATTTCAAACTGAAGAGCGCGTATGAGAGATACAGGGATAAGGCCCCTATCTAAATGGACAGGGTTCATTTGGATTAGGGAGGCTAGCCCCAAGTTTAGCTACTGTCTTTACAAGGCTACACTCGGAAGGCTCTTACCAGAGAAGGCTGCGCAGGTTTGGTTTACAACTCGATTCTTATTTGAGTCCCTCTGTAGCTTGGAGCAAGATCCCATGCCCACATATTCTTCCAATGTGGGGTCAGCAGCAGGGTTTGGAATGAGCAGCGGCGAGCGCTAGGCATGAGTTCGAAAATCACTGGAAGCATCGAGGAGGCTCTTGGAGACCTGGACATGCTTAAAGATCTGAATCCCCAGTGGTTCCTGAGGGCGAGGCTTCGCCTGTCGTGCGCGGTGTGGCACATCTGGCGAGAGAGGAACCGGAGAGTGTACGAGGCCATCCAGACGTCGGTGGCTGGTATGGTTCGGTGCATCGAGACGGACTTGGCCATCCTGGTTCCTGATCCGTAGGCTCTGTTGAGGTGTTGTGGAGTCTTTTAGATGTGTTGCTTGGATTTCTGTCAGTGTTGTTGCTTATTTGATGGTGGAGGGTCCTGAGCATTTTGTATCCCTCAAAACATTCTTTTATTCTTTATAAAGCTGTTACCTTACCCCCCAAAAAAAAAAAAAAAATATATATATATATATATATATATATATATATATATATATATATATATATATATATATATATATATATATATATATATATAATAATAATAATAATAATAATAATAATAAATTTTACAATAACTAAGTCATTATATATTTTTTTTAAAGTAGTCTTACATAAAATTAAAATAATTACAACAGCTATTTTTTTATTTTCCTAAAATAATTTATAAAACACATGCAAGGCGCCTACATGGAAACTCCTGCCCTGCAAACTGACTTTACCTGGTTGCAGGAAATATTGTTGGATCCGACTATAACACTTGACCATATAAAAATTTCTAACAATTGGCTACATTACAAACTCTAGCTCCGTACGTGCTTTTCTTTCCCTGATTACAACAGGAAAAAAAAAAACTGTTAATTTTTTTTACTTCTCCTTTTTTTTTGTCATCCAAACAAAAGAAAAAAAAAAATAACCTTCGGTTCCACTTCTACGAACCAAACATGACAATAACGAAGCATTTGCAAAGGTATGTTTCTTTGCAAGGTGGCTTATTGGAATGACCATCGGACCTCTCCAGCTGAAGGTGATGGAGTGGAAATGAAGGGAGATGGGAATGCATGCATGGAATGCAAACACTCCATATTCGTATTAAAAGAACTAGTGTCGTGGCACACGCTGGAGAGTGCAACCCGTTTTATAAATATTATACAAATATTAAAACTATTTTATGTAACAAAAATAATATACAACCAAATTTATTAAAAATATTTTTTTCGATATATTTTTTATGTTAGAAATATTTATACCATCTTATTTAATATTTTAAATATGTTGATGTTAATGATACGTAATATTTTCCTAATTCATCACATCTTTATTAAGAAAAACTTTTGCTCTTAGCTTTAAGATGTTTGTCATCTATAGTCATAGACGGTGTGCCTTTCTACAACTAACTTTTGAAAGAAAAAAAAATAGATTAACATCTTGAGGTCATAAAAGTAAACTAAATATGGTATTTTAATTACATTTAGAATTTAAATTCTAATAAATGAATCTAATTTATAATTTAAATCTAATTTTAATTCTAATGTATCTAGTTAGATTCATAATTTAAATTCAATTCAATCTAATCTATATTTTAAAATCTAGTCAAAATTTTAATTTTAAATATAATATAGTTAGATTCAATATAATCTAATATATAATTTAAAGGCTTATCAAATTTCAAAATTAATTTGTTGTATATCACCTTCTCTTTAAATCAATGCCACGATAATTAATAATTTTGGCATTTATTATTATAATATAATGTCATTTATTTATACAATTACATACAAAATTAATAATTCTCATGACATAAATATTATAATATAATATAATGTCATTTATTCCGTCCACTATTCGCTGTCTCATCCCCTCCTTGTCCTTCTTATTGAAATCAAGAATAAAATAACCATGGCACAATTTGTAGTGCCCCGAAATTAGTAATACGTATTTTATACGTGTTCGTATTTCTGACCCGTATTTCTTATTTTTTCTTTGATTAGTTAGTTATGGTTTATTTCATATCTAGCATTGTGGTTTAATTGTCATTTATCATTCATGGATTAATTCTGATTAGTGGAGCTTGGTTTTATTTGGATAGGAGGAGGATTGGGTTGGCTCGGTTTGGCCTGGCTTGGTTTGGGTTGGCTTGGTTCGGTTTGGGATTACTCTTGGTTCATCATGAACCAAGGGGTGAACCCCCTACCTACCACCACCACTCATATTTATTACCTATTCTTCTTCTCTCTCTTCATTAATCTCTTCTTCCTTCTTCATTAAACCCACCACCAACCAAGAACACCCCTTAGGCAAGTGCATCTTACTTCATGGAGGAACCCGAATTTTATTGTTCCATTCTCTTCTTTGCAATATTTTAACTTACTTTAGTACTTGACATTTCTCTTTTCATGGCTAGATTCTTGTAGATCTAAGTTTAAATTATTTTCGAAAATCTTGGGTTTTGATCTACTAAATCTTGTTACTTTCGAGTTTTGATGGTTCCATGTTGTTGAGAATTTTATTCTACCCAATTTTGACCTTTGAAAAGTTGGATTTGGACTTATTTTGACCAAGTTATGGACTTTTGAAGCTTTGGGTTCAACCATGGAGTTCTTGCTGATTTGGAGAAGACAGTGAGCAGTGCGCGAGCTTTTTAGCTTGCGCCACTGAGTTGCGCGCGCTCTTTAGCGCAGCGCAACCCTCATACGCTGCCTTTTGGGAGCGTATGTCTTGCATACGCTCACTTGGGTGACAAGGAGTCGTATGGACCTCATACGCTACCTTTTGGAGGCGTATGGAGTACTTGCTGACCTGAGCGTATGCTACCTGAGCGTAAGCTGACCTGAGCGTATGACCTGAGCGTATGCTGCCGGAGCGTAAGCTGACCTGAGCGCTGACCTGAGCGTATGACCTGAGCGTATGCTACCTGAGCGTAAGCTGACCTGAGCGTATGACATGAGCGTATGCTACCTGAGCGTAGCCTGACCTGAGCGTATGACCTTTGGCTGACTTGGTCTTATGACAGCATATCAGATTTGATTTTATTTTTCTTAAGCTTGGCTCTTCTATAGCCCTGTATATTGATATTTTATTAGATATTTAACGTCCATTTTATATCCTTACGCCTTTTGTCATGAACTTGATAATCCCGAATTTATTTATTATGTTTGGAATAATAATTGAACAATGCTTGATAGTGGCCCGCCGTGGTGCACTCCTGACATGATAACTTGACCTGCTACACATGACATGACAGTGACCCGTAGTGGTGCACTCTTGACAAGTACCCTGACATGCTTGATAGTGGCCCGTCGTGGCGCACTCTTGACTAATTAATTCATTTGCCTGGACACCGTGGTTGTTTGCATGGATTGTGCTTGTATAAACTACGAGTCCTGTGTGTCTTGTATCATGTCTAGGACATGATCCCTGAGTACCACGGTCAGGGATTCATACAGAATCTGGCTAGGTTAATGACTAGATTGATCAAATAGTTCATGGAGAATTTCCCAGCTACCTGTTGCCCCTTTGGTCCCGGCCTTATATATATATACATGGGATTTGTTGCTATCCGTCGAGATGAGCGCACTTCCAGCCCGCCGTCGAGTGTGGTACCTTAGGACACATGTATCTTACTACAGTGTGTCTGCTATATCCAGCTATCTTTTTCTTTTCTTGCTGGGATCACTCAGGTAGTAACAAACAGGTAACCGGACTTGGAATTCTCATTGCATTTGCTAGTAACTAGGCCTGTGATAACCCTAGTTAGTTAAAGTAGCAAGCCGTACTTATTGCTTGGCCGTGAATGTTGGATGGGGTTCAATCTGTCTAGTCTTGTCTTGATCCTGTACAAGATTGTTGCATGTCTCGATTTTTATATTTACCTTGCCGATAAATGGTGGGAGAAGCCAAGTTCCGTTCAGACGAAGGGTAACAACCCCGATCCTTGTTTGATTTACGAGTTGTAACCTGGTTATCTGAATAGTCCTATGGTTATCTCATCGTATATCATCTGTCATGCTTTTCCATATGTTCTGTCTTTTATTGATTCTGTACAAGATTGTCTTTTATATTCACCTGTCATGCTTTTCTTAATTACTGTCTCTTATTATGTAATTTATATTATTGTGCTAATTGCTGGTTTTAGTTCTTAAGTGAAGCCTCCTTTGTGGCACTTGCTCTTTCTGGGGTCTGACCCAGCTGGTTTTGTATGGCCAGATACCGGAGCAGCAGCAAAGGATCTACCTGCTTTCCAGCCAGATGGTGACCACTAGAGGGAATCCTGGCAACGAGTGGGTTTCTTTTGTTCTTCCACTGTAATTGTACATTATTCTTTTGAGGCGTTTAGCCGCCGAGCAAGTGTTAGCTCGTGTATATTTTACTTACTGTCTGCCTACGGGCTGTAACATGATTGGCAACTCGAGGTTGATCATGTATGACTTAACTCTTGCTAGTCCTTACATTTTGTACGACTAGCTTCATGATCATCTGGATATGTAATATTTGGGACGCCTTACAATTGTATATTTGGTGGTCTGATATCTTGTAACTATTACTAGTTGGTTGAGATTGAGACAATAGGATAATTTATGACCTTAAGAGACTGATGGCTTGTAGATAAACCCTCACATATCTAGACAGCCGTGACCGTATGGTGAGATGGATTCCATTTCATTATACGTAGCTGGCTATGTCTGCCCCCGCTCTCCAGTATTCTGGTTCTGGGGCGTGACACAATTATCTTAAAAAGAAAGAATTATACGAAATCCTAATAGTACCTTCCGATGGCATTCGTTGTGTTGCATGCAACATCCAGAGCATCAGTTCTCTCACGAATCCATGTGGTTCATCACCTCCATAGCATTGGTGATAACACATGTTACATAAATATCTGTGTAGTAGCGATTTGAAATTATGAAGCTTCACAGTGTGGCAACACCGAATCTCTATGTGTTACAGGATGGTGAGTGCATGGAGGGGAGATTACACGATTTTAGATAGTAGGTCAGTTCTAGAGAGTGGTTGTTTAAATTACATTATTATCTATACATAATTATTATTTTAGATAAGAAAGTATATGGCCAAAATAATTGATCATACTCCTCCTATTTGAATTATATAATAGTATAGATGTAGCAAATAAAACATCCAACCAATCTTATTCAATCTGCTTAGAATTATTGGCGCTTCAACTAATATTATTCAATATGCTTATAAACTATTGGCACTTAAGAAAAAGAAAATTTTGTCACACTATTTTATAACGTTAAATTTGGTAATTTATACTTTATTTATTATTAGTTTTTCTTGTGTCTCCTACACACAATATTTTTAATGACATACAATAATGATCTTACCATTTTTTATTCTTTTTGTCTTTTTCCCGTCAAGGATTATTCTATTTTTATTATGTAGTTATTGTTTTATTATATAGTTGCATTATTTTTCAAATAGATGGACTACAAAATTATAGGTAAAATAGTATCGTCAAAATTTAGTTAACAAAATAGCATACTTTAGTGTCATGTCCTCATTATACTTAGTTTAAATTAATAGATCTTCTAGTGGCACGCATCACATAATTAAGTTAGATAAAAGTAATCTAGTTTAACTTAATCTTCTAATTCAAAACTAATATAATTTAAGATTTGATCAAATATTTAAAATTTAGTCTATTATTTCAAATTTAAAAGTCAATCTATCAACTAACTTTTATCTTTAATATATTTTCAAATTTAAGTTAATCTAATCTAATTTAAAATTTGACATATTATTTAGAATTAATATACTATTTTAAAATATGTTATGGATGAATATTTTTGCTATGTTTAAAATTTATAACTTAAAATTTAATTTAAACATAATCCAGTTAAGTTAAAATTTAATTTATTGGTAATTTAAGTTAGTCTACTTCCATATAATCTATCAAAAATTTAATCTCATTTAAAATTAAAGCTATTCTAGTTTAGTTAAAATTTAATATATTGGTAATTATAATATTCTAAATTTGAATGCAACTTTAAAAAAAAAAATCACAAAAATCATGTAAGTAATATTCTAAATTTGAATGCAATTTTAAACATCTATGTATCAATATTTTTAACAAAATAAAAAAAAATGTATCACACATACATTATGTGTGCATATTTTATAAAATTTGTCATCGAAATACAAAATGGGTTGCACACGCAACGTGTGTGCCCGACCGCTAGTCTTAATGTAGTCAAAAATTTAATCCAATTTAAAAGTTAATATAATTCAAATTTTAATTCAATTAAGAAACCTGGTAATTTAATCTACCATTTTAATCTAATAGAATTAAAATATAATCTATCAAAATACATTTGATCATATGACTACACTAAACATAAAATTTTGATATGGAAGGCATGATAGATTTTTTATGCACATTTAATATATAAGATAAAGTGCCTAAGAGATTGTCAAATACTTACAAACTTTCTTACTCATAAGTTGTCAAATACTTACAAACTTTGTTACTCATAAGTTTGCAATAGTGGAGAAGCAAAAAATACATGATACGAAAAAGAGATACTATTGATTTTTTTTTAAACTTGTCATCGAGAACCGGAGATATTAATAAAAGATGATATATATAAATAATGGTAAATAATTTATACTCTATAGAAAAATTAATAAAAGCAAAAGAAAGAGATACAAACCAATCCGAAGTCAACATGAGATGTTTTGAGAACTTTATTTCTTTTTTTATTTCCTTTGATTTTGCAAAGCACATAACAGAAAAAAAATAGTTACTTATGAAAAAAAAGAAGATTAAAGATTAGAGAGAGAGAGAGAGAGAGAAAGAGAAAGTTACCTAAGAGATGAGGAGGTTACAATTAGTTATAAACTCAATTTAGTGGAGAGTGTAAATGACATTATTATCCATATATAAATAATTATTTAAGCAAAGATGTATATAATCTAAATATCCTTGGTATTTGGATTATATAATAGTATAGATATAGATACTAATTATCAATTAAATTATTATCATTGTTTCTAAATTACCTTAAAAAAAATTAAGTGTGACTTAGGACGCTCTAACCAACTGAGTTAATAGGCTAGTTGATTTGTCCAACTTACTTCAAAGTATCCATGTGACACAAGATATAATAGGGTTCGGCCAAAGATTGAGCGACGCCAAAATCTCATTTCAAATATGTGTGTGCCACCGACAACTCACCGCTTTATGGAGTGTATTTGCTAGTGAATATATAGCTCACGCATCTCAAATCTTTTGTCCTTGATTATGGTTTAGCTGACATCCTTCATTCTAGCTAGGACTCGAGTTCAATACTGTCATGTGTTCAGTAAGAAGCTAGGCAACCAGAGGCGGATCCAGAAACCGTAATTGAAGTGAACTACCAAAAATTTGGATGGACTAGAAGTAGATAAATCTATATATAAAAAATTTAAAAAAATTATATGAAAAAAAATATAACTATTTTTTTGGGGTGGGCTGGAGCCCACCCCAAGGGTGAATCGATTCAAAGCCATGCTTAAAAATGATGATAATCTAGGAAGTACGGAGGCTCAAAAATTCGATGCCATGCCTTGTTGTGTCAAATGCACGTTCTAAACCAAAAATCCAATATTCGTGTCAAACAAGCATTATAAAATATTTTTTTATTTTGTGTCACCGCGGTGTCACGAGATCTACCACTAACAATCCCAATATCAATTCTGTAACACCCGTCTCAAACCTGCGACCGACCTTTGCGTTATTAATACAACGTTTTAACCAACAAAGCAAATAGACCAATTTAAACTAATCGAACTAATAGGCCAATTAATTTAAAATTAATATTTTTGCGTTTGATCTATGCAGGTCTCGAACCGATCTTCCCATTATTAACACGACACTCTAACCAACTAAGCTAATAGCTAGGCCAATTTAATTTAAAAATAATATTTTTGCTTCAAAAATGACGATTTAAGGGGAAAAAAATGTTTAATGCATTACAGGTCTCAAACCTGCGGACTTCGTGCTATTAACACAACGCTCCAACCAACTTTGCTATTAGACCAATTTAATTTATTTTTTTTCTTCAAAAAATGACATGATTTTTTAAACAAGAAATATTTTATTTTGCTTCAAAAATTGACATTATTTTTAAAGAAGATTTTCTTTTAAAATATTTGGCCCATATGTAGGTCTCGAACCTCAGGCCAATTTGAATCAAAAATATTTTTTTTGCTTCAAAAAGGACATGATTTTCATGCAGGTCTCGAACCTGCAACCTTCACGTTATTAGCACGACGCTCTAACCAACTGAGCTATAGGCCAATGTCATTTAAAAATATTTTTTTTTGCTTCAAAAAGGACATGATTTTTAAAGAAGGAAAAAAATTAAATATTTGGCCCATGCAGATCTCGAACCTGCGACCACGACGCTCTAACCAACTGAGCTAATAGGCCAATGTAATTCAAAAATAATTTTTTTGCTTCAAAAAGGACATGATTTAAAGAAGGAAAAAAAAAATTATTTGGCCCATGCAGATCTCGAACCTGCGACCTTCGCGTTATTAGCACGACGTTCTAACCAACTAAGCTAATAGGCCAATTTAATTCAAAAATAATTTTTTTGCTTCAAAAAGGACATGAGTTTTAAAGAATAAATATTTAGCTCATGCAAGTCTTGAACCGGCAACCTCCGCGTTATTAGCACAACGCTCTAACCAAGTGAGCTAATAGGCCAATGTGATTCAAAAATATATATTTTTTACTTCAAACAGGATATTATTTTTAAAGAAGGAAAAAATTTAAATATTTGGCCCATGCAGGTCTCGAACCTGCGACCTTCGCGTTATTAGCACGACACTCTAATCAACTGAGCTAATAGGCCAATTTTATTCAAAAATATTTTTTCTGCGTCAAAAAGGACATGCTTTTTAAAGAAAAAAAATTAAACATTTGGCCCATGCAGGTCTCGAACCTGCGACCTTCGCGTTATTAGCACGACGCTCTAACCAACTGAGCTAATAGGCCAATTTGATTCAAAAATAATTTTTTTTGCTTCAAAAAGGACATAATTTTTAAAGAAGGAAAAAAAATTAAATATTTGGCCCATGCAGGTCTCAAACGTGCGACCTTCGCGTTATTAGCACGACGCTCTAACCAACTGAGCTAATAGGCCAATTTTATTCAAAAATAATTTTTTTGCTTCAAAAGGGACATGATTTTTAAAGAATAAATATTTGGCCCATGCAAGTCTTGAACCTGTGACCTCCGCGTTATTAGCACAACGCTCTAACCAAGTGAGCTAATAGGCCAATGTGATTCATTTTTTTTTTTTTTTTTTTTTGCGTCAAAAAGGATATGATTTTTAAAGAAGGAAAAAAAATTAAATATTTGGCCCATGCAGGTTTCGAACCTGCGACCTTCGCGTTATTAGCACGACGCTCTAACCAACTGAGCTAATAGGCCAATTTGATTCAAAAATATTTTTTCTGCTTCAAAAAGGACATGCTTTTTAAAGAAAAAATTAAACATTTGGCCCATGCAGGTCTCGAATCTGCGACCTTTGCGTTATTTGCACGACGCTCTAACCAACTAAAGCCAATTTGATTCAAAAATAATTTTTTTTGCTTCAAAAAGGACATAATTTTAAAGAAGGAAAAAAATTAAATATTTGGCCCATGCAGGTCTCGAACCTGCGACCTTCGCGTTATTAGCACGACGCTCTAACCAACTGAGCTAATAGGCCAATTTTATTCAAAAATAATTAGTTTGCTTCAAAAAGAACATGATTTTTAAAGAATAGGCCAATGTGATTCAAACGTTTTTTTTTTTTTTGCTTCAAAAGGATATGATTTTTAAAGAAGGAAAAAAAATTAAATATTTGGCCCATGCAGGTCTCGAACCTGCGACCTTCGCGTTATTAGCACGACGCTCTAACCAACTGAGCTAATAGGCCAATTTGATTCAAAAATAATTAGTTTGCTTCAAAAAGAACATGATTTTTAAAGAATAGGCCAATGTGATTCAAACGTTTTTTTTTTTTTTTTTTTTTGCTTCAAAAGGATATGATTTTTAAAGAAGGAAAAAAAAATAAATATTTGGCCCATGCAGGTCTCGAACCTGCGACCTTCGCGTTATTAGCACGACGCTCTAACCAACTGAGCTAATAGGCCAATTTGATTCAAAAATATTTTTTCTTGTTCAAAAAGGATATGCTTTTTAAAGAAAAAAAATAAACATTTGGCCCATGCAGATCTCGAACCTGCGACTTTCACATTATTCGCACAATGTTCTAACCAACTGAGCTAATAGGCCAATTTGATTCAAAAATATTTTTTTTGCTTCAAAAAGGACATGATTTTTAAAGAAGGAAAAAAAATTAAATATTTGGCCCATGCACTGCGACCTTCGTGTTATTAGCACGATGCTCTAACCAACTGAGCTAATAGGCCAATTTTATTCAAAAATATTTTTTTTGCTTCAAAAAAGACATGATTTTTAAAGAAGGGAAAAAAAATTAAATATTTTGCCCATGCAGGTATCGAACCTGCGACCTTCGCGTTATTAGCACAACGCTCTAACCAACTGAGCTAATAGGCCAATGTGATTCAAAAATATATTTTTTTTGCTTAAAAAAGGACATAATTGTTAAAGAAGGAAGAAAATTAAATATTTGGCCCATGCAAGTCCTGCGACCTTCATGTTATTAGCACGATGCTCTAACCAACTGAGCTAATAGGCCAATTTTGTTCATTTTTTTTTTTTTTTGGCTTCAAAAAGGACATGATTTTTAAAGAAAGAAAAAATTTAAATGTTTGGCCCATGCAGGTCTCGAATATGCGACTTCGCGTTATTAGCACGACGCTCTAACCAACTGAGTTAATAGGCCAATTTGATTTAAAAATATTTTTTGTGCTTCAAAAAGGAAATGATTTTTAAAGAAGGAAAAAAAAAAAAAAATTGGCCCATGCAGGTCCTGCAACCTTCGCGTTATTAGCACGACGCTCTAATCAACTGAGCTTTTTTGAAAAAGTAATCAACTGAGCTAATAGGCCAATTTGATTCAAAAATATATTTTTTTGCTTCAAAAATGACATGATTTTTAAAGAAGAATTTTTTTAAAAAAAACTGTGGCCCATGCAAGTCTCGAACCTGCAACCTTCGTGTTATTAGCACGACGCTCTAACCAACTGCTCTAATAGACCAATTTGATTCAAAAATATATTTTTTTTGCTTCAAAAAGGACATGATTTTTAAAGAAGGAAAAAAAATTAAATATTTGGCCCATGCAGGTCTCGAACCTACGACAATTTTTAAAGAAGGAAAAAATTAAATGTTTGGCTCATGCAAGTCTCAAACCTGCGACCTTCGCGTTATTAGCACGACCCTCTAACTAACTGGACTAATAGGCCAATTTGATTACATTTTCGAACTTATTTATTTGTCCATGGCCCCCTGCAAGATCAAAGAGAGTCTAAGGGTCTGCTTGGTAACGGTGTTTTCACCGATTTTTTGGTATTTTTGAACCGATCGTTTATGAAAACCCCTGCTTGTTAATTTTTTTGAGGCACCGATTTTGGTCAATCAAAAACCCTCCAAAACCGGTGTAATGTATTTTTGGGTGGCTTTATAAACACCCAAAATCGGTGAATTTTGAGCAGCTCTATTTTTATTCCATTTATATCCTCACAAAAATATATATAATTATAACTACTGATACCCTTCCCTATTTAATTTATTCGTGTAAAAACTTTCAGAACCGTTCATTAGTGAATTACCAAGCATGGATTGGACTGGTTTAAAAGTCGCTACTTAAAAACCATCCAAAATCGGACCCCCCATAACCGGTACTCTAAAAACACCTCATAACCGCTACCCCTACAATTGCCAAGCAGACCCTAGACCCTAAGGGTCTGCTTGGTAACGATGGTGTTTTTATCAGTTCTAGGGTGATTTTCAACCGACCATTTATGAAAAGCTCTGCTTGTTAATCCTGTAATTTTGAGTGGCTTTATAAACACCCCAAATCTGTAAATTTTTTTAAAAAAATTATTCTTTTATTCCATTTATATTCTTACCAAAAATATTATTATAATTACTAATACCATTTCCTATTTAATTTTATTTATGTAAAAATAAAAAAATTCAGAACCACTCGGTAGTGGATTACCTAGCATGAATTGAACTGGTTTAAAAGCCGTTACTTACCCAAATCGAACTCCTCAAAACCGCTAACCGCTCATAACCGGTACTTTAAAAACACATCATAACCACTATCCCTACAATTGCCAAGCAAACCCTAAGATTCTTTAATGAAACAAACGTTGAGGGGGGAAAGTTAACAATCGGACGAACAACTCAAGTTTATCCGTCTTGCTTTCTAAGAAGCTACAACAATATTCGTTGCTCCAAAGTCCAAAGGGAGTGTTTTAATCTTACAAACAATTAACATCATAGTGCCAAGAGGGCTTCAACTTTGGCAATCTGCTCCTCGTCATTCTTTGGAGTCGGACTCCTATTTGCCTCGTCATAGAGGTCGTGCTTCCACTTCTCCACGTGAACCGCACCCTCCGGGCGATGATGCGTGCTCCTCTCACCGTACCTTCCGTTGAACCTATCCGTTCCCCATCTCCCCCCTCCGCTGAATCTCTCCCTCGGTTGATAGCTACCCCTCTGCGCCTCTCCTCTTTGGTAAAACCTGTCTGCCCTCTTCGAATCTCTTTCTTCGTCGGCTGCGGGCAGAGCTCTCTCCAGCTTCTCGCTCAATCCAGACGAGTATCGACCTCCTCCTCTTTCTACTCTTCTCGTGCTGGGTAGCCTTGATGACTCTGGAACACTTGCAGCTGGAGCAGTTTCTAACTCTGCCTCAACCTTCTTCTCCCTAAATGCTGGTCTCTTCTTTCCAGGCGGCGCCTCGGCCTCTAGTTGTGAGAAACCATCACGTCGCCAAACACTACTGTCATCCGCACGAGGCTTTCGCTGGTCCACTCTTTCTCTAGGCCTATCACGTGGTTGTTCCTTCAGGTCGCTCCCTCCCCCACGGTCTTGTGAAGAGAGAGAGTAGCAAAAGATTTCATCATTTGAATGCGAAAAGTAGGTCATGAGACCAAAGGGTGACAGATTTGAGGATTTGAATGTGAAATGGAATTACCTGCTGCCGCCCTGCGACTTGAGCTTCGACCACCACTGCGACGCTCATCTTGCTGTTGGTACAAGCATAGGTAGCCTAAGATTGTTATATACATAGACAACCACTTGATGCCATGGGTACGAACATAAAAGTCCCCATTACATCAGAACATTATGGTTTGTGTGCAAAGAATAACACTTAGATAAAACCAACGTCTATCAGAAAAGCACCAAGGTATACTTATTTAGGCTTCCGTGTGTGTCTGCATGAGTATGTTGTGTACAATTCAAGTAAATCTATTCTACTATATAATAGGAAAACTTAGATGGTGAAACTTTTGAATTCCGAAAATACCCTTACATACTTATACTAATTAAAAATAGTTCATTAATTTTAATAAGGACAACTTAGTAATTAGGAAGACTACCCTTTGGTCTTCCTAAAGAGTCTTCCTAAACTAATTAAGAAATGTTAAGATACGTGCAAGGCACGTGCAAATATGCTAGTATTGTATAGTTGGGATGATCAATAATATGAGAGTTGCAATCGGTGACATGAAAACTTCCCAAAATAGGAAGCCAAAAGCTCCATCCACTATGACCACATACACGCATGATTAAATTATTTACATAGACTACACTGCTACCATCATACCTAGACACACATGATTAAATTTTGACTTGTAAAGGTTGTCAATGTTTTTGGCAGCACCAACGAAACAATATAGTTTTAACATATAAAAAGGCAATAATAGTAGCTATACGGCAGTGTGTGGTAGGCTGGACCAGATGGGCTTATAGGACGGACCACCTGCTGCCCTGCAACTAGAGACTGCTTTTAGGTAGGATCGACATCACCATCCAAGCCTTCTCCCATCAGAATAGAGTCAGTTATGCAAGTTTTGACAAAGTTTTATGACCGGCTGTCGACATGTCGCCAACCCTATAGGTTGGTGCCACATTCCTAGTCGAGATAGCTATGAGCATGAAAGGCTCATTCCAAAAAATCTAGGTCAGTTGGCAGGTAGGTAGATCTACCTTTTGGATTGCAGTTTAAGCTCATGCAACCAAGAAGCACCCTCCAAGTTCCCTTAGACTATAAAGAGTCTAGACGAAGAGGTAAGATGTAAAGAACTACAATCATCTCTATGACTGACAAATTACACCAAAGAGTGAAGGAATAACGATCCCAATTTTAGGTAGGATCAACGATGCACGATAAATAAAATTAGAATTAAAAAAAAATCATACAAGATTGGGAGAGGAGAACAGTCAAATTAATCTGCATATGTTAAACAATATATTTCAAGATTGAGATAAGTGTATACTAAATATGATATATGGAAGTTCTAGCTTTACAAAAACAATTTACTTTAATACAACAAGCAAAGGAAAGGTACAAAGTAGAATAAAGGAATAAAGTGAATTAGCTTAATACACAGCCCTTGACATCTGAATGGAAGAAAAAGGATTTAAATAGACCCATATTTTGGGATAAGGCTTTGTTGTTTTTGTAGTTCACTGGGCCAAAAATTATGCTAGAAAGATATAACCTGGGGTAGTGACAGAGACCACAGAAGTAAACTTTGAAGGTGAGCAACATATTGCTAGCAGTCACTGCTTCGACTAAATTGAGAAATATAACATCACACACAGAACTGAGAAATAACTATTGCTAGTAAGCATACGATTGCATTGGTTATGTGCCAGAATCCATATATGTGAGGTTGTTAATTCAGAAGCAAAAGTGACATACACATGAAAGGAAGCAAAATTTCTGATGAAGGCAGATGATACTTACTGTTTTAATGATTTAGAATAAATATAGACCTCAATTTGTTAGACACACAACAAAAAGTGACTGCTTGCAAACATAAGATTGTATGAATCAGATGTGAAACCTGAAAATAAGATCGAGATTGTGGCACTTCTATTGTGTCAGAAGAAGGTTTGTTGCCAACAGGAAGGCTGTCAACCTTTCTGTCCAATCCTTCCTTTATGACATCAGGCTGCACCTTAGATTCAGTTTCTGGTGGAACCTCAAGTGTCATAGCATCTTGCAGTCTTCTCCGCTGCTTTTGGTCACGTTCAGCAGTGTCAACAACATCCAGATGGTAGCCGCTTGAGTATCTTT
Organism: Iris pallida; assembly: GCA_029216955.1. NCBI lineage: Eukaryota > Viridiplantae > Streptophyta > Magnoliopsida > Asparagales > Iridaceae > Iris > Iris pallida. Next base: position 31,640 of record JANAVB010028686.1, read on the forward strand.
TCTCTGTTGCTGGTTTCCCGTCCCTTCTTGACTTTTTTGGACTATGATCAAGAGAGCAACAGAAAAGAGATTAACAATCATATCATATATTGTAACTCACCATGGAAACATCAGACTACAATGACAAAAAGAGAAGTAAATGAAGCAAAAGGTGTGCTAATAGGTGATTATAGAAACTGCACCATGTTGACAGCCACCAAGAAATTATCGACTGCAATAGCTACAGGTGAAAAAGCTACAAAAACCAATTAGAATATATTTGCTAGGAGGTTTTGGTAGAAGAAAAAGTAAACACTTTCATTATCCAAAGTTCTCGCTTATTTGGAAGCTCCAATCAAACCATAAGCAAATCTAGAGGTCCATTGCGATCAAGAATACAAATCCATGCAGCAAGGTCATGCCTCATAAGATTTAGGAAACTATGTCGTCTGAAATCAGTAAAATATCAGCAGGCTAAAAAGTATGGGAACTTGGAGATGAAAGGTAGGATAGAATTTAAAAGCCGATATGGTCATATATATGACTCAGGGATAGGATAAGAAAAATAAAAAAAAACGACATATATGATATAACAAGAATTAACACTGCTACTACCATCTGATGCAAACATGTTCCAGACTTCCAGTGCGTTCAACATGTTAGAATTTGTATTATTCCTTTGATACATGATATATAAATAAATGGTTATGTGATAAAATAAAAAAAGTGCAACCTCAAAAAAAAAAGATGAGTTTGATCCTGAAGGGGGTTGGCTTAACAGTGTGCCCACATAAAGAAGCCATTGGGCAACAAATATCACCCAAAATCTCGCAAAAATACTGGATAGCTCAAAACTGCCAAAAAGATTCAATAGATAACAAGGCCAGCATCCAAAGTATAGCTCCCGACATATTAAGAATTACTTAATCGTTGCTCGTAACTGAATTATCAATTCATATAATGAGATCCTGACTTCAAATGGTGACCAATCACTTAGAAACCAAGGAAGCTTGGACACCTGCCAACCAGCCTGGCACCCAACATCAACATTTCATAGAGATGCCTTTGACACATGTGTGACACTTGAAACACATTCAAGTCTAGAAGTAAAAATCCATGTAAGACACTTCTTGATGCATGTACAACATATCTCAATGATTTGGGTATGATTTTGGCTCCGATGAATCACACGGGACTTGTTTCTTAATAGGGAGAGTAAAACTTGGGTGATACCAATAAAAATAAAAGTCAAATCCTATCAATTAGAAAATACATATTTAAGCATCTAAGATTGAAATGTACTCATTAAACTTGTTCTTTTGTTTCTCATGCATCAACTCTAAAAAAATAAACAATAGAAAATGTGAGTTGAAGAGATCCACGGTCTCTAAATCCTGATGTAGGATATATTCTAAATCCTGTTCAGATTTAGACTGAACTGCACAGCTATCACGGAACATCCATAGTACCAGCTCACGTGTCTCTATGCAACACCATAATTCGGAAAGCTAACTTTGAGATCTACCACCTTTGTGCTCGGGTCTTCTTCTGATTCTGAAGTTTAGCTAGCCGAATATAATGTTGATGTCAGGACTGAAAATCATGAAATTATTATGAAAGTTAGGATTTGATTTGAATTCATGAATTTTGTCGAATCTTATCAAACCTTTTCAGATATCTACTTTGAATAAATAAGTCTAGTTATAGCCAGAAATGTTTCACAAAAATACTTTATGATATTTCATCATCATCATCCAAGCATTCTCCCATCATAATGGGACCATCTATGGAGCATAAGAAAGTGCCATACAAGATTTGACAAAGTTTTATGACCAACTGCCAACCCTCTATGTAGGTGTAGGTGTCAAATTTCTAGCCAAGGTAGTACGAGAATGAAAGAGCCATGCCAAAAAAATCTACGTGACAAGTTGGCATGTAGGTAGACCTACCTTTTGGATTGAAATTTAAACTTATGCAATCAAAGAGCACCCTCAAGTTCCCCCTAGACTATAAAGAGTTTAGACAACGATATAAGATGATACAATTTGCTATAGGAATTGCATTCATCTCTATCAGACATTACGCTAAAGAGTGAAGGAACACGTAAAAATATTTTGTGATATTTGCTTTGAATAATCAAGTTAGATTAGGTTCTTTTTTCTTTTTTTCCTTTTAAGGGCCCAAATTTGCTAAGTTATTCAACATTAATAATATTACCACTTCTTGTGGTATCTCTCTCTTTAATTGGCAGATTCCAGTAGCTCGTGGACTCGAGCAATTCGAGTGGATTCGAGGCACATGGACTCAGAAAGTCGCTCGTGGACCCAAGCAACAACCAAGGCGGGTGTTTCAGTGTCGTTAGTTAACCTTCATTAGCTCGTTTCGAGGCGTCATCCCATCATCTTCTTTCCACACCTGATCGTTCGAGTTCTCTGGAGCCCGTGGCAGCCAGCCTCAGGTGAGGTCTGAGTTCAGGGTACCGCCTTGGAAAGATGAACAACTTGGAAAAGACGGCCGTCGAAATGACTGTAGACCTTCTGCTGAAAAACACTCTCATTTCCGCCTCAAATTCATGAGACTTGTTTCATGAGAAAGAACATATCTTGGCTAGTAAGTTAGATATGAATTAGTTGGTGATTCGGCTCAGGGCCATTCTACATCAAATCCATACCGAGAATATATTGTTAGTTGTGTGTTGGTTTGTTCACACACATAAGTAGCAAAAACCAAGTCATTCTTGACTGGTCCCTGTGCTCCCACGTTGGAGAATGGGTTGTATTGATGTCCGGTTCTTTTGGCCTCTAATAGGTAGCTCCGTTAGCCCTTTGTGGGGTTGGGTATTGCTATAAAAAGATCACTTTTCCTCTTGGTGAGAATGACTTAATTTGATATATTCCAAGCTGCTACTCCGATCTTCAATTCCAAAACATGCCACCTTCCTACCTCCATTTCTTCCGTGTTTCCTTCTGGGCAAGGCTAAGTTCGGGTCGCATCTCTCAAAGTTGTGTGCGATGCCGAGAAGCCGGTAATACGAAGGGTTTTTTTTACCAATAGGAGCATTCGAGAACAGTCTGCATATAGACCTCGGATTAACTCTTAGGACAGTGCGTTCAGCGCGACTTCCCCATAGGCCGATAACTCTGAACTTTATTTTATTTCGTTACATGCTTGCAGAAAATGAAAGGGAAAAAGAATTTTTTGACTATCATATATCCATGGGAACATGACCTAAAGGTTGAGAAACATATACTCCGCCAAAATCTACTAGGTTTGGAACATTCAACACAGTCGATCTTCAGAACATAAAACCGAAAACCCTCCATCACCTAGCTACTGTGATGGACAAGCAAAGAAACTCCATATTACTCCATCTGCATTCATTAGATATTTCAAATGATCTAATAATAATATTTGATATGCAAGACGTTTAGTTTGCAACAGTAGGATTTGCGCTCAAAGAAAATCCAACAAAGTGCAAAGTAATATCATCAAAAGCCATCCTTGACTAGTAGAGCTCCGAATTTGGAGTTGTTAAATAAAATCGACGATCAAGATCGGAGAACAACTGAATGTGGCCAAATCATGCATTTCCTAAATCCCAATTAAACCTAGAGATTATCTATATTTCTACGTTCTGATGCATCAAATCGCCGCTGAATAGCCGACGCTAGTAGAAACATGGAAATGACGATCGAATTATATAATCTATCACGAGTCGTTTCCCAAAATCGCATTTAAAACCCTAAACCTAAATTCCAGTGCAAATTTGCAGAGGGAGGAAGAGAGAGAGAGAGATTAGGGTTTTAAGTAACCTGGCTGGTTCTCGGTCGAAGCGAGAATGGAGGCGCTTGCTGCCATGGGAATCTCGGAGCTCCCGTCGCGACATTGTCGGCTTCTTCTTCTCCTCCTAGCCTAGAAATCAAAGGTTTTGTTTGTTGTTATTATCACAAAAAGTTCATAGTTTGCTTAATGCGCTTGTTACCAAATTAGAACAGCTCAGGTGGATATTTTGAGAGATTAGGGATTTGATGATCCCGGTTCGATCTGTACCAATATTATGGGCCGTGGAATATTATGGGCCTCAAAACTAAGAAAGTTTGAGTCCAAAAAAGATGACTATATAATCTATTCTACTATATAATAGGAAAACTTGATGGTGAAACTTTTGAATTTCAAAAATACCGTTACATGTCTATACTAATTAAAAATGGTTCACTAATTTTAATAAGGACAACTTAATAATTATGAAGACTATCCCTTGATCTTCCTAAAGAGTTTTCCTAAATTAACTAAAAGAATATTAAAATACGTGCAAGACACGTGCACATATGCTAGTATTCCTAAGCCAAAGATTTTTTTTTTTTTCTGCAAGGCCAAACAAATTTTTTTTTTTTTACCGAAATAACAAAGGAAAAAATTGCAAGTGAAAAAAGAAAAAGAAAAATATCCACTAGAAAAACTAGGTTTAGCCTGTAAAGTTTAAGTTGTATGATTATAGAATGGAATATCGTTAGACTGGTGTCACATACCTGTTTCAAGTTCCAAGGTGTAGGATTTAGTTGGTAACGTGTACATGAGTAGGTGGTGAGCATTATTTCTTATTTGGCCAAGAATCAAAACCGAATAAGCGATTCAGTTCGATTTGAATTTTAAATATACTAAAGAAAAAATATTTTATTTAGATTTTGGGTTTCATTTTCGGTCTAAATCTGAAAAGTAAATAAAACTTATTCAATTATGCAAGCATCCTCAAATTAATGTATATTTTATGATTAAAAATATGTATATTTTAAACATAATAATAATATATACGTGTTTTAAAGTTCAATTTTAATAATTTAACAACCAATCCAACTTTGAAATACAACTAACGTATTGTACAAAAATAATTTCTTATATAATTTGACCAAAATCTCAACTTTGGGTCAGATCAGTTGAACAATAGAAATAGCTCAACATAAATTGAATTATCCGAATGGATTATAAGTTCGATTTCGATAATGGCTAATTTCTGTTTTGAATTTTTAGAAGTTTGACTTATCTAGTTTTGACTATTTACTTTTGATTCGGTTGAAACTAAATAAACTGAACGCTAACACGAGCGTTGATACTTCTTTGTTAACCGAACGCTTCTTTGAAATACGTGATAGTCATCAAACACGAGAATGATAGTTCTTTGTTAACCGAATAATTTGTTTGTAGCTTTAAATGAAATGCGAACGATACTTCTTTGTTAACCGAGTAGTTTTCTTCGCCTCCGACATTGACGTCTACTTGTGTCTCAAGCACAAAAGTCCAACATCATAATCCAACATCACCAGCACGTTGTTCTAAACCGGATATTCCTATTATTTATAAGTCGATTTTTATGTCTTGCTTTTATCTTATATTTTTTGTAATAAATTTAAAATAGTTGATTGTTCACGTTTCATTTTAAACTTTTGTGCCCATTTTTTCATATAAATCATATGTTTTCCTATGTCTTCGTCCCACGTCAATTTAGTATCAAAGCTCTAGGTTAAGAAAAAAATTTATTCGTAGGTAAAGACCTAAGTGAGTAACTAAAACTAAAATATCGATCATGAAGAGTTCGCTAAAAAGTTATATTTGGCAATCAAGATGTCACGGAAGAGACTAGTATTGATACACAAATATAATTCAACCCGAAGCTAACAACATCAATTAGTTGAACCTAATGAACATACTAGTTTACTTATCTGCACAAGTAGAGTGCAACTAGAGTAAACTATATCTTTTAAATATCCATATAATAATCTAGTGAACATACCATAATTGAGCCACGAATTAGATTTGTGGTTGAAACTAGGCATAAGTCTAAAACAAAAATAAAATAAAATAAAATAAAATATGACTTTTATATGAAGAATTAAATACGTATTTGATCAATCCAGTGGATTTAGAAAATCTATGAAATCTTCTAAATATTTTAGAATTATCTCGTTAATCAAGCCCGTCAAGAATTTCTATTATTTTTTTTTTTTACAAAAAGATTATAATAGTTTGCATGAAATAATAATTGATTATAGGAACGATTTAGACACGCTAAAACAACCACCGTTTGTTGGAATATTTGATGATACGTCCCTAGAGGATATTTTGCTTCTTCCACCTCCAGAATCATCAGTACCGTCACGAGAGTTCATTGTCTTTTCAGGAGCAAAATCGTAGGTTACCTATCAAAGCACGTGCCTCCACCATGGCCAATTTGGAGGTCTTCATGTTGACTAGCTATGCAAAGGACTGCCAAAAATTGATAGCTCCGAAGGTAGGGTTCTTTGTCATCAGGACTGTGCAATCCTGAAATAACTAATAAGTTGGGTTGCCTATGAGATAAGAGAAAAGATGAAGAAGAAGAAGAAGAAGAATGATTTAGAAAGTCAAAAAATAGAAGAATATCAAATGTGGTGCCTTTTACCAAAACCAAAATTTGTGGTGTAGACTTATGTGCCTTTGCAAGTGAAATCTAATGCAAAGTATACTGGGTATACAACCAAGAATACAAATTCATGGGTGGAGAAAGTTTTGAATCCAGCATCAAATATTGAGAAGGTTAACCAGTCCAACTGATTGTACATAGAGGAGATTCTAAAGGTAGATTTATTTGTACACATGATTTTGAAACCATCTACTGATTGTATATAGAGAACAAACTGCATTCCCCTTGAGGAAGATGACTCACCAGAGACCTACTAATGTACTACTGTGTACTGTTCTGTGGACTATATATTAAGATGCTGTTGTATCTGTATCTTTGCCTTCCTGCTCCTTGGTGAATAATTTATTATATCATTTTATGACGCCAACACACAGTTCATCATTCAACAGAAGCTACAGAAATAATTCTTTGACCAAGTCAGCAGAGTATAATATACCCACCCCCATTGTTTTTCTCTATCACATCAGACTCTTTTCCCATAGGCTCAGCCTGCAACAACAACAAAAAATGACCTAACCCACAGATACCCATGGCTCCACTGGTCAAGCCACCCCTTTAATTAGTACTGGTGTCAATTCTCTTTTAAATACATTTTACTAGTTTCCTCTCTGCTGTGCTGCTGTGTCAGTGTGAGAGGTGACTGCTGGTACTCCTTTGGACTTTGGACCAACAGTTTTACCAAACTATGCTTCTGTGACTCTTCTATTACAACTTGGAATGAGTTTTACTAGAGATGATCAATGAAATGGTGGTGGAGAATCTGGAGATTAGAGAATGAGGACAGCACACAATTTTTTTTCAGGACTCATTGAAGTGAGTAAAGAATTGCACTCTACCCACATGCTCTGCAGGTGTTCATGTGACAATTCCGTTTTATCCATTTAACTTGTTTTGAAGTAAGCCTGAAGTTGAATGAGTGCCATTTGTGAATTTGGAATGTAAGAACCAGGAACAAAGAATATATATTCTCAAATGCTCTCAAGAGTATTGACTTTTTTTTTTCTTCTTCTTTTTTTCCAGCACGTGCGAGCTCAGTTAAATCGTGTGTCTCCCCGCACCCGATTTTTAGCCGGTCGTCATGTCGCTTCGGACTCTTCGTGCGGATCCTGTCCGCACTGGCTTTTTCATCATTGTCCGGCACATACACCTTGCGCACTCCGCGCGCGCTCCAGAGCCTCACGGGACGGCCGACGTCTTTCGACGCCAGCAACTCAACGCCTCGCTTAGCCCCCGATGTCTTCACGACGCCTATGACAGCTGGTTCCGTCCAGCCACCCGTTCTATGCGCACGACGTCCTTACGACGTCTTTCCGACGCCCATTGGACGCCGCACGACGGGCCGCGTGGTCAGCTGTCGTTTATACCCGTGGTAGAATGGTGCCGGTCCTCGACCGCCCGCGCGACGCCCTAGCCGATGAGTTTTCATGCACGGGACGCCCCATTCTGTCCCACGCCAGCTCAGATCGTGGCCATTTTTCGTCAGTCCTCCGACGTTGTGGATGTCCCGCATCGCACAGGCCAGGCTCATCATCGCCCCTCAAGAGTATTGACCGTCTGTAAAGATCTTGAAAAACATAAATATGCATCCCTCAACATAAACTCTAGAGTTTAAAGTTATATTGTTGTGGAAGGAATCCAACATGATAAGTACAACATCCACAATGTAACTGTCGAATTTCTATTTAAGAGAGTTAGGTTATGTAGAGTTGATAGCAAGGGACAAAGTAAAAGGCAACTAAAGCAGCAACTATTTCATTCCCAATATTTCAAACAAATCCAATCACATACAACCCAACCTTTACTAGCTTTCAGCTGGCAACAATGCAGCAACACACTGCACAACTGTGTTGCATAGCAACCAATACACACTCTCATTGCTTCCAGTCTTTTCAAAGACTTGAGGAAAGCATCCCCACCTCCATCAGAGATGGATGGCATCAACATGGGTCTCACTCAGAAATAATGCTCAATGCACTCTCCCTGCCACTGACCACCAAGCCAGCAGTCTCTCTCCACACCACTCATCATATCATAGTAAAAGAACAAATACAATGAAAGAAATATTGGACAAATGACCAGAGGGCTATGCACTACTACAATGGGACTACATGCCAAGTTGCATTCATGTACACAACACAAGAACAAAACACTCTTCTATGGCCTCTTGGTGTCACTCCCCACTTAACTTCTGAACTTCACCCAGATTTCCCTTCTTCTTCTTTTTTACTTTGAGCTAAAGTTTTATTTCTCTTTCCCTTCTTCTTTTCCACTAATCAGTTAGGGAAAGCACTTGTCAAAATCCTCCGATCCCCACGTTCAAAGCTAAACCATAAAACAACTAGATATCGTACTTAACTGCGGAATCAATTTGTGTCCCCATTGACAACTAACAAAAAACCAGTGCCAGGGTCTCTCCTTCAATTCAGTTGACCTTTATCGGATTTCGGGTAAATGTAGCCTCCTCCTCTTATTGCCTGAATCAGAGAAAGATTTGGCATTGTGAACATCAATGGAGCTGTTGACACTTACAAAATTTGCCGATAACTCAGATGAAACCAAAAGCCTTGATGGTTTCGGCTTTTCCTTCTGTGACTCCTTAATCATCAAACTATGGCAGGACAACACATGCTCCTGACAGATATACAACAAATGTATTTACTAACAAAGTTGTCATTGTTTATTTCCTAGATGAAAAAATATGTATAAGGAACAAATATTCAACATAGAGTAGACTTACAGTTTTTAAGGATTCGGTCAAGGAGATCAATCTCATCTTACATTCCACTGTCTTCTTCGTTAATTGATCACCTGTTGCAGCCAGAATTGCCGCGGCAGCTATTGTGGAGGGGCGATACTCTACTAAATTTGTTGCTGCATTTGGAGAAAATTTGAATATAATGAAAATTTATGCAAGAGATGATGTGATTCCTAGTGACTTAATTATCCAATGCATTTTAATACAAGCAAGATTAGCTAATATTTATGTACATAGCACATACATACAACTTGGCAAGATTAAGTATTATTCACCTAATCTAATGAATTCGTTTCTACAATTAATCAAAGCAATATCATTTTTATGCAAGTTTGATATACCAAAAGTAAGGACAATATGAGCTAAAAATTTAAACCACATTCGTCGCAACATTGAGTAAACAAGCTAAGAGATGAAATATTGGAAAACCTAGAACATGAATGAAATACTCAACCGTCAATTAATCAATCAAATGAGCTATAAGACAAACAGGTATCCTATACATAGTATCATTATGTTCATGGTCGCAATCCAGTAAGCAAGCAAATGATTAATTTTGTGCAAAGTTATTGGAAACTAGTGCCCAACCCACAATAAGAACAACCATTTCAAGAGAACAAGCCCAAAGATGAAATTCCTAATGCAAGATTGTTCTTGAAAAAAACAAAACAAAAAGTGAATCCAATACTTCCCTTTTGGTTATAGTAATTCAATACCTTTCATTATAGCAAAGATGAAACCTATGGCTCTAGAACACAAATCCCTTGGTTCTTCGTCATGGTGGAACTTGGCTGCGAAATAGCCCAAATATGCAAATGGAGTCACAGAGCTCAGTCGCCAATCCAATGTGTTTAAAACGAGAAGTTCCATCCTTTGTATTACATTGCTACTGAATTGGTAATCCTCCATGGTATACTCTGACAATGCTCGAGGCCTGCATTCCTCCATCTTTGCCGCCAAAGATAAACATGCGACCGTTAAAAGCTTCGTCGCCCAAGTCTTCTCTTCCTATTTCCATTTCATCAGAGGATAAATATCCATACATATATAAATCTCCAAAATCAATAAAAATTTAATATGGGTACTACTCTAATATGCAATGCTGTGAAACAAAAGATCAAACATCTATAGCACCCCCAAGACAATAAGAAGAAAGAGAAACCAGTATCTAGACTACTACTTTCCGTTGCATTAGCGACAAATAGGTTAAAACTTGTTATAAAAGTAATTGATCTATTTGATTTGTCACTACATTTGGAAAAAAAAAAAAGGGGGGGGGGGGGGGGGGGGTGAGAAAGATGACATTTTGATGAATAGATTGATACCAGCATGAAGCTGAAAGCCAAATCTACTATTTCTTCTGTGACATTTAGAGCAAAGAACAAGAACAGAATGAATCCAAACACATTGCCACCCACTGAGTTCACTGCTACATTTGGAGAAATAGTGAAAGGTGATTTCTTTTTCTCTTTTGCAAATGATTTGATCATTCGTTAACAAAGAAAAAGATTGCATCTTTTAAAGCAACAGAACAATACCCATAAAAAAGAAAAAGCAACCCATCCCCAAATCATTATCAGCTAGAAGAAGAACACGATGAATGCAATATTAGTGAACTTGCACAATAAAAATTAATGCTACATTTGTAGGTTAACCATAAAAAAATTATTTATTATGATTGCATCTTTTAGTGCAACAGAACAATACCCAGTAAAAAAGAAAAAGCAACCCATCCCCAAATAATTATCAGCTAGAAGAAGAACATGATGAATGCAATATTAGTGAACTTGCACAATAAAAATTAATGCTACATTTAGAGATTAATCATAAAAAAAGGAGTATTTATTATGATTATTTCCTTCCAAAACTTTAAATAATCAAATCGGAACAACCAATACTCACGTCAATGGCTCGACGAAGGAAGAAACGATCGAAGTAGGTCACAGCAAGATAAGCAGTCTGATACCCAAAGCCGAAGCAAGCCTTCATCTGAAATGATCGAAACGCAACCAAGCCAACATTTTTCTTTTCAATCAAGAATCAAAAGAACAACAACAGCAACAACAAAAAATGGACAAATGAGTGAGCTTTAATTACTTTAAGGACCCATGCAACACAGGCGGAGCGAGGAGCAGACGTTGTCGCCATGAGAGTCTCAAAGGAGGGGGCGGAGAAGCCATTGGTGCTGCTTTGGAAGCTGGTCTCTCTGGAGACTAGAGTCTCTATGTACTCATCGTCTTCTTCTTGTTTGAGCAGTATGAACATGCTCGTGCCATCATTTTCCTCCTCTAGTAAATGTGTTGCGTCTTCTTCGCAAATGAGAGACTCTTCTTCCATTGTCAATAGCTCTCTCTCTCTCTCACTCTCACAGTCTCACTCACTCGTTTTTGTTGTTGATGTTGCTGTTAACTAAATATTGTTGGAGGTCGGAGAGAGAGAGAGAGAGATTTTTCATTTTTTTATTATTTAGAACAATCTCTTACAAAAAATAGTTAGAATTCTAAATTTTGTAAAAAAAAATAAAAAAAAAAAATCTTAGAAAAACTTGTGACTTCTTAAGTTTTGAAACTTATAGCGGTTGGATTACATGTATCTATCTAAATAGAAAAGACCAAGAGCCTAAAAAAAAATATAATGTCACGTGTCATCGTCATATTACAAGTTTCTATTTGAGTTTCTGTAGTTGAATTGACTTTCTAACTAAACATATGCCTTTAATATCAAAAAAAAAAAAATTGTTTAGACCCTGAACTTTATACAAGTTTAGAGTTTAATTTATCCAATTAACATTTTTGGACCATGACTTTTAATTTGTTGTTAATTTTTTTCGTTATACTCTCGTTTCCACTCTATGTTGATGGTTACCTTGTACTCACGTTTGGAAAAAAAATTTAAAAAATTAAATACATGGTTCAAATTTTATAATTAGACATGTCATAACTTAAAATCTGAACTGATATAAAATTTAGGATCTAAATACTAATTAGCCAAAAAAATTATTTCAAAATTTTATCTTAAAAAGAGGGTTATTTACCTTAACTATTCATAAATTTTGAATTTATAACACGGGATACCACACTTTTAAACTAGGTTAAATTACAACTTGATACCCTCAACTATTCAAAATTTTTAACTTGATACCCTCAACTTTGATAGACACTAACTTAATACCATCAACTATTGAAAATTTTCATCTTGATACACTCCGTCAGTTCAAATGTTAAATTTTTTCATTTTTTTTTGTGACAAAAATGCCCCTTTCTCTTTCTTCCTTCTCTACATACAACCCCCAAACCCCCCTCCACCGGTGAAATCTCCCCCCCCCCCCCCCCACCCAACCTGCCACCGCGCCTTCCGGCGAACCCTGTGCTCGCGCCCACCACCACTGCGCCCGCCCCCGCTAACCGCCGCCACCGCTGCTCGTCACCCCCGTCAGCTGCCGCCACTGTTGCTCGTCACCCCCGCCAACCGCCGCCACCGCTGCTCGTCACCCCCGTCAGCTGCCGCCACTGTTGCTCGTCACCCCCGCCAGCTGCTGCCACTGCTGCTCGTCACCCCCGCCCGCGCCCACCCGAGGCTGGCCGCGCCCGCCCGCGTCCATCGCAGCCGCTCGCCTGCGCCTGGCCGCGCTCGCCCGCGCCCACTGCAGCCACCCGCCGGCGCCACCCGTCCTTGTGCCTGCCTCAACCGTCGCTGCTCGCCCACCCGCCCACACGCGCCTGGTCGTGCCCGGCCGCGCCCGCCAGCCCGCAGCCGCCGCTGCTCATCCACGCCCACCCCTGGTCGCGCCCACCCGCGCCCCGCAGCGCTCGCCAGCCCGCGTCCGCCTACGCGTTGTTTTTGCTACTCGTTGCTACCCCAATTTCCGGTCGCCGGCGCCGGAGAGAGAGGGGGCTACAGGAGAGAGGAGGAGAGGAGAGAGAAAGAGAGAGAGGGGGCTACAGGAGAGAGGAGGAGAGGAGAGAGAAAGAGAGAGAGGGGGCTACAGGAGAGAGGAGGAGAGGAGAGAGAAAGAGAGTGGGAGGGACATTTCTGTCATTTTATCTCTTTAATTAACACTGTTAGGACAAAAATAGAGAGAGGGTATTAAGTTAGTAACTATCAAAGTTGATGGTATCAAGTTGAAAAACTTGAATAGTTGAGGGTATTAAGTTGTAATTTAGCCAAAAAAATACACTGAGCACCCTCATGTTTTATGTTTATTACCCGGTGTACTCCTACTTGAAGGTAAAAAATGAAAATATATAACCCTAACTACCCTATTTTTTATTTTTTATTTTTAAAAGAGGAATGGTCAGTATAATTAGCTTAAAGGTCTGAGTATCCTATTATAAACCCAAAACTTATAAATAGTTAGTATAAATAATCAATAATATAATTTTTTTCATTGTCTTTTTGTATGTATGGTTATAAACTCGAGTTATGTTACTAGCACTACTTTACGACTTAATCACTCGGCCGAGTGCATTCAAGCCCAAGAGTTTAATGGTTATCCCACTTGTCATTGCTTAGGTAACTCTGGACACGATAGTAGTTGGTGACCGAGTGAATACTTATATTACTCTAAAATTGTATCGAAGGTTAAAAGTAAAAAAAAAAAAAAAAAAAAAAAAAAAATTCCGATATCAAGTAAAAAATTTATATTACTCTAACAATAATCTTTTGTTCTTATAATTTCACTTTGAGAAAGTAAAAAATAAAATAAAAATTAGAAAGTTTGAATAAAAAATTGTATTTTAATGCTTCCCGGATAAAGTGCATTTAAATCCTCCATAGATTTGCATCGTTTGCAAAATAAGACATTTTAGAAAAACTTAAGCAGTCTGCACCTCCTTAGATTTTTCGCGCAAGCAAAAAGATCCTTACCGTCAATTAACCGTTAGAAATGGCCGTTAACAGTATTTTTTTTTAAATAAAAAATAAAATACCTAAACTACCCTTCCCCCTTCCCTACCAGCCCCTCCCCCCCCCCCCCCCCCCCCCACCTCCCTCATTCCCACACCAGCCCCCTCTCATTCCCTCCGCCGGCCAGCATCGCCCCCCGACCCACTTCCCCTCCTCCCTCAGCCCGCCCGCCCCGACCGGCCCCCCCCCTCCGCCGGCGACCCTCCCCCCCTGTCACTCCCCGTTCCCAGAATGCGTATTTTTATACATGTACAACTCATGTATATTTATTTAGTATTTATCATGTATTATCCTGTATTTAAATTCCTTTAAATTCATGTTAATTAATTTTTTGTATTTTATTTTCTGCAATTTTATTCATGCATTTTATTCCTGCATTTGATTTCCTGTATTTTATTTCCTGCTGTTATTCTCTGCTTTTAGTCTTGCTTTGTGGTTCGGGTTCATGGATGGTTCTTCTCGGGTTCATGGTGGTTCACATGAACCGAACCACCACAAACCCCCACCTACCACCACCCTTTCTATTTAAGCCCCCATCTCCTTCTCTCTCCTCATAACTCTCATTCTTCACCATTATTTCTTCTTCTTCCTCATCACTCTCTCCACCAACCCATCAGCAGGCAAGTACATCTTGCTTCTTGCTTCCACTTGGAGAACCATTTTTATGGTTCATTTCTCTTCCTCTCACGATCCTGAGAGAGTTTAGTACTTAGCATTTTTTATTTCTTTGGATTGTTCTTCTCGGTTGTCCATGGGTTTTGATCTCCCAACTTAGCGTGAGTTTTCAGTCACGCACACGTTCTTACGTGCCAGCGTGAGTTTTTAGTCACGCACACGTTCTTACGTGCCAGCGTGAGTTTTTAGTCACACACACGTCTTTACGTGTCTGCGTGAATTTTAGTCACACTCACGTTCTTACGTGTCTGCGTGAATTTTGAGTCACGCACACGTTTTTACGTGTTAGCGTGAATTTTCAGTCACGCTCACGTCTTTACGTGCGTGCGTGAATTTTCAGTCACGCTCACGTTCTTACGTGTCAGCGTGAATTTTTAGTCACGCACACGTTCTTACGTGTTAGCGTGAATTTTCAGTCACGCTCACGTCCTTGCATGCGTGCTTGAATTTTTAGTCACGCACATCTTTACGTGCGTGAATTTTTAGTCACGCACATTTCTGCGTGCGTGCGTGAATTTCTTATCCCGCTTTTCACGCTCATACTCTCACGCCGTGCGTGCGTGAGTTACTTTTCACGCTCACGCTGTTTACACGCTCACTCCTACCTACTAGACTTGGCGTGACTTGTTGGCCTTAGCCTAGACTTGGCGTGACTTTTGGCCTTAGCATAGACTTGTTGGCGTGACTTCCTGACCTGGGTGTTTTTATTTGTTCTATAACTTATTCATTTAATGGTGGCATGATAATTCTTCTATTATATCCTTACGCCTTTTGGCATGAACTTGATAAAATCATGATATGTTAATATCATTAATACAGATTGTTATGTGGAATGCGCCTTGTGTCTTGATTGGTTATGGATACCCAGTATGACTGGAGTTAAATCCTGAGAGTTATAGACTCGATCCCATGTAATACTAATTGATTTTCATGCCTTGTCACCATTGATAATGATTGTGACATTGACTAATAATTGATCATGCGTTCCTAGTTGGAACTAAGAGACTGGCTAGTCGTCTTATTGAATTGAACGAATGAGACACGTTCATGTTATGAACTATTGCAGTCGATTAGCCGATCCCGAATATTGGCATACAGGCACATGCAGGCTTCAAATTATTTATTTATTTAGTTATTTATTTATCTTACAAAAATAGCATGTGTACTTTATGGTCAAGGCATGATTACTCCGTGGTTAGACTTGATTGTTGCATTACGCTATGTAAGACCTACAACCTAACCGCACGGGTATCGTTGTAGAGTTGCGCATATCGTATCCCGTACAAAAGTACTCATTTGAATGACCATGATCCACGGCATGGGACTTCACTCAACGTAGAGACTATTAAGTTAAATAAAATAATGATTGCATGGAGAGAATGGATTCCCGAGTTCTTACATGGCAGTCCTCTTGGGACTAGTAGTGCCCGACAGGCTGGCTGGTTTCCACAGATACTGTAAATCTATCACACGGGCAGGGAACGGTATCTGCTTATATTATTAAATTGTACATGCTATATTAACGGCGGGCGTCCCGCTGGGACTCGTCTAATTACATGATTGGCGCAATTGATTGACTGGATAGACTAGCCTTGCTCGTACATAGTAAGAATTGAGGAATCCCTATTTGCATTCCAGGATAACTTGGGACTCACAATAGCAAGCCGTAGTAGTTGATTGGCCGTTCAAGATGATTTGTTTGTGTACTGTACCTACTCTGTTGCCTAACTGAGATGATCAGAATGTCAGGACATGACGGGCCAACTTATGTCCTTGTTTGGTTGGGAGGTTGGTTCGAAGTGTCGTGATGTTATGTGAATCCTAGTGGAAAGCAGAGATCCATTATTATATTCTCTTACTTACTGGTTTAATCCTTCATATCGTGCTTCATTGTGGTACTTGCTATTAGAGGTCTAACCTCTCTGGTTTTGCATGGCCAGATTTAGAGCCAGTTCTCGAGGATCCAGCTTACTTCTACCTCCAAGATGGTCAATACTTGTAATGCCTGTAGTTCGTATTACGTATCTTGGAATACGTGTACGTATTTTATTTTGTATTGCATATCTCTTGGCTTGGCTCGGTTTGTTTTGGGTTGGTTCGGCTAGGCTTGGGATGCCTTGGTTCATCATGAACCAAGGGTAGAACCCCTACCTACCACCACCATCCCCATTTATTAACCCCTCCTCTTTCTCTCTCTTCATTATTCTTCTTCTTCTCCACATTTACTTCTATACCTACCAGGAGAGAGAGAGAGAGAGAGAGAGCTTAGGCAAGTGCAAACTTGCTTCATGATGGATCTCATGTTTTATTGTTCCATTCTCTTCCTTACTAGATTCTAAGCCTCTTTAGAACTGGAAGTTTTCGGTTTTGATGGTTATATTTTTGTAGATCTAAGTTTTAAGTTCCTTCTTGTTTAGTTTTCTTGGTTTTGATCTCTAAAACTTGGTTATTTTTGAAAACTAATGGTTCTATGTTGTAGAGAATTCAATTTCATTCAGTTTTGGCTTTTGTTTCGCTTGATTTCGACTCCGGATGAGTAAGTTATGGCCATTACAAGTTTTCGGAACTTTCATGGTTGAACTTGCTGTTTGGGGACGATGAATCCCATGCGCCGGGAACCTCATGCGCCCGGGAGGCCATGCGCCGGGAGGCCATGCGCCGTGAAGTTCCGGCAACGCATTCCTTAACTCCGAGCGTGTCATGCGCGTAGGTTTCTTACGCGCATGTATTGAAGACGCAACGTGAGTTTCTCATGCGCCGATTTGCGCAGAAATCTCATGCGCCGATTTGTGCAGGAATCCCATGCGCCGATTTGTGCAGGAATCCCATGCGCCGATTGGTGCAGGAATCCCATGCGCCGATTCGTGCAGGAATCTCATGCGCCGATTCGTGCAGGAATCTCATGCGCCGATTCGTGCAGGAATCCCATGCGCCGATTGGTGCAGGAATCCCATGCGCCGATTCGTGCAGGAATCTCATGCGCCGATTCGTGCAGGAATCCCATGCGCCGATTCGTGCAAAAATTTACTGTTTTTGCCTGTTTAAGTTATTTTGTAGCTAGAATCTTGAAAAACTCAAAACATGAAAGTTGTAGATCTTTTCCTTGGCTTCAAGAATATGTTATTAGTTATTTTATACAATCTTTCTCATTCATGATAATGTAAGAATAGAACACGATAGTGGCCCGCGGTGGCGCACTCTTGACAAGTAAACTGATATGACAAGTATGAAAGGTCTGGACACCGTGGACGATTGCGTTTGTACAAATAAACCAGTACTGTCTTGCATCATGTCTAGGATGGGGACCCCTGAGTACCACGGTCAGGGGTACCTACTGAAATTGACTAAGGCTAATTAACTAGAATGATTCAGTAGTCATGAAGAGATTCCCAGCTACAGGCAATCCCGTTATCTGGGCGCATTAAGTGGACTTGTAGCCTACCGACGAGTAGGGCACATTTCCAGCACACAGTCACGTGTTGCATTCTTCATAACGGACATTCGACCCGGATAACCGGATGGTCTGCAGGGCTTGTGGCTGTTGGGATAATCTCATTGCATCTTGCTAGTAACTAGGCCTGTGATAACCCTAGTTAGTTAAAAGTATCAAGCCGTACTCTTGATTGGCCGTGATTGATTGGATGAAGTTTATTCCAGCTTAGTCTTATCCTGATCCTGTACAAGATTGTATCAGGACACGATATCTTGTATCGATAAATGATGGGATACCAAGTTCTGTTCAGATGAAGGGTTACAACCCCGGTCCTTGTTTGGTTTAAGGGTTGTAACTTGGCTATCTGAATAGTTCCATGGTTATCTTATCATATATCGTCCTGCTTATTGATGCTTGCCTTAACAATAACGATCGGGGGTCCAGTTCTGTTCAGGCGAAGGGTTACAACCCCGGTCCTTGTTTGGTTTAAGGGTTGTAACCTGGCTCCCGGAGCAGTTCTGTGTCCTCTCTTCGTTTATTGTCTTATTGTAACCCCTGTCATGCTCGTCATGTTTTACCTTTACTACAATACCATGATTATTTATACTGGCCTTAACAATAAAGATCAGGGGTCCAGTTCTGTTCAGGCGAAGGGTTATAACCCCGGTCCTTGTTTGGTTTAAGGGTTGTAACCTGGCTTCCGGAGCAGTTCTGTGTCCTCTCTTCGTTTATTGTCTTGTTACCTTATCAATAGTAATTGAGGCGGGTTTCTATTTAGGCGAAGGATTGCAACCCCGGTCCTTGTTTGGTTTAAGGGTTGCAGTCTGGCTACTTGAATGGTTTCTCCGTGTTCAATATATTATTGTTATCTTAGCTATTATCACTATCTTTTGATTACCTTCACTACTTAATTGTGATATGCTGGTTTTAGTTCCTAAGTGAAGCCTCCTTTGTGGCACTTGCTCTTTCTGGGGTCTGACCCAGCTGGTTTTGTGTGGCCAGATATCGGAGCAGCACCAGAGGATCTACCTGTCTTCCAGCCCGATGGTGACCACCAGGCGTAACCAGGGCAACGAGTGGGTTTCTTTTGTCCTCCCACTCTATTTGTAAAATTATTCTTTTGAGGCGTTTAGCCGGCGAGCACGTGTTAGCTCGTATTGCACCTTTATTTACTGTCTGCCTACGGGCTGTAACATGATTGACAAATCCTAGGGTTGATCATGTATTGACTAAAACTCTTGCTAGTCCTGACATTTTGTACGACTAGCTTCATGATCATCCAATATGTAATGTATGGGACGCCTTACTATTGTATATTTGGTGCTCTGACATCTTGTAACTGTTACTACTTGCTTGTGATTGAGACAATAGGCTTGTTCATGACCATAGGAGACTGTTGGCTTGTAGTTAAACCCTCATGTATCTAGACAGCCGTGACCGTATAGTGACGTGGATTCCATTTCATTATACGTAGCTGGCTATGTCTGCCCCCGCACTCCAGTATTCTGGTTCTGGGGCGTGACAATACTAGGGGAATGATCGCAGGAGGACTCGAGTGGGTTCCTTATTCCACCGCTCGTTTTGTTATTTACTTCATACTTAGCCGTTTGGCACCGACATGTTAGTCGGATTGTCTTGCACTTACTTTTGCATAATTGTAACTAAAGTCAGACTGCAGCTTATAACAATTGTGTATACGTTACTATACCATCTGGCTATGTTTTGTAAAGCCAGATCTCAAGAACATTTTGACTGAGCGTTTGGGACGCCTTACTGCTTTATCTTACATGTTCTCTATTACTGTTTCTTGTTTGAACGATTGAGACAATAGAGGTAAAATGACCATAGTGAGACTTTCATGTAGTATGCACCCCCTCGTCTGGTTAGACAGCATTGATCGTATTATACGGTATTCATCTACCCGTAATACGTAGCTGGCTGAGTCATTCCCCCGCTCTCCATTATTTTGGTTCTGGGGCGTGACACCCCCCCCCCCCCCCCCCCCACACTCCTCCCTCCGCCGGCGATCCCCCCCCCCCCCCACCGGAGAGAAGGGGAGGGGAGAGGGGAGGAATCATCTTTTAAGACGATCTTTAACGATTTTTAACGACGGGAGGATGATTTGAACATTTTTGTAACGGACTAAATTTTTTAAATTAAAAAGTCTTTAATTGTATTTTCGTAACATCTAAGGAGGATTTAAATGCACTTTACCCATTCCCAAACTAACTCTCAACAGCAATACCACCTCACCAAATGTTCTTCTCCACTAATTAGGTTGGTAGAGAGGACTCCGATGAAATCCCAACCGTTGAGATGGATACAAAAATGGTTCTTGTCCAAACAATGTCCACGAAAATCCAATGGCTAAGAGAGAGAGAGGCAGAACATAACCTTGTCAAAGTTATGAGGAAGGAAAATCCTTTTACCAACAATGATGTTAAAGCATCTTAATGTACACTTGTCCGGTCACCAACTTTAAAAAGCTGCATGTAGTGATCAATTTGTTACACGTGACTCAAGCCTATTATTGACTTTGACCAAGTTTTTTTCTGCCTATTGTTCATAATTTCAGTCATGATTAATAATAATTAGTTCTAAACAAGTTTCTACACACACGTTACGCCTTTGTTTGGTTCGCAAAAAAAATTATAATTTTTACTATCTTTTCCATGTTTAAAAATATTCTAAAGTTGGAAGCTAAAATGAATAATTGAAAATGAAAAGTAAATTCAAAATATGAGTAGAAGAACCTGATTTTATTTATATTTTTGATTATTTTCTAACATGAAAGAATTTTTTTTTTTTTTTTCTTTTCGAATCAAACTAGGTCTAGATAGAGATGGAGATTCCTTGTTCTAATTAAAGAGTCACATGGTGGTGACAGATTGCAACAAATCCTTAATGACGATTGATAGGGGTACTAGTACTAGCTAGTTGGTGCAGATAGTATTATAATTGTAACATTATTTATATCAACAAATGTTATGTAGTATTTTTCAATTACTAACAATAAACACAATTTATCTTACTATGTAATATAGTATTTTAATCATTAGTTTATTGACCATCAAGAGAACCGTCGTAATTTTAATTTTTACAATATTTTAGCCTAACTAGTTTTCATGGCTCTTCCGTGTTAAGAGGGAGAGAAAATCTTAAGCCTCTAGTTCGGAACAATATTTGAAAAAGAAAACTAAAATTTGGCTAAGTTGAGCCTCTAGTATACTCCAAATAGCTAATGTTTGGATATTGACAGAACTCAATTTTCTTTATATTTTTTTTGCAAAATTTCAATACTAAAGTAGATCTATTAAAACCCCAAGAAGCAGTACATATCTTGTACCAAAATCATCAGTGTTGAGAATCTTGACTCTTTGTCTCTTTGACACAACCATATAATATGTGCTGGTTCACTACATCTAATTTCATTTAGGCCTCTTTTGGTTATTTAAAGGAAAATTAGTGACATTGTCTTTTTCATGGAAATAAAATATTAGCATTTTTGACAGATTTTCTATCACATATTTGTTAAAACAAGAAAAGGATTCAAAAAGACATCTGACTTTTCTTCCAATATTTAATTGGTACTTGGTGCAGCAAACAATATATATATATATATATATATATATATATATATATATATATAGAGAGAGAGAGAGAGAGAGAGAGAGAGAGAGAGAGAGGGAATAAGGGAGGTAGGGTGCCACCTCACGGGAGGTGTCTACTTGTCACCCCCCATACTATCATCATGCACATGGATGCATTATTATAGCATGGAGAGGTGACAAGTAGACACCCCCTAAAGGGTGTCATCTCACCTCCCTTAATCTTAATCATTGATTTTTCAACGGTCAAGATTAGATAACTTAAACAAGATACAATGGGTGTTATCATGGGAATGCATGAAAAATGCAAAAGTGAGAGAGATGCATGCGGCCCAAGTGGTCGGAAGTTCGAGCCCCAGTGGAGGCGTGTTCACCACAATTAACCATTGCTTCAAAAAAAAAAAAAATATATATATATATATATATATATATATATATATATATATATATATATATGCTCCAATAATATGCTTGTATTTGAAAATAAATAATCTCATGAAAATATAAAAGTAATAGATAAAATAGTCAACAACACACTATTGTTGTCCTAATTTTTTATAATAAATGATTGGAAAGGAAAATTAAAAATAAATCACATGAATATGAGAGAAACCATCACTTTCGTATTTAAAAAAAAAAAAAAAAAAATCTAAGCTTGTGGCTAGGGAACAAAAGGTAAGATACAACTTTACTTTCATGATTCATAATTAAATAGGTGCACCAAACATCACCTTATGACCATCTATGCCAGTACTTCATAGTCATGCACTGTTAATTAACATGAAAGAAATATAGGCAACACGTCTTAGGTCAATTGGGAATTAACATGGACGATTTAAAACAAGAACTCCACAATTAATAAGATAGGCAGGCCATGTTGGTTTTTTTTCTCTATATCTTAGTAACATAAATCAACGAAGCCTACTGGCAGGGCCGGCCCTGGGGTAAGCCGGACAAGCCTTGGGACTTGGGCAACCCCCCTCTGCTAGGACAATCCCTCTCTGCTAGGGCAACCCCTTAGGCTCAGCATAACCCCACCAAAGGGTTAAAGGGCAACCAAAATTAGCTCCAGGATAGGGCAACCTAAACCTCCGGGCCGGCCCTGCCTACTGGTACAAAAAAAATTGCAATTTTAAAATGACCGATGACTACAAGAGATCCAATTAGATGACGTTTGGTACGTAGAATACTATATAATTAAAACTTCTATATTTTCAAAAATATTATATCTTCATTTTTTTGAATATATAAATATTTATAAAAAAAAAAATAGTTCAAATAAAAATTTATTAGTTTAATTGATAATTAAATATATTTAATAGTTGTTATTCTTTGTTTGTGATGTTTCATAACGTAGTTGGTTAATATGATATCTTAGTATTTAAGATAACATAGATAAAATCATATTTACATCATAATTTGTTATCAAAATGATTCTAATAACAATTATTGTTTTCTTCTTACATTACACATATATCAAGTATCTTAATGTAATTTAAATTACAATACATTGTATGCCCCAATCAGATATGGTGGTGTGTATTACATTACAAACTTTATTCTATTAGGGTTATAATTACATAAAAAGAACAAAAAACATGCAACTCTAGTTATAATGATTTTTTATGATTGTAACTAGGACGATGGTAAGCAAAATCTACTTCTCTCATTCAATCGTATGAAACAAGTTTTTTGAACCGCATGGACGGATCGAACCATGAGTCGATCGGGATATCGAAGACACATTCGCTCTTGAGCTTCTAAGATGAAGAATATTGCTAATCCAAATACCAATATATATATATATATATATATATATATATATATATATATATATATATATATATATATATATATATATATATATATATATAAAGAGAGAGAGAGAGAAAAGATAAAGAAGGGATCTAGTTCAAATGTGGATTGCTTGTTTTGCATGTGAGCACTAGCGGATCGAGGATGATAATTCATTGGGGACACAATTATAAAGGAGTTCAGAGACAACGTCTTAATTTTTTTTTTTTTTATAGTATAATAATATATTTAAAAAATTTAACGGAGACCTCGTTCCCCAGTGCCACCCAAGTGGATCCGCCACTGCATGTGAGAGATACATGGTTTGAACCCTATCTTTCTATTTCTATAAAAAAATAAATCTATCTATATAAAACAAATTGAAGGGATAATTTGATTTGTTATATGAAGACATATTTATACAATAATATTTGTATTTATTTTGTTAAAATACCCTTTACAACTATATACCTCAGCCTTATGTTGGGAAGTAAACCACAATTTAAAAAAAAAAAAAAAAAAATTGGTTCAAACCACAATATTTTCACATCAATTTTGTTCAGCACCCTTCGTCTTATTTTTGCTATCATATATTTTTTTTCATGCAAATGAGTTTATAGAAGTTTTATAAATTGAATAATTTTTTTTTTCTAATATTTAAAGTTTTAAACTATATAATCCTACCATATTATTTTTATTAATTTTTACACACACACACACACACACACACACACACACACATATATATATATATATATATATATATATATATATATATATATATATGGATCCGGATCAAAGATTCCGTCCGCGGAGTCCCGCTGATGGACGGAGCTTCGAAAAAGGAGCTCTAATGTGGGAGGCGTCCGAGCACAGGTTTTTGGTTCGAACCATCTCCTTCCTTTCGGCTAGGTGGCTTTGGACCACGATCTGACTTGAAAAAATGACACCAAATATATATAAAATATAATAGGAATTGAAATAAAAATTACCTTTGGAATAATTTGTTTCGAATTGGATTTCTATACTAGAAACAGAAATAGGGGGGAGAGAGCCACGTTGGAGAGGGCCCAGGAAGGCGACAAGTATAAGCATAAATGAGCGATTTTGACTAATGAATTTGACATGTGTCAAATTTTTTTGTTGAATAAATAACTTTTGAGTGAAAAAAAAAAAAAAGGATTTTAGCATAAATATGGGCAGATAGATGCCAAAGGAAGGGTTGTCATGTCAAGAATGGGCAGAGGCCCCTCATTTTCCTTGGGAAGGAGCACAAGTACGATCCAACAAAAAGTCTAACATGTAGATAGATCTAAACAGTTGCACTTCCCTCATGCATCACTATGATTCTTCCTTCCGTTCCGTCCTTTGCTCGGCTCATAATAAATTACATGTATATTAATTAGATGGGCTAATTATATTTAAGTTAGACTATGTATTTTATATCTACTAGTAAATACAAATACACGTGTTCTGCACGCATAATAAGAATATTATCTAATTATGGTCAAATATTTTTTTTAATTCATATGGTTAAGATGTGAGTTCTTTTTTCTTCTTTGGTTTAGTTCGATTTTTCATGTTGTCAAATTTAAACTTTTTTCAACAATTTTTACATAGTTTATTTTTTTTATAAATAAAATGGACCGTGAAATAATGTCGGCTTAGACGGCTCACTTTTGAGCCGTTTTGAAGTCTCATTATATAGTAGAAGATATCCACTTATAGGGTTTACATTTTGACATGTTAAATTAAAATTCGAGGACAACAACCAACACATACTAAAAATAAAGATATAATAGAAAGAAGAAGAAAAAAAATAGGGTCCAAAATTTCAATTGGACATGTCACATGTGATAACTTAAACTTTAAGCTGATATAAAATTAGTCTAAATACTAATTACCCAATTACATTTTGTACGAAAGTTTTAAAATATTGGTATTATATGATTAAACATATATTCAATATCCTAAAACATCTCTCTAGTAAATTACGATTGAAATGTATTCTAATTATATTATACTATTTTAATATTATCTAACTAAACATATATTCAAAGTCCTAAAAATATAGATATATAATAATCATGAATAAAATATATTCTAATTGTATCCAAATAATTTTAATAGAACGTAAATTACTATCGATTTTTTTAACAATATTAGAGGATAGTTTTATAGAGCATTTTTCCTAGAAACGAGATTTTTGACAAAAAAATACTTGGATAATGAACACTTGCAAGAACTAATGTTTAATTGTTTAAATGGTTTAAATGGTCAGATAAAGATAAAAAAAAAGTTTTATATAGAGGGGTAAATTTTATAAAAATGAGTTGAATTTTTTCTTTTTTTAAATCTTACACCAAACACAAATTGGCCTGTTTATTAACCATTTTAAATTTTTTAGCATATTTGCAAGTACATCTGGCATTTTTCTAACGAATACGCTAGACAATTTAACGTTCCCTTCCAGAAATCCCCAAATGACTAGCGTATCTAGTGTGTTCAAAATTTTTTTTTAGGGATATTGGCCTTTCATTTCTAATAATAACCCTATAATTGATTATTATGACATATTTTATTCATTTTAATTTATTCTCACCCTCATGTCATGGAATATGGGAGCTTTTATGATAGAAACTAAAAGTGGAAGTGAGTAAAAGGGGTTCTCTTTTGTGGTTCTTTCATTTCCTATAATCACTCGAGTCCAAATGTCCAATAACTCAACCATTGAATTCCAATGAATATGATGTGTGTATGATCCAATGTCATATACAAGAACATGATTGTTAATGGAACAAGTAACAACTATCTTGATGGGACCGAACAAATTCTTTCGTCAAACCTTCGGGCAAAAGAATGCTTAGTGGACTGGAACAAAGTTTTTTGAATCAAAACAACGGACATATAGCTCAATCTTAATTCAGTAGTTTCAACCTAACCAAGAAGTGATAAAGACTGAAGTCATCATAACCAGCGATTTTTTAAAAATCGGACCGGCCGATTCAACGAGTTGATATGTGAATAAGTAGTTTTTTTGGCCGGATCAATGTTGATCCACTATTTTTCAAAAACCGATTATAATTTCTATTTTTATTTTGTAAAAATCTAAGTCTAGAAGAAATTAAACTTTGACAGTTAAGTTAATTCGGTGGTTGAACCAATCTGATTTGATTCATAGTCTTGTCTAATCTTAACCGTTCATTACCACTAGACCACAACCGACGAACTACGTCTGTGCAATCTCAATGTGTTTGCTATTAAACAAGAGGGGTTGGGAAGGGAAGGCCATGGCCTACGTCTGTGCAATATGGTCAGTGGGGATGGTTCATGGTAGGTTTCCCAATGTTTGACCACCCTTAGCCTCAGAGGACCTTTCTTTTCTCTTTTTCTTTTTTCAGGTCCTTTTTAATTTTGGTTTTAATTTTAATTTAAAACTGCACGGACGCTTAAAAGAAGAGCAAGTCGAACGTGTGCAAAAATATTGGAGCAGAGCATCCAATGGCAATGTACAAACCTTTTATATCTTCTTTTATGGAGTACCTAACAACTTTATGCTGAAAAGATGATTATGATGGCTCTTTATCCCTTTCGAGTACTTACATATAGCAGACATTTGTTACTTTGAGGCCTCGTTTGGTTCTCAGAATCTTCCGGTTGAAAAAGAAAAGTGATTACTTTTCTATATTTGGATGTCCAAGGAATTAAGGAGGAAAAGAAAGTGATTCACAATGGAAGGAAAATTATAGGAGAAAGTGATTCTATCCATCCAAGGAATGAATCACTTTTCCACATTGAAGTATTCACTTTCTTTCCAAATTTCTTGGCATTGCCAAACATCGGAAAGAAAAATCAATAGGAATTAAAGTTTTCCAAAGGAAAGGAAATGACAAGGAATTGATTTCCTTTTCCTTCCATTCTGCGAACCAAACGAGGAAGACAAAGTGCTTGATTAAGTACCGACACCATTTTAATGCTACCCATGGGGTGCTCATACCCAATCGAAACTGAATCGAATAAGAGACTCCGTTCGATTTGTAAAAAGAATCGGTTCGGTTTCAATTTTAAAATTACTAAAAACTTTATTAGATTTTGTATTTTAGTTAGTCTAAAGCTAAAAAAAAATTCCGTTAAGACTTGTACAACTATTAAATATTTTTAATGTGTATTTTTAAAAAATAATAATTCTAGTATGCCTTTTAAAGTCCATTAAACAAATTTTAATATAATTTAACCACAATTACGTACAACGTTGGACTCGATCCATTAAACAATAAAAATAGTCCAACCGAAGAAACTGAATCAGACGAATAAACCGAATATTTTATCGGATTTGTTTTGGTTGTCGGTTCGATTTCGGTTATGGATTTTTATAATTTCAGTGTATTCGGTTTTGAGTATTTCGGCTCGGATGAAACCAAGTAGACAAGTAGACCGACCGATCACCTCTAACCCACACCATATAATGGCTACATTTCATCAAAACCTAAAGTTTGGTACTAAATATGATGGAGGAGAAAAAAAAACTTTTTTTTCAGATAAAAAAAAAAGATATTTTCTTTTGAAAGACTAGCACAATAAACATTTTGAAAAATAGATTGAAGAAACATACTTCTCTCAGAGTACACCTTGGTATCGTATCGCGCTAGAGTTGTCGGCATATAGGTTCAAGTCCCGTTCGTATAAGACAAATTTTGACCTAAACATTATATTTTTCTCTCAAGGTCGGATCCAGCATATAGCTGGGGTTGACTGGAGTCCCCCCCCCCCCAAAAAAAATCATTGTTCTTTTTATATATAATTTTGTTTTTTTTATATGAATTAATCCACTTCTGACTCATTGGAATCCGCTACAGTCTATTTCGACTTCAGTTTCTGGATACGTCCCTGCATGTTCCATATGCACTATATGAACCCAATCGAGGCTGCTTCGAGTTGGGTTGACATCACTAAAGTCCAGTCTTGTCGAACATGTGAAGAATTGTCCTGGTCCAATCGAAGGGGGACATGGGCTATACAACTGATAAATCCATAGCTCGAGCCCGTGGAACACTTGATTTAGTCCGAATAATTGAACAACTTTGTACAACGAGACGACCAGAGCATATTTTGGGCATCGAGCACCATGTGTTCATTCTCACCCTTCTCTCAAATATGGAAGACAAATTCTATAAACACTCCATACTTTATTCTTGACGGACTTTATTTTAGAACAGTCTAACTTGATATAATTTTTATTCGAAACAGTTCCAATTTTACTTTAGACTGTCGAAACCCTGTTTGATATGTCAACTTTGTTGGTAGTCCAAATCCAAACTACTCAAATCCTTTAGGGCTGCCAACATAGTTGACAGTCATAACATAAAGTAGGACTGCGACAATGTATGCGACCATACTTAATATTAAGATTGTTAACTTTGTTGGTAGTCAAAATCCAAATATGTAGACTATTCTCAAGTAAGATTTTGGAGTGACAAATTTGTAAATAAATCCCAAATTTGTAAATAAATTTTGGAGTGACAAATGTCGGCAACCATACCACGAAACACTGAGCTTGGGGTCGGATCAGATCATATGTGTGGACCAAATGAAATAATAAAATTAGTTTATTAAAAAATATTTTCTACTATAACTCGGAAAATATATTTTCCACTACATCCAGGTCACTAATTAGTTCGTATTAAAAAAAACACTTTAACTTTCAATTATTTTTAAAAACTATATATACGTGGTTAATTGGTCAATAAAAAAAATATATTTCTTACTATATCTTAGGTAATTAATTAGCCAACCTTCAGCTTCGAGCCGGATTGAACATTGGGTTGGACTGGAACAAACATGGGCTCCGGTCCGAATCGGGTCGGACTTATTTTATGGGCCCAGATGTGAGACCGAGTTCGTCCCAGTATACACGCGAGTATGAGTAGCGGTGGGCATATGGTTCCAAGACACGCGGTTTCGACCCGGTCCGAACCGTCAAATATCCAAACAAGTTGGTTCCTAAAATTTGGAATTTAAACGGGACGGGCCGGGACGGGTCGTGTGACACAAACGGGATGAGACGGGTCATATTTTTAAAATAAACGGGACCTCGGACCGACCCGTTTCTAGGAGTATGCATTTTTTTAATCAATTTTAGATTTTTTTTATTATTATAGTTTATAGATAATAGAACATGTTATTGTTTAGTAAACAAATTATAGAAATTTGGGAAGACACAAGACTTGTTTTGTTCTTGTAGATAATAAAATATATGTAAATATTTACCATTATATAATTTTTTAAATCTTTTTTTTTGGACCCGTTTGAACCTGTGGGTCGGCCGGCCCAGTTCGGACCCGTTTCGAACTGGTTGAGTCCGTTTCGGTTCCAATATGCTTTGGATCCGTCCCGTTCCGTCCCGCCAATTAACTGGTCTGGTCCGGATCTAAAAAAATTTGGGCACGGCCAGACCTGTGCCCACCCCTAAATATGAGCCCACAATAATCGAATCAGGTTGATATGGACCAATTTTTGGATTCAAATAATGTTAAACTGATCCGATCCGACCCAATTGACATTAAGAGATGTAAGATGATTCATCACGTGTCTTATTTGAATACACATTACGTTTACATATTAACAACCAATTGACCGCACGATGGAACATGGTCCCTCTCAACCTGAAGCTTATAATGTCATCCAATTCGTATTGCAACCCATTTTTAAAGACAAATTTATTACTGTGAAGTGCTTACAAAATGTTATCATTTGACCAAATTATCAAATTTCAAAATCAAATAGCCTTCTCGTATTATTCAACCAATTGATACCCAATGTCACGTCCAAAAGCGGACCAAGGTTATATTGGAAATTTTAGAACTTTCTAGAAGATGGTGGAATCTTCTTTAAGACTCAAGATCATTCTAGAAGATGGTAGATTCTTTTGAAAGACTATAATTTTTTTTATATGATTTAGAAGTCTTCTTATAAATATCTAGGATCTAGTGTTTCATAAAATAATTTTTGGAAGTTTTATGTAGTTTTTTGTAAGTCCTTGAGATCCTACAAATAAGTGAGGCTCATTTGTTTTTCATCACAAAAAATTATAATATTTTTATAATATAGTAAAATTTTTATGCTTTCACTCTCTTTTTCTCTTGTTCTATATTATTTACAGTATTGCCATAGATAAAAAATTTTGAATAATTTTTTTTTTATGCCATATGAACCAAAATGGAATCTAAAATATTAAGTCCGTGACGACAAGTTAGCCTAGATTGCTTCCCT
Source organism: Iris pallida (assembly GCA_029216955.1). Classification (NCBI taxonomy): domain Eukaryota; kingdom Viridiplantae; phylum Streptophyta; class Magnoliopsida; order Asparagales; family Iridaceae; genus Iris; species Iris pallida. The sequence continues at coordinate 62,515 of JANAVB010028686.1, forward strand.
CTTCGTTTGCTTCCCGTGTTCTATTTTCACACGATACTTTTCCATTACTTTGGATTTTAGTAAAGAAAGAAAAGTAAATCCATACTTGGTGCTTTCGTCCCATCCCATTGCACCTTGGAATATTCTATAGGATTCTTGGTAGGAGAGGTATATTCTAAGGTATATTTAGCAATTTCATCAAAGGAAGGTCCCTACTAGTCTGCTAGTAATACGGGTTATTTGCTAATAAGTCCTATAGAATGCATTAATTACACAAATAAGCTCCCTACAATTTTGTCACAAAGCTCCGTGGCGGCCCCGTTGGAGGGTGCTACTTCTAGTAGGGGCTTAGGGGTGCAACTTGGACGGATGGGTCGGACTTAAGTTCAACCAGAGCCCAATCCGATAAATGATAATCCTAATACGAGTCCAAGTCAAACTCGACCTCAGGTTCAACATATAAAGTCCAAGACCGAGCCCGGAGGAAGCTCGGGTTGGGTCGGATCCAATGGGTTTATCGGACTCTAATATAATATTTAAAATAATTTAAAATAAGATTAATATTAAACACATAATTAAGCAACAATTATTACAAAATACAAACTAACATGAGATTTAGAAGGAGCTGAAGAGTTTGGGTTGATAAATTTAGGATTTAATTTTTTTTATTTAGAAAGTATGAAACAATATATATATATATATATATATATATATATATAAAATTTATATGTATGTCGGATTCGGGTTCTTTGGGTAATCCAACGTATGAACTCGAGCCCAACCTGATTTTTGATCGGGTTCAAATATTTTAACCCGAACTCAAGTATCATCAATTCTAACCCAACCCACTGGCAGATTTATCCGATCGGACTCGAGTTTAGCCCGTCCGAGTTGCACCCCTATGGGGGCTGGAGCCAATAGGTAATGCTTTCAATATCTCATACAAAGAGTTCACCAGAAATTAATTTCTCTAATTATAAAATTTTAGTCAATATTTGACGTTTATTTCTCTCTCTCTCTCTCTCTCTCTCTCTCTCTCTCTCTCTCTATATATATATATATATATATATATATATATATATATTTTGAAGAATGGGTACTTTTATTGAAATAAATAGAAATACAGGAAGCTCATATCTACATCACTTATCATCTATCTACCATCAGCCATGATATTGTAGTCACTCTCTATATTGTGAATAATTCCATTCACTGACATATACTTACCCTCAAATACCCGCCTATTTCTTTTCCGCCAAATGTGCCAGACAGCTGATAAAAGTTTAATTCTTGCTTTGTGATAACCACTAAGACCCTGGCCTTTTAATTGTAGCATTTCCTCCATCACACATAGGAGGCCATCATTAGCCGATCCCGACAATCCTAGGCTGTTCTTACAACGGCCCCAAATCAGTGCTGATACCGGACACTGAAAGAACAAGTGATCCCGCGTTTCTTCTCCTCCTGCACACAGAACACATATCGATGATGCAATCTGGATACCGAATCGAGCCATTCTTTGGCGGGTAAGGAGTCTGTCCCGAGCAGCTTTGTATAAACAAAGCTGCATCTTTGTTGCCACCTTGCTAACCCAAACAATTTCTGCCCATGCTACTATCGGATAGTGCTGACGAATACGCTCGAAAATCTGCCTGAACGAGAATCTACCATCCGTCGATCCGTCCCAAGTCCATCGATCGACCCTCCCTCCGAGTGAATGGCCAGCTGCCTTATTTCCGCGTGTCACGACCCGATCCCAAATAATTGGGTCGAACCGGATCATGCCCAGCCTGCACCGTTGTTGAGACGGCGGCAGTAAGCTGTTCCATTAGCAGGTAACCACAACAACATCTATATTTGTCACAACTCAAAATTCGAAAATTTAAAACTTTATTGAACTTTTACAATGAAATGAAAAATACAACTAAACCATTTTCTACATACATCAAGAAGAAAAGAAAACTCTAGGCAAACAGCTCATCAGTCTCGAAATCCTCGTCTTCTAGTTGGGACCTCGGGAAAATCGCGGAACAAAGCCTCATCAGTGATACCTAAAATGTTGGGTCTCCAGTCAGGAGGGAGCAAAGTACAGTTCATGCTAAGTTGACAATTGAAATAATAATAGAATCATGCACTTTTAAACAGTTTTGAAATCAACAATTTCAGCAGTTACAGTTTTAAAACAGTTACAGTTCTGTGATGTGAATAGGTAATGAAATATGACCGGCTTGGGTTTGTTACAGGAAGGTACAGCTCATCCCCGTGTGTATGAGGAGTAAGCTAATAGTTACAGTAGTTACAGTAGTTTGGATGTGGTCATACTCATTACACTACTCCCCCAGTCCCCAATAGTTACAGTAGTGACAGTCAATGCTCTCAAAGAGAGTTCCGTGTTGTATCGTGGTTTAAACTTGCAATAAAACAATTACTAAATAATTGTAAACTAACACAAAATGTACTTGCCTCAGGTTTGACTGGACTAGAAAGGTTGATACGTCGGGATGAAAGTTCGGACTCTTCCCCGAGATCCTACATTCGATAAGCTGTCTCAGAAACCAAGATTTGTCAATACTAACTAGGCTAGTTGCAATCTCTAAACTGTTCCCTAGTCAATTTTAAATCTTTTAATTAACCAAACACAGAAAACACGATTATTTGTGCGTTGATTTAATACGAGGGAAAATGGTCATTTTAACTTTGAATTCGGAAAACGTCGTCGCTGCCAGATTACTTTAGGAAAACTTGGTAATTTTTAATAATATAAAATTAAAACTAATTTTCTTATTTTAGTGAGAAATACGTGATTTTAATAATTAACAAACTTGTCAATTTTAAGATGAGAAAATATTAATTAATTTTATACGAAAAATACTTTTTAATCATTTTAATCGTTAAACAGTAAAAAACTCGAAAACCATAAAAGACAGGAAATCTAAGCTATTACAGTCACAGACCAGCCAGCTGGGCTTATGCCCATTAAAATTTATTTACATAAATTGAAATAAGATAAGACTGACGTTAGTCCTAAACTGAAAATATTAAATAAATATAAACAGAAATAAATAATAAAATAATAATAAATCATAAGTCTCAGATATGGTCCGATCCTCATTTTGGCTAATTGCCTCAACGTCCGGGCGGGGCCGGTATCGTTTGCACTTAGCCGGGTCCATTGACCGATACGGTCGTCACCCAAAAATCAAATATCGAATAAATTCCAAAAATTATTTTAAATTCATTTTGAAAATAATTCAGGATTTACGGAAAAATCGGACAGCATCTCCTCTGTTTTTGGTCAACCCAAAAACTGGGAAAATGGCGTCGATAATTCCTGCAAGTCCCAAACCAGGGAAAAACCCGCATTTTATATATAAAATACATCCACAGCCAATCCACAGCATAATCGGGACGACCTGAAATAATTTCGGAAGTCCGATTCCAATTCCACAAATCACAGAACGTTCCCGAAAAATTCCGGAAAACTAAAACATACAAATATCCATTCCCGAAATATTCCGGAAATCCAAAATAATTCCCAGGACCTTTCCGAAAGTCCCAGAAAATTACGACGTCGCTAAAACCGAATTCCCAAAGGGAATCGGGGACCATTTCATCATCGACAAAATAATAAAATAGCGGGACAGGGGGATTATACCCCGGATTGCTCGGCTAGAGCTCTCGGATGAATATTAAAGAATGAAAGAATAATCCAGAGCAGCGAATAACTCTCCGAAGCAGCGCTGGAACCAGCGTCGTCGAAGCAACGCCGAGAAACTCAGATCCAGGGCACGGCGGAGAACCAACAGAGAAACTCGGCCAGAGGCAGCGCTAGGTCAGCAGGCCAGCAGGGGATCACCGGCGAGTCAGCGGCTAGGGCGCGCTGGTCGGGGCGGAGACAGTGCCAAAGGGGCGCGGCGCTGTCGGCAGGACAGCGGGCGGCCGCGGGGAAGAGGGAAGCGCCGACGGGGGTCCGCCGACGCTGGCCGGGGGAAAGGAGAAGGCTGCGAGGGCTGCCGCGGCTAGGGCTCGCGGCTCTGGTGGAGCGTGCGAGGGGCGAGGTCGCCGGAGGGAGTCGGCGGGAAGTGGCGCGCGGGGGTGCGCTGGTCGGCCGGACTTGGCCGCGAGGGGAACGGCGACGGTGGCGGATCGGCGGTCGGGAAGGGGGTCGGCCGAGTGGGTTGCCGGAGTAGGCGCGGGTGGCCGCGGCTAGGGCGCGGGGTGAGGGAGACGGGCGGCGCTGGCTGCGGTCGGCTGGAGCGGGGTGGCGCGGTCACCGGAAGGACGCCGAGCTTCGGTCGGAGGATGGTCGGGTGAGGGGGTTTGGTGGAGTAGGAAGTAGAGGGGAGTTGCTCTCTCTCTCTTGAGAAGAAGAGAAAGAATGGGTTCTGTGAATGAGCCAGGGAGTTTGTGGATGAGTGTTTAATAAGGGAAAAAGAAGAGAAATAAGTTACTGATGAGTGGTGGTGAGGAGTAGTGGGAGAAGAAATGGGAACGTGTGAGAAGAGGTTTACCAATTCGTGTATGGAGTAGTTGCTGGTCCTACGGGACCAGCTAGTATATATATATATTTTTAATAAAATAAACTAAGTCAAACCAGATTTGGAAATAGGAAAAAGGGTTGGGTTTGGCTCAGGCCTGGGTCTGGGTCTGAACTCAAAAAGTCATGTTATTTATTATTTTCGAAATCACTTTCACTCAAAAATATTTACTAATAATATTAATAATAATTTTAGAAATACTAATAATAAAATACTATTTAATAATTACACAAGATATGGGTTTCACACCGCGGCATGCCACAACCCGACTTGTCGAAGCTCTGGCGCCCACCGACCATCTCGGATCAGCACCTCCACCGTCTCCTGTCGCCCGCATAACGCATACGTTGGCCAACCCCAACGATCTACCATACTTTGGTGACCCAACCATGGATCCAACCAAAGATTAGTTAGCTTACCATCATGAATTTCCCGACTCAACAGTTGCTTCAACGTAGGGCGAATTCGCAGGATATTTTTATATGTGACTGAAAAGTTATTGTCCAACCGTTGAGTCCAGAAGTTCCCCCCTCTCCCATACCTGCTCACCATCCACTTAGCCCACAAGGAATCCCCTTCAAGAAGTCGACCAGCTAGTTTAGCGAGCGCAACCAACCTCAATTCTCGAAGAGAACGTAGGCCTATTCCCCCTTCCTCCTTGGCCCGGCACAATTCCTCCCAGGCAATAGCATGCACCCCTCCACGCCACACAAAATTGGCGTACAACTTCTCAACTTTATTAATAGTTTGTCAGGAATAAATAGTGCTTGGAGCCAATAATTCATAATAGCGTAGATGACCGCTCTAACGAGCTCCACTCGACCCCCAAAAGACAGAAGTTGCGCTTGCCATCCTTCCAATCTATTCTGCACGTATTGAATCAGCCCAGCACAATCCGAGTCCCGGACATAATTAATCGATAGCGGGAGGCCAAGATACTTCACCGGAAGCTGACCAACCTCAATTTGAAGCAGGCCCGCCAATAGCTCCTTCTCCTGGCTATCTCGGCTAAAAAAGATTTGACTCTTTGCTCTGTTTAATTGCAATCCTGATACATCTGCAAACGTTTTCAATACTTCGTTCAATCCATTCATACTTCTCTCTGAAGGCTCCAGAAACACAAGAAGATCGCCAGCATAGATCAAGTGAGTAATAAGTGGGGATACCTGACGATAAATCGGGATGATAGTCTTCATGTGCACTGCTAACTCCATTAAGCAAGAGAAATATTCCATCACAATGGTAAACAGGTAAGGGGAGAATGGATCTCCTTGGCGTAATCCTCGATTACTTCCGAAAAAAACCACATGGCTGACCCCTGATCATCACCGAGAATGTAGGAGAAGAAATACACTCTCTGATACGCTCCACCCACCACTGATCGAAGCCCATACTGACTAACATTTGGCAAACAAAATCTCTGTTTACCATATCATAAGCCTTCCGTATATCCAGTTTAATACAACTCTTCTTGCCCCCTGCTTTGTTAAACTCCCGTACCAGCTCCTGTGCTAATAAACAATTCTCCGAGATAAGCCTCCCTTTGATAAATGCCGACTGATTTTTCAAAATTAATTCCTGCATAATAGCCTGCATCCTGGAACACATAAGATGAGAAATAATTTTATAAACAAAATTATAACAGGCTATCGGTCTAAAATCGCTCAGCTCATTAGCTTCCTCTTGTAGAAGCATGGAATTTCAGAACCAGAAGTCCTATACGCCAGACACTACATGCGCCAGAGCTCGGACAAAGTACTTCACACAGCAAAAACAACAAATATGGACATTGAAAGAGGACTTTTTATTACATATAAAAGTCTATTACATGTCTAGAAAAGATTGTACAAAGGAGAATTTATACAAAAGAAAAGATCCTAAGTCTACAGCCAGCAGCCACCATGCGCCCTCAAATAGGCGCATCAATCACCATGCGCCCCCAGTCAGGCGCATCCCACCATGCGCCCTCAGCAGGGCGCATCCTTTTCAGCAGCTCAGTCATGTGCATCCCCAGTTATGTGCATCCCTTCAGCAGCCCAATTATGTGCCGCTCTTCCAGCTAGGCTCACCGTCGTCTAAATGCTTCGACTAATGAAGCATTTATTGAACAGAACGAGGGTGGCAATCAACCCTCTAGCTGGAGGAAGAGCTCCCCAAACCGAGGAAGAGAAAAGCACCACAAGCCAACCTGTGGCCAGAGGAGGCTTCAAAAGAGCCTCCAAAGGCGAAGGAAGACCGTAATCGAAACCGCGACTAAAGGAGCAGCTTTCAACACAACCAGAATGGGCTACACCCATTTTGAAGGAAGAAAGAGCCCCCAAAGCCGCAGCATCGCAATTCCGATCTACGACTCTTCCTGCACAACGAAGACGAGGCTCGTGCATCCCTATCTTTGGATGCAACAGACACCTTCCGCCTGCCTCAGAAGCCCTCGACTCCGACTTTTGGATGTAACAGTCACCTTCGAGTGCATCAATGAAGATATTGCGTCGCATCTTCACCCTCGGGAGCATCTCGTCAACAGAATGCATCAGAGTAAACAAGTTCATGTTAGAAGAACGTGAGAGAACAAGAGGCAAACTCTCTCCATGCCACTATTTATAGGCCGGGCAAATCAAACCCATGCGCCAAGTGGATGGCTCTCCGAATTTCGTGCAATAAATTTGCATTAAATGGATGAACCGGACGCTTCGAATTCAGCTAAGTCAAAACAGCTATTTAAAGCACTCGAAGATCGTAACAGTCGCACCATTAAAGACGTGTCACGAAGCAGATGTGCCGGCCAGACCGCGCATCACACAGACGCGCCCTTCAACATCAGGCGCATCACACAGACGCACCCTTCAGTACCAAGCACATCACAGGGATGCCCCCCCATGCGTCCCCATATGCCTAGTGGAACGCCAACCGACGCGCCCACTCAGCTGTCCATCGAATGTCACAAACATTAAATGCTGAACTGACAGAGTTGGCAGCACGCCTCCCGAAGTCTGAACAGTTCAGAAGACGAAGCGTCGCCAACGTCAGCATCATCATTACCTCTCTCCGACGGCTACTGCCACGTGGCCACTCAACCACTCGCATGCGCCTCTGCAGCCATGCGCCCAAATCTGCATGCGCCTCAGACTTTTCACCGATCCCTAAAGACAGAAGGAAAGTCACCATTAAAGCTCTGCATGCGCCTCAAAAGCCATACGTCTCAGACTTCTCTCTGATCTCGAAAGACAGGAGTAAAGTCATTACTGAAGCCTCGCATGCGCCTCAAAAGCCATGCGTCCCGAATGGTTCGTGACTCCTAAAGGTTACGTGCCAAAGCCTCCTCATGCGCCCAATCCTAGGCGCATCCTACCAGATTATTCCCTACCAAATCAGGGATCTCCGAGCCATGGGTCGATGACACGTGTCCTTTGACTCGACTCACCCAAGATCTCAGCAACAGAAAGATCTTCTTCTCTGCTATGTGCCGGTCCACAACAGCAGCATGAAGAATTCAACCCCTCGATCAGGGCGTATCGTTCATGCGCCTCCATCAGCAATCAACACGTGGCGTCCCCGCGTACAAGCGCATCCTACATGTGCGCATGAGCAGCCAGCCTGCAAAACTATAAATAGAGGGATCATTTCCTTCTTCCACACCTACCTGCACACGGACAGAACACACAACCACCAGAGAGGCAGATACTGTCACGCCCCAAAACCAGAATACTGGAGAGCGGGGGAGTGACTCAGCCAGCTACGTATTACGGGTAGATGAATACCGTATAATACGATCAATGCTGTCTAACCAGACGAGGGGGTGCATACTACATAAAAGTCTTACTATGGTCATTTCACATCTATTGTCTCAATCATTCAAACAAGAAACAGAAATATAGAACATGTAAGGTAAAGCAGTAAGGCGTCCCGAACGCTCAGTCAAAATGTTCTTGAGATCTGGCTTTACAAAATACAGCCAGATGATGTAGTAAGTATACACAATTGTTATCAGCTGCAGTCTGACTTAATTACAATTATGCAAAAGTAAGTACAAGACAATCCGACTAACATGTCGGTGCCAAACGGCAAGGTATAAAGTAGATAACAAAACAAGTGGTGAAGTTAAGGAACCCACTCGAGGCCTCCTGCGATCATTCCTCTAGTATTGACCATCCTGGAGGTGGAAGTACGCTGAGTCCTCGGGAACTGGCTCTAAATCTGGCCATGCAAAACCAGAGAGGTTAGACCTCTAATAGCAAGTACCACAAGGGAGCACGACATGAGAACTAAAACCAGTAAGTAAGAGAATATAATAATAGATCTCTGCTTGCTACTAGAACTCACATCACATCAAGACACTTCGAACCAACCTCCCAACCAAACAAGGACAGAAGTTGGCCCGTCATGTCCTGACATTTTGATCATCCCAGTTAGGTAACAGAGTACAGTGCACAAACAAATCATCTTGAACGGCCAATCAACTCCTACGGCTTGCTATTATGAGTCCCAAGTTATCCTGGAATAATGCAATTAGGGATTCCTCAGTTCTTACTATGTGCAAGCAAGGCTAGTCTATCCAGTCGATCAATTGACCCATGCATGAATTAGACGAGTCCTAGCAGGACGCCCGTCAATATACAATATTCAATAATAATAAAAGCAGATACTGTTTCCTGCCCGTGTGGCAGATTTACAGTATCTGTGGGAACCAGCCGGCCCATCGGGTACTACTCGTCCCAAGGGGGCTGCCATGTAAGAATTCGGGAATCCATTCTCTCCATGCAATCATTATTTTATTTAACTTAATAGTCTCTACGTTGAGTGAAATCCCATGCCGTGGATCATGGTCATTCAAATGAGTACTTTCGTACGGGGTACGATATGCACAACTCTACAACGATACCAGTGCAGTTAGGTTGCAGGTCTTACATAGCGTAATGCAACAATCAAATCTATCCACGGTAATCATGCCTTGACCATAAAGTACACATGCTTCTTTTGTAGAAAAAAAATAACTAAATAAATAAATAAATGAATAGATTGAAGCCTGCATGTGCATGTATGTCAATATTCGGGATCAGCCAGTCGAGTACAATAGTTCATAACATGAACGTGTCTCATTCATTTCATTCAATAAGACGACTAGCCAGTCTCTTAGTTCCAATTAGGAACGCATGATCAATTTAGTCAAGATCACAATCATTATCAATGGTGGCAAGGCATGAAAGTCAACTAGCATTCAGTGGGGTCGAGTCTACAACTCTCAGGGTTTAATTCTAGTCAATCCGGGTATCTATAACTTAATTCATGACACATGGTACATCCCACGTAACAATCTATAATTAACAGAAATATCAACATATCATGATTATATTAAGTTTATGCAAAAATGCGTAAGGATATAAAATGGACGTTAAACATCTAATAAGATATCAATATACAGGGCTATAGAAGATCCAGGGTAAGCAGGCTACTCTCATGTCAGCCTACGCTCATGCCAGCGTACGCTCAGGTCAAGCTACGCTCAAGCCAAGCTAGCGTATGGGAGTCATACGCTTCCAAAAGGCAGCGTATGAACTCCATACGACTCCTTACTATCCAAGTCAGCGTATGCAAGTCATACACTCCCAAAAGGTAGCGTATGGACTTCATACGACTCCTGACCATCCAAGTCAGCGTATGCAAGTCATACGCTCCCAAAAGGCAGCGTATGGACTTCATACGACTCCTGACCATCCAAGTCAGCGTATGCAAGTCATACGCTCCCAAAAGGTAGCGTATGAACTCCATACGACTCCTGACCATCCAAGTCAGCGTATGCAAGTCATACGCTCCCAAAAGGTAGCGTATGAACTCCATATGACTCCTGACCATCCAAGTCAGCGTATGCAAGTCATACGCTCCCAAAAGGTAGCGTATGCAAGACACACGCTTCCTAAAAAGGTAGCGTATGGACTCCATGCTGCGCTAAAGAGCGCGCACAGCTCAGTGACGCAGCTAAAAAGCTAGCATATACTGCTCACTGTCTTCTCCAAACAGCAAGAACTCTATGGTTGTACCCCAAGGCTTCAAAAGTCCATAACTTGGTCAAAATAAGTCCGAATCCAACTTTTCAAAGGTCAAAGTTGGGTAGGATGAACTGCTCTACGACATGGAACCATCAAATCTTGAGAATAAAGGAGTTTGCTAGATCAAAACCTATAGACAACTGAAAATACAATAACTTAGATCTACAAGAAATGAACCAATGAAATCAAAAATACTAAGCACTAAACTCTCTTAAAATCATGAGAGGAAGAATATTGAACCATAAAATATGGTCCTCATGTAGAGCAAGATGTACTTGCCTAGTTGGTAGGTGGAGAGAGTAATGAAAGGAAGAAGAAGAAGTAATGGTGAAGAAGGAGTGAATGAGGAGAGAGAAGGGAGAGGGTAGCTTTAAGTAGCAAAGGGGTGGTAGGTGGGAGTTGGGCCGGGTTCTTAATGGGTCGGGTTTAAGGGGCTCATCCAACCAAAAATAAAACTAAAGCAGAGAAGTAAATTGCAGGAAATAAAATGCAGAAATAAATTACGGAAAATTAATTGCAGGAAATAAATTAACATAAGAATTAAAGAGCAGATAATTAATTAACAGAAACTTAATTAACATGAATTAAAGAAATTTAAATACAGGGTAATACATGATAAATACTAAAATAAATACACATGAGTTGTACATGAATAAGACTACGCATTCTGGGAACGGGGAGTGACAGATACAGACACTCAACGTCTTCCTCCTCTCAGCAAGCTCCAGCACCCAGAGCAATCCAAGTCTTCAGAGAACCGATAACCGTCGTCAGATCGTCAACGGAGTCAACGCATTACCACTCGCTCCATCGGCACAAGGGACCCAGATAAACAAAAGTGTACTCCTAGGACTACGTCTAAGTCCTATATTGTAACACTGTTCTGTTTGTATTAAAATTGCAATAAAAGAATTTTAATGGCAAACACCTCTGACTTCGGAATAAGTGATAGGAATGTATGATTCATCTCTCTCAGGAGACGACCAGTCCTGAAAAATTCCTACACCGTTCGGAGAACCTGATATTTAATCGCCTGCCAATGATGTTTGAAAAAAGTTGCACTGAAACCGTCGGGGCCTGGAGACTTGTTCGGATCAGCTTCCCGAATAATCCTTTCAACCTCCGCCAAGTCCACAGGACGGCGAAGCTCTGCATTGCCAGCTTCAGTCACTAGCCGCCTACTAATGATCTCCGGAAAAGCTTCTCTGTAACCAGATTGGTTATATAATGAGGTATAAAATGAAATGGCCTCAGCCGCTACTTCCTGCTCTTTCATGAGCATAGTCCCATCCACGCCTATAAGACTCGACGTCGAGTTCATGTTGCTCCGGGCACGAACTCTAGCATGGAAAAATTTGGAGCATCTATCCCCCTCCTTGAGCCATTCACACTTGGCCAGCTGTTGGAGTTTGACCTCCTCGCGGAAACGAAGGGTTCGGACTTCCTCTCTCTCTCTCTCTCTCTCTATATATATATATATATATATATATATATATATATATATATATATATATATATATATATATATATATATATATATATATAATGTCATTATAACATTGGATTAGCTCACCATTTATCACTACTACTTGGTAGGGGTGTCAACGGATGCTTATCGGTACGGACATGACAATATCCGTATCCGTATCAGATTTTTTTTTGTAATATCCGAATCCGATCCGATATTCGAACGGGTATCTCTTTTGACACTCCGAATTCGTATCCGTCTAGTTTAACAGATATCGGATAATATCCGATCCGATTAGCTATAAAATTTGAATGCTAGTATTCGAATATCCGAAATCCGAAATATTAAAAAATTAGTTATTATCCGAATATCCGAAATATTAAAAATTTAGTTATTATCAAAATATCCGAAAATCAAATTCAATTTCTCTACATATTTGAGTCCTTTCTTCTTCTGTTGTAAATTGTAATTAATATTTATTACTATTATATATAAATTATATTATAATTAATTTATGTCAAAGTCAGTTGAGAATAAAATACTTTAATCTTCTCTATTAATTAATATATATTACATATACATTATATTATAATATATATGAAATTTTGGATATCCGAATCCGATATCTGAATTCGATATCCGAAATTTGCAATTTAAGTCAGATCGGATATTAACGGATTCGAATATCCTAATATCCGAATTTGTATCCGAAAATGGATAATATCCGAAAAATATTCGGATATCCGAATCCGATATCCGAAATTTTGAAAAATATTCGAAAGTTCGGATACAGAATCGGATCGAATTCGAATTTTCGACTATCCATTGACATGTCTACTACTTGATAAGCTTGTCCCAGTAAATATTTCTTGGACCGAAAGGGTTGATCAAAATTGATATTGATTAAAAGAGACCTTACGTGTTCGAATCCATGCCTCAACACATAAAAAGAGAGGATGAATTGTCACAAATTTGTACTTTTATTTGAAAAATATTTCTACCGGTTTTAACTTGAATTCCAATGGTTGGGTTTCCAAGCAAATAACAAGATCATATGGGGCCTTTTCGTATAAAACAACCCAATCTTGTAAATACGAAAAGAATAAGTCGGTGAGAAGCTGGTAAAAAAAAGAGAGGAAATAATATATATTTTTTCTTTTCAACTATTTCCTAGATTGGTGGTGGGAAGAATATAGGGTTTTACTGATCTCCGCGGCGTTACGAAAGAAAGAAGAAATAAAACCCCCAAATTTCCGCTTCTTCTCCACCGAAAAGTCCCAAATCCCCCTCTCGCTCTCTCTCTCCCTTTCGATTTCAATCATCACATGGCTCTGCGCTTCTCCAATCAAATTGACACTGTTTGCTCCTCCTCCTCCAGCTCCATAGCCATCGATCAAACCCTAATTTCTTTAGCAGCTCTCGATTCCTTCCTTCTCTGTAGCTTCGAATCCAACGCAGTCCGTTTTCGTAGTCGCCGCTCCGAGTCCTGGTTCTGACCGCCGCCGCCGCCGCCGCCGCTCCGGAGGTCGCCTTTGCCCTATCGTCATGGGGAGGAGTAAGTTTTGGCTTGGCTTTGAACTGGAATTATACGATCCCGGCCTTCAAAATTACCGATACTTCATCTATATTTATGGTTTCCAAGTTTGATTCTATAGAGAAGTAGGGATTGATCATTTGTCGACGGGTTAGGAAGGAATTATGCGGGAACTGAAATTATCGGAGAATCATCGAACTTATTTGATGGTTCTGCTAATGATTCGAGAAGGATTGAGAATTGGGGCTTTGAAGTCCCATCTCGCCAGAAATTGTAACTTGATGATTCCGGTGGGGTCTAAAATTAGGGTTTGTTTTGGTGGTTAGGAAGGAATTATGTGATTTTTGATAGTTTTGTGTCTGATTCTGGATGATCTGTTAAGCTGTAGAGGAAGGTGTTAAGAGCACTGAGAATTTGAAGTTTCATCTGCTGAGAAGTAGAATTTGATGATTTTGTGGTCAAATTTAGGGTTCTTTTGTTTGTTGGAAATGTTAAGATGTAGAGGAAGGTGTTAAGAGCATTGAGAATTTGAAGTTTCATCTGCTGAGAAGTAGAAATTGATGATTTTGTGGTCAAATTTAGGGTTCTGTTGTTTGTTGGAAAGAAATTATGTGATTCTTGATTTGTTATGTTAGATTGTTAATGCTTTGGATTGAGGCGGTGTGTTTAAATAGAGGAAGGTGTTAAGAGATTCATGGTTTCGAAGTTTTACATACTGAGAAGTAGAAATGATGAACTGGATGGTAAAGAGGTGGGTGGGAATTATATGATTTTTGATCCTTCCTGTTAGATTCCGAGTATTTTGGTTGAGATTGTGAAGTTTTAAGTATAGAAAGGTTTTAGGATTACCAAAAATCCTACATAATGATACAAACCTTGGCAGAACTCATCCTAAAGGCTAGTCGTTAAGAGGAGAAAGCCCAAGATTATTTCAATCCACATCGTGTTCCCCATATAACTGATGTGGGACTATAGGATCGTAGCACATACATCTGTTTGGAATCAAAATTTAGTTTTAGTAATTTTTTTTTGTCGTTTTCATAATTTCTAGACAGAGTTGGTTCTTGGCTGTATATTGCTTAATATTAGTTCTTGAGCTGCTAGTTTAGGAACTGTTGTTGAATATAGTTGCATGTTTTTTGGTGCAGGAAAGCAAAACAAGAGAACCACTGACCAATTTGATAGCAGCGATACTGACAGCATAACTTCTACTTCGACAGGATTTTCTGATTTAACCCTTGCTCACGAGACTGAAAACGTGAACTCTCTCGATTTTGTTATCGAAAAATGCCTCGAGTCTCTTGACAATAAGTATGTTTCTGACTATTACTTTGATCTACTTGAATATATTTCACTTGTTTTTATGCTTCAAATTGTTGCTCAACTATTCTCATTACTACGAGTAGATCAGTATGTAGGGGTTTATTTTTTGAATATAGCAATGAAGGTGGTATGGAGGAGTAATTGGTCTGAAACGTTTACCTTGACATGCTATGCGCTAAATCTGATGAAATCTGATATTATTTTCTTGCAAGATTGTGAAGCTTGAAAATCATTTTGAACAATTTTTTTGCATCATTGTGTGTGTCTGTGTATGAAGTCGAACATATGTATGTGAATTGTTATATTTTTATCGACGATCATGAATCACACTGTCATGCCTTTCTTATCTTCCTTTTGCAACTCGAGGGTGTAGACTTTACAAATTTGACCACATTACCCTTGTTTATGATGTAGTCCATTGACTTGCATTGATACACGTCCTAATTGAGTTCATCATCTTTATAGTCATAAAGGTCCTTCACTTGTAACCGTTCTCACACCATAGGTTTCTCTCAGGTTTGGTATCTTGTATGGTCTGGTTTATGGTTTGTTATTTGTTCTTTCATCGGCGTCATCTCATTGAATTGTGATTTATACTGGAAAGATGTCCAAGATTCTATGTTGCTTTATAGGAACTGTCGTATCAACCAGCAGTACTTTCCTACTTTATCTCCCGGGAAGAACATTTTAGGAAAGTAATTCTATGTAGAGAAGTTTGATCACTTTCCCCATGGTAAATATCATAATATTTACTGCCCTATCTTATGTTTACTGCCCTTACACACAGTCAGTAAACTTGTATTAATTAATTCATGTACTAGTTGAGTCCATCCTCTTTATAGTTGTAAAGATGCTCCGTTTACAACCCTTTTTTCATGTTGTAGCTCTCTCCTTGGTTTGATATTTTTGTTGATAGGGTTTGTTGTTGCCATTTGCTTTCATCAGCTTCATAACTTTGAAAGGTTAGCTCCTTTTCTGGAAAGCTGTCTAATATATGTTACTTTATATGAAATATCATATCAACGACAACGAGTAAGCATGTCCTCCGTTTTTATTTTTCAGACGAACATTTTAGGGAAGTAAATGTTTCTATAGAAGTGTAGAAGGGTTTATGTTGCATTACCATGTAAAAGCTTTAGGAGCATACTACCCTTCGTAGAGCTTTGCTAGTCATCATAAGAAAACAGATGATAGAGATGTCTAATAGCTCTATTTCAAATAACATATCAACAGGCAAGCATTTCCTGTTTATTGTTGATAAGAACATTTTAGGGAATGCTTTCTAGAGAAGTGTAGAAGTGTTTATATTGCTACCCTTCAGAGAGAGCTTTGCTACGCTACATAAAAAGACAAAGGTGACACCGAGAAGGGTGAGAGAGTCCATATTGCTGAAGGGAATTACTTCACCACCTAAAAGTTTGTTGTCAACATACTCTGTGTCGGACAGCTCTAAAATGCTATTAGCTATTACCTCAGAAGGATTTGATTAGCTTGGTTGTTTCAACGGCTCTCTCATAACTTGTCAGGTTAGCCTATAAAGGATATCCTCTTGCACCTGCTGGAGACACATCCGGTGCTATTGGCTAATATGTAGTCCACATGGTATTTTAGTGCCACCAGCATGTAAACAAGTGGAAGTTCTCAACCAGTCACCTTTTTTTATTCGACCAATAAAATACTGGTCACCTCTTAGTGACTGCCAGAGGTTACCACCCCGTATACCAGAGGCCCAAGAACAGTGGTACAGTATTCCAAAATCCTAGGTATGATCTTTCTATATGCAAGAGTTTGTTTGTGTGCGTAAGGGCAACAGTCACAGCTGCTCTATATTCCCTTAGGTCCCCGCACCACACTGTTCGCTTCCAAATTTACCCACACACTCTCTCTACAGTTTAGAACTATAGGAGGTTCTCAACCTACTTGGTAGGTCCTTTTTGGCATCTATGGTTGCCATTCTTTGAAATTAAGGGCTTCATGTTTGATGGGAGATATGCTCTATTCTAAAAGGCGTCCGCCTAGGCGGTGCCCGCCCAATGCCCGCTTAGGCACCTGCCTAGTCCCCCGACGCCCGACTATTATGCATGTTTTGGGATTTTTTTTGGATATTTTCTGCAATTTTTAGTAGATTTTTTGGATTCTTTTTACTTTTTGGAATTGCCTAGATCTAGGCGGCCGCCTAGGCGGGCTAGGCTGCAGGTGCCCACCTGACTAGCTCCTAGCGCTTTTCACAACCTTGTAGATATGTTCAAGAATGGTTTGCATAATTATGGATAAGCATATTATACGTATTATTATCATATAAGAAGTGGGATATATTAAGTTTAGGGTGTTAAATAAAGGAGAGTAATGAAATGGCTTACATTAATGAATACTAGCTTCAAAGATAAGTGTTCACTACAAGTTTATATTGGAACTTCTATGGTAATCTATGTTTCTGTTGCTCATGATATACTCGATTCAATGTATTTTATCTTCATGCCCATGTGTCTGCCATGTCCATGCTCCTCCCTACGTACACACATCTTCAAATGAAGGATAGATAATTGGCCATGTATTTAATATTACTATGCGAGAGAACTAGGATTCCTTGTTCATTAAGCTCTTATCTCAATCTCAATACAGTAATCTAGTTGTTCCAGACAATAAAGCCTTCATAATTTCCTTATTATGAAAGGTTGCAGAACTTAAATGCAAGTGTCATCTGAATTTCGTGTCAGTTTACCATTTTCTTTATTTATGGATTTTTTTTATACGGTTTGTATATAATGCTAACTTTGATGTTTTCATTCTCTGCCTAGCTTAGAATTGAAGATATTAGTTTTAGTACATGTTGCAATATTTTTATATTATGTTATGTTATGTTATCTAACCTAACTTTTCTTTTATGGAGTAGATCTACGCGATTAAAGGCATTGAAAGAGCTTCTTGATGCATTTGAAGGACATATCCTTCTTCCATATTTGGAGAATAGGTGAGCTATTTTGCAATACTAATTACTTCCTAATGTGATGTATAGCTGCAGCTGTAACAACGAACCCAACTTTATCATGCAGTAAATTTCCCACACATACGTATTGAATTATTCTATCACATTCTTCAAATTTGATATTAAGTTTCCACCTGCATCACTGCTATGATTCTTGTAGTTGGGTTTCTTTGGCCATTCCTGTGTATAATATCTACAGTGTGCCGTTCCTTTTTATAGAATTTTTTGTTCCTGAGTTATGCTGAATCAAGCTGTTGGTTGTGGGATTGAAGAAGTCCCATCTACCTAATTGGTGTTGCAATTTATTACATTATTATTAATAGCTTATGATGTCTGTTTCTCTAATTATTATTACAGATATGTTACCTTATTAGATCAATATATAAATTCTATCAAGAAGGGAAAAGGATCTTCAATGGAGGCTTGCTTAGCTTCTCGTGCCATTGGTTAGTTTTTCAAATTTTATGATGTTAATTTATTTCAATTGGCTGAGCTGTCAGCTTGTTCTTACTTTGGTGTTCTTGTGGGAAGGACTGCTGGCCATTACTGTTGGAACAGGAAATAGTGCACATGAAATTATGGAGCAGTCATTACCGCATCTGGAGAGAGCCATTGTATCTGGGAATGATGCAGTCAAGATATCTGTATGTCCTATTGGAAATGTAGCTTTTTTTGTCGTAATATTGTGAATCAATCTTATTCTCACTATTGTTTCTTTACACCTGTCTAGGTACTAGATTGCTTAGCCATCATCACCTTTGTTGGCGCAAAGAACTGGGACGAAACTGAGAAATCAATGAAAATCATGTGGGAAATCATTCACTCCAAGTCAAGTTTGAAGGTATAAAAAGCCTACGAGAACAAGCTCTATTTGAATATGTGTACCATGTATTATCTTTGGTGTGTATATTATAACCAATTCTCTCAACCTCTTAGGTGAATCATAGTAGTACATCTTTGTCTGTTATAGTTTGTCAGCATTCCTTCGCTTTTCATTATAAATTCTTTGATGCAATTTCATTTGGTCCTTGCTCTAGCCAACTCCTATACTTTTGAGTTTTGATATTTTACTGGATTTAGGTTGAAATCATTTTGGGATGGTGTGATGAAATTACTATAGGCATATACCTCCATTATTGGGCTAATGGTAGAAAGTGTTGCTCAAATTGGGCCAATTGTGGCCCAAAATTGGCCAAAACTTAACGAGACAATCTAACTTATTTTGAAGAAGGCTGAAACTCCATAAACTTGTTGAATTTTGAAATTGAACAAAACTGGATGAAATTTTCGAAAAGGTTCGGATATTGGCCAAGCATTCTAATTATTTGCCAAAGCTGCCTGACACATTCTAAGATTTTGACCAAATGTGTACTGTCTTGATTTGGATTTTACTTCTGTTTCGTGTTATAATCTAGATAAACTTTCTGAAGCCTACGTATGATTACCTATTGGATAATGCAGCAGTGATGTTATAATTCATAGTATCTGCCCAGCGTGCTTTGTTAATAACATGTAACAACATAAGTAATCTGTGCAATTATGTTTAGACTTTAATATTCCATTTTTGGTATTATTTCAAACATTTTTATTTTCAAATATTGAAGTCCTGAAACTAAAAATATGATCTGTTCCAAAATCATGGAAACTGCTGATACCTATACTCATTTAAAAGGTCCAATACCGATGTCCATATTTTTAACCTTGAACGACTATAATTTGAATTACCTCTACCTTCTATATTAAATCTCGTCATCCTTGCTGCAACAGTGCAACTCTTTCACGTTCCAAAACCTTACCCTTCAAATCTGATATTAAGAATAGTAAATTCCAAGTCATTGTATATTAACTTTTTTAGCTTGCATTATGTTACATCTTCTATCTTTGAAGCTAAAATCTCTTTCTCACCCTTTTCAGGTCAGTAGACCTTCCTCTGCTGTACTAGCAGCTGCTGTATCTGCATGGTCCTTTCTTCTGACAACCATTGGTGGTTGTAGAATTGATCTCGATAGTTGGGTGGAGTATGTGAACAATTTAATCAGCTCATGTTACATTTATTATTTAAAACAATTAGATGTTCATCAGTGATATTCCTGACAATTTGTTGCAGGCCAATTTCCTTCCTTTGCACCCTACTAGAAAATGATGATCGTGCTGTTCGCTTTGCTGCTGGGGAAGCAGTAACCATCGTCTTTGAGACGGTGATAGGCAACAAGTTATCTTCCGAGATGGCTGACCTTGGTATTTCAGACAATGAGCAATTGAAGCCTAAATGGTTTAAACCTATAATGTCGTTGAAAGCAAAAATAAAAAATATAGTTGTAGAACTCTCAATGGAAGCAGGAGGCAAAGGCATTGCTGATAAGAAAAATCTGAACAATCAACGTGACTTGTTCCAGAAGATATATAAATATTTTATGGTATGTCTTGTTCTGATAAACATAGTTAAACAATCCTTAGGTTTCTTTTTTCTCATATTGTTGTGTATATCTAGGATGAAGAGTGTCCAGAAACCTCAACAAAAGTTGCAAAGGGGCTTGGTGTGCTAATCACATCATCATGGACCAAATTGATCCAGCTAAACTTCATGAAGCGGTTTCTTGCTAGTGGTTTTCTCAAGCATGCGCAGGTTTTAAATTTATCTTGCATTGTCTTCAAAAAATCTGCTTCTGTTGTATCCGACACTGATGCTGTGCTTGATGTTTATACAGGAAAACGAGTTGCTTCATGATGTTTTTGATCTCACGCCAGACAGGATGGATAGTCTATCAGCCAAAGATAAGGTGAGGTTAACCTTACGATAACCAATAGGTTTTCTTGTCATACTAATGTTCAAAGGGGTTCGTGTTCTCGAAATAAGATGAGGTTAACCCTACAATAATGAACAGTTTTCTTGTCACACTAATGTTCAATGGGATTCTTGTCTCGAAAAACTTGGGCAAAAAGTGACTTTTCATGCATTGCTTCTATGGTATAAACTTGAACTGTTAATAATGTTACTAATGGTCCCATTTATCCTTCTCCTTATGACAAATATTGTCTCGTAAATGTGGATTTAATTATGTTTTATGCGTAAGCTGGCATTATGAAGATCTGAACACTTGTTCTAATGGATGATTTTCCATTGTTTAGAGGGTCAATAGATCATCAGAAGACAAAGGAAGAACTCAAGAGAGGAACAAGTACCGACAGCTGGCTCAGGTTTGAATAAGCCTTTAAAATGATATTGTTTGATTCTTTTTATAATTATATCCTCACTTGTAATAATTTTCTAACTTTATCTGATATCTGTCCTGTGTCAGTTTGGGGTTGGCCTGCATCTTTTAAATTATTATGTACCTTGGTAAACCAGAGATATATGCCTATATAATAATGAAATATCAGCTGCCAATATATACTCCCAAATATTCTACACTTTACCGAAAACCAATCGAGAACTGTCTTGGTCTTTTGGGCCTATATTCTGCCCCTTCATTAGTTTCCAGCGTCATGTCATCTAACTATGGCATAATTTCGATATGCCCCTATTTTAATCCCATCTCTGTTCTGTTTGGCATGATGAGTGAGACATAAGATGAAGGGAAAATGATCAGTTTTCATTTTCAGTTAACAATGCCCCTCTTGAGCTCTCTTCACTTCCAACAAGTATAAGGAAATTCTTTGTTTGGTTTTTGAAGTGAGAGTGTACAACTGATTCAAGGTACACATGAATGTCTATTCTGAAACTTGGCTTATGTGATATATCCTATTGCATCATATCTTTTAGATGGCATCGTAGGGGGCAGGTGACCCTGTGGTACACTGTGGTCAGTGCGTAATTACAAAGTCTTAAGGGGTCATGAGTTCGAAATTTTGAATCCTCCTGGGTTCAGGTCAAGTATAAAAGACCCTTTTAGATGCATCAGCACTTTTTTATGGCAGTATATTAGTACGTTTTTTTTCTTTCGTCAGCTTGCATATAATTAGTAAGTGGGAACCAAGGTTTCGAGTATCGCTTGAAATTGATACAGAAGGTGATACCAAACTGCTGAAACTACCTAAACCGACTGAGTAACAAACTGCCGAAACTACCTAAACCGACTAAGTCAAGCCCACCAAAACCTCGTGAAAACGAATGCTCGTATAAAGGGGGACCTAACCGGTACTGAAATCGAGTTTTTTCAACCTTGGTGAGAAAACATAGGCGTTCTTATAGCGCTAACTATATAACTGCCAGATTTTCCTTTTTTTTCTGGACCGGCCTTCTAATATCCTTAGTCGATGATTTTCATAAATTTCTAATTTATATGCTTTCAATGACAAAATGTTGCATCTGTAAATTCTGATTACTGCAAAATGCCATGTTTTTTTTCTAGTGTACATATAATGAAAATCTCGATAAATTGGTTTTTGTTATCAGTGGGCAATGATAAAGAAACTATAGGCATATGTGTTTTGAAGCATAGGTTAAACTCTTCTAGTATTCCTTTACTGCAAAATGCGTATCCTTATTTAGTATTTTGCGTATCCTTATTTAGTATTTCTAGTACTATCTCCTAATTTTCTTATTTCTTCCCTTGTTTTATTCGCTCCCTTATATTTAGTATGCTTTAATTTGGGATTGCTTATATTTAGGATTCTCCAGTTATGATCATTCCTTATTTATTTAGGATTTCTACCTTATAAATAATGTGAGACATTGTAAGGTTTTGGATGAGTTGATTGTTATTTATTTGAGTTATCAATAGTTATTTCTATTTTAATCCTACCGTGTGGAATTGAGGTATCATTCCTAATATTATGGGCCTTTGGTTTCAGCGATCAACACTTTCGTGTTGTGTCGGGTGATGTCAAAGCCTCAACGTGCCGCGAGGCATTACAACAACCAACATCATCCTAATGAAGGACAACAGGATAAAGGACTTTTTATGGCGATCAGTTCATCGAAGTATCTCTGCGAGATTGAATCTACGCATCTGACGAGTTGAGTAGGTTGTAAGCTTCCAAGAACAGTTGGGGAAGTTGGTTCGAGATCTAGAAACGATGTCAGGATGAGCAACACCCTTGACCTCTTGGGAGATGGTCATGCATTGACGAGAGAATCGTCTACGGAGGGCTCGTGTTAATTCGTTTAGCACGAACAAGGAGGACAATCATCTCGTCACGAGGGATCATAATCACTATTTGTGGTGGTTACATGCCAACTGATTGACGGTGATGTTAAGATTGAGACGATGTTGGTGGGAGGAACGACTTCTGCAACGATTATCGCGCTAGGGGTCGGTTTGACAAAGATTACGCTTATCAATGTGGCGGTCGTAAGGACATGATCATTCTTCACAAGGGGACGAGTTATTCCAAAACTGTTGCACCCCATAAATGAAAGATTTAGGGTCGTGAGCGACATCGGCAAGCAAGCAAACATCATCAGCTGATGATTGGTCAAAGATGCTGGGTTGATGTTGGAGAAGCACCTTAACCCGTACGTCGGGTTGGATAAGAAAGCGACGAGCGTCAAGGTGATCAAGCGGTGCAAAGTTTCCTCCTCTATCAAAACGCCTACAGAGGAGGCCTTATGCGATGTAATGGACGGGATCGATGAATGCCATATGCTGTTCGACATGTCATGGTAGTTCAATGTTGCGCAAAGCCGACAAGCGTGACAACAAGTATCGAATGGTGAAGGAAGGGACAAAGTAAACGCTTACGCCTTTACGTAATGGTACTCGAACTGAATCTTTTCAAATGAGGGAAAGTCTTTTTTCATTGGCGGTCCCTACGAAGAAAACGGGAGCGGGCTTCAAGGTGGCCCATGAAGGTGCATGATTCTGTAGTGAAGGGAAGAATAAAGATCGAAGAGTCAACGGAAAGGGGGGGGGGGGCGGGCAGTACTCGATGAGTTTCACGACACTTTTGGAGGAACTTTCAGACGGGCTACCAGCCATGCATGACATTTGACACTTCATTGATTTTGCCCTTGGGGGAGTTTGTCGAATTTGTTACACTTCTGCATACGTCGACGGGAGGACGAGACTATTATGGATAAGGTGGAACCGTGGAGGACTCGATGCTGAAGAGCTCGCGGTCATTTCTCTACTAGAAGGGAAACATTAGGGAGAAAATGAGCATGTGCACTGTTCTACCCTATTGACACCGAATGACGACGATTTACGAATGTGCGTAGACAATCGTGCGATCAATGAAATCACGGTTGGATACATGTTTCCGATACCGCTACTAGAATATGTTAGATAAGCTGAGTGGTGCCAAAGTTTTTTCAAAGATATCTTCGTATCGGCTACCACCAAATATGAATCCGGTCGAAACACGAGGGGGAGACAATGTTTAAGGCACGAGATTGAATGTTCGAGTGGTTGGTAACGATGTTTGGACCGGCCGACCCACTTGATGGGAGAGCTTCGTTGCTAGCCATGTTCAACTAGAAGGTGATTGGGTTGGAGAGTAGCTTTACGCCAAAGATGAAGATATTGCGAAGGTATAGGAGCAACTTTGTCAAAAACAGGTCATCAACGACTTCTACGTATACAACGGATTCTTCATGAAGGGACAACGATTTTGCGTCCCTCGTACATCCTTGAGGGAGAAGCTGATAAGAAAGCTACACGGTGGTAACTTGGCGACATACTTGGGATGTCACAAGACCATTGTAATCGTATCCACAAATGTCATTGTCATGGTTGATTCGAGATATGGGCAGATCATGCATCGATGTTGTGTGCCAAACCGCTAGAAAGGGAAGGCACAAAAGATGAGTTTTATACGCCCACTATTTGTCGTGGAAAATATTCAGAAGGACTTGTCCATGTATTAATTTTGGATTTTCGAGAACTCAACGGGCTTTGATTCGGTGTTCGTGGTAGTGGATATTATCGAAGATGATGCACTTCGTACCTTGCGAGAGTATTGCGAATGCGAATGGTGAAATTGTCAATCTGCGGTAAAGAGTCCTATGCAACATATTTGGGCAGCCGGAAGTACATCAACGGCGATATCCATATGAGATGTTGCAAATGGCTACAATCTTTCCGTACTAGTACCGTTGACACAAAGTTATCAACACTAGTGACGACGTCATGATGTACTTTCGGAAGGAGAGACTATCGATTAGGCATTACGTCAAAAAGCTTCAACAAAGTAAATTGAGGCTATTCAAAGTGCGGAAGAAAATTGAGTTTAGTTAGGAAGAGAACGAGTTTTTTGCGATCACTGACGATGAGACACGGACAACATAAGAACTCGTGTCGAGTTCTTTACCAAAGGAGAGCCGTTTTCCTTATTTCCTTATATTTAGTATGCTTTAATTTAGAATTTCTTATATTTGTTATACTTAGGATTCTGCGGTTACAGTATTTGTTTACTTGGGGCTTCTACCTATAAATAATGTAAGGCATCGTAAGATTTTGGACTAGTTGATTGTTAGTATTTGAGTTATCAGTAAGAGTTATTTGTCAATTAGTTCTCTTTGTGTGGGAGTTGAGGTGTGGGTCCTCGTATTTCTCGTATATTGGGTCATTGGTTTCAACGATCGGCGTTTCCTTGCTATTATCTATTGCATCTTTTATATATCACTAGTGTACTTGATGCATGGCAGATTATTTATAATTCAAGGCATTCTTGCTACTACAGATAATTTGCAATGCTTGGTGTTTTTTAAGGCTTAATCTTCATCTTTGTTCTTTTACTGATCTTATACATATTTGTGCAGCAAAGGAAGTGTGGTCACATCTTTACCCAGGAAGACTGAGAGAGGACAGCCTAGAAGTCATGATTCTTGGAAGGATCAGAAGCAACCTCCTTTCCTTTTCCTTTTTCTTTTTTATCTTCCTCTTTTGTTTTATTACTCATTAATATTCAGTCT
>JANAVB010028687.1:0-70602 GCA_029216955.1 Iris pallida
TCTTTTTCGGATCAGCGAGTCTTTAATAATAATAATAATAAAAATATAAATAATAATATAATAATAATAATAATAATAAATAATAAATAATATAATAATAATAATAATAATAAAACAATATAATAATATAATAATATAATAATAATAATATAAAATAATATAATAATATAATAATATATAATAATAATAATATATAATAAATAAAATAATAAAATAATAAATAATAATAATAATAATAAATAATAATAACAATATAATAATAATAAATAAATAAATAATAATAATAATAATAATAATAATAATATAATATAATAATAATAATAATTAAAATAATAAATAATAAAATAAAATAAAAAAAAATAAATAAAAATAATAATAAAATAAGAATAATAATAATAATAATAATATATAATATAATAATAAAATAATAATAAATAATAATAAATAAATAATAATAATAATAATAAAAAAAATAATAAATAAATATATAATAAATAATAATAATAATAATAATAATAATAATAATAATAATAATAATAATAATAATAATAATAGTACTATAGGTACTCGGTCCTCATAAAGGCTAAGAAGGACCAATTGTGAGCGCCCCTGCTGACTCTGGAGTGTGAAAACATAGTGTTTTCATATTTATGGTATGAGTTATTCTCCCAGTCTCATATTCCCAGTCTCATATTCCTTCTTTCTAACTACAAGCTCTCTTTCCCAGCTTCACGCTTCACAGCTTCCTTTGTATCCGTCTCTTAGAAAAATTCAGATCTACACATTTGGCAATCTTCTCCTAGCCGAGCATGAGCTGTTACGTCAGTATCGGAGGAGAGGGAGGGCAAAACGCCACTAAAGAAATTCTAACCATCTGCACCCGAACCACCGTATCCGTGAATTGGGCTGCTAACCATCTTCATCTTTAAATTTTATGCAGCTAGCATTAAAATAGACCATAAGATAATACCAGAACACTCAAGAAGATAATAATAATAATAATAATAATAATAATAATAATAATAATAATAATAATAATAATAATAATAATAAATAACAATAAATAACAATAAATAATAATAATAATAATAATAATAATAATAATAATAAGCAATAATAAATAATAATAAATAACAATAAATATAAATAATAATAATAATAATAATAATAATAATAATAATAATAATAATAATAATAAATAACAATAAATAACAATAATAATAATAATAATAATAATAATAATAATAATAATAATAATAATAATAATAATAATAAATAACAATAAATAATAATAATAATAATAATAATAATAATAATAATAATAATAATAATAATAATAATAATAATGATTGGTCAGCTTGTTCATGTTTCTTGATTCAGAATGATTGAGGTACAGCGTTTGGGTGGATTTGTCCTGGTTCTAAAAATATTTCTTATGCTGTGAAGGATTTTGCAAGATTGGTCAGCTTGTTCATGTTTCTTGATTCAGAATGATTGAGGTACAGCGTTTGGGTGGATTTGTCCTGGTTCTAAAAAAATTTCTTTTGCTGTGAGTTATAGATTGGTCAGCTTGTTCATGTTTCTTGAGGACTCTTGAACGGAAATATGTTACAAAAGAGTTGATCTTCCTCCGAGAGTTAGTATCCCCTCCAGACCCAAGATTTAAACAGTTTCGTGAACACCATAGATTTCCACCATCTTCTTTAGACATCACCTTTTTGCTCTTACTTTTGTGGTTCTTGAAGAAGATGCAAGAGGAAGTTGGCATGCCCCGTTTTTGAGGTAGTCAACTATGTATGCTCAATCCAATTTATTTTATCAATCAAGACTATTGAGTGGTTTATTAGGTCGTTTGGTTAATTCAATGAGTGTTTTACCTTGATTTTTGCACCTGGTTTTGGTTCTCATTCTTATTCAGTTCCAAAATTCTGAAGAGCTTTCGATTCTTTTAACTATTATTATAACAAGCATATCTATTCAATTTAACCAATCTTTGACTATTTCGTAGCTGTCCATTCTATTGAGAAGTACAAACCATCTTGTATATGCATACAGATGGATTTGATTTCTTTGCACACTAGGAAGCACCGATACTCCAAATTTGGTTCCATATCATACATAATCCGTTTCAGATATGTATTAGACACGACACTCCAAAATACGGTTAGCCAAATCAAATCAGTGCCATATCCATATCCCTGTTTGCATATTGTCGTATTATAGTTGTATGATATATGCAACATAGTTTGCAAATAGAGTGCCAGGTGATTTCAGCCTTCACCTAATTTTTAATGGTCTCTTTATAATCAGATTCTTCATGACAAATTTTTACAATAATGTTCATTTAGAAAAGAGAATCATGATTTTTCATTCTATGTGATCGAGAACCTTTCTCGATAGATGATTATCATTTTCTTCTAGAATTTCCATTGTCTTGTATATTGGAATGTTCTTTTAAACCCTTTTAGGACTTTAGGGTGGTGGCAGATGCTTTCTATTCTGATCACGATTCATTCTTCTTGTTCTTCTTGCAATTAATTTTTGATTGTTGATTCAGCTTTTGAAAGTATTTGCAATTTATTCAGCTTTTGAACTCTAATGAGAAAACTAATAGCAAAGCTCCATAGATGACAAGATAACTTTGTGATTATAGTCGACCCTTTCTTATGTTCAATCTGAAAAGAGAGAATGGCTGGTTCATTCTCTGAAGCAATTTATTGGATCATGTTTGTTAGGATAAGCTATGAACAAATATGTATATGATATATCTAAGACATCTGAGGAGGATTGCAAGGACATTGATAAGAGCAAGAAGCTGGCAACAAAATTAAAGCTGACTTGACAAATTTCTAAATAAGCACTGGAGTAAATAGTTCTATTGGAATAATATTTCACTGATTTGCAATATATGCTGCATTTGGGCATTCATTCTCAAGTCTAATAGCATGCATAATAAGCACTGAAGAAAATAGTTCTATTGGATATTATTCACATGTCTACTTCTACTCTCCCGTACCCCCAATCAATACACAAGGATCCAGCCAGGTTATGTTATGATTCCATGCAATGGCCCACAAGGGGTGATACATGGTAGGCACATAAATGGGTGATTCTGGGAATGCCCATAAATGGGTGATTCAAGGAAGACTCTGTAATCATGAGAGTACATGTCACAAGTGATCAATGAACCGTGAAGCATAGTGATACACCATGTAAGTGAAACGCACAGAACATGTAGTATACGATGCTCCCTAAGGGGATAACATCTCAAGAATGGATCCATATAGTACTAATCCGTGTTACCAACGTGACAGCATCATGTAAAGTAATCTAAAGCAGGAAAATAATTCTAACAGGATATGAAATGATCAGAGAATGTACTCGCCTGATACCCTGAACAGCTGATATGAAAAGATGGCCAACTGGAGTCACAGAGTCCTAGTTATAGCAACATAGGTTATAAAGAGTTCAATTTATATGGTAATTGAAATTATAATACAATCTACATGATTCTAAGTCAATCTAGGTCAAAGTCAACTTTGGTCAACTATAAAGTCAAACTAGGTCAACTCTGGTCAACCGTACAAGTCAAATTAGGTTAACTAGGTAGTACTAGGTCAAAACCTAGACTAACAAGTCTCATTAGGCCTAACGAAGCCTAGACTAACACTCACACAAAATCACAAAGTTACACAAGTTATCAAACACACATTACATATATATTTTTATTACAAGCAAGGTTCATAAAGACAAGGAGTGAGTGATACATGAATGTGGATATGGCAATATGTACATAGCAGTACAATGTGTTCAAGTGTGAGGGTATTACGTTACAAGGATAACATTTAGCAAGGGTTCATTGTGTCACATAGAAGAAATAACATATAAAGCATAGGTTTAGCATGTGTGTGTGGGTGTTAATCATAACAAAAGGGTTTATTTATACATCAAAGGGTTTACTCATAACAGTAAGTAGTTTTATGTGTATTCATGCTTGGGATTACTGTCAACATGTAGAAGGGGGTTTTAACATTTGTATCCGTCTCTTAGAAAAATTCAGATCTACACATTTGGCAATCTTCTCCTAGCCGAGCATGAGCTATTACGTCAGTATCGGAGGAGAGGGAGGGCAAAACGCCACTAAAGAAATTCTAACCACCTGCACCCGAACCACCGTCTCCGTGAATTGGGCTACTAACCATCTTCATCTTTAAATTTTATGCAGCTAGCATTAAAATAGACCATAAGATAATACCAGAACACTCAAGAAGATAATAATAATAATAATAATAATAATAATAATAATAATAATAATAAATAACAATAAATAAAAATAAATAATAATAATAATAATAATAATAAGCAATAATAAATAATAATAAATAACAATAAATATAAATAATAATAATAATAATAATAATAATAATAATAATAATAATAAATAACAATAAATAACAATAATAATAATAATAATAATAATAATAATAATAATAATAATAATAATAATAATAATAAATAAATAACAATAAATAATAATAATAATAATAATAATAATAATAATAATAATAATAATAATAATAATAATAATAATAATAATAATAATGATTGGTCAGCTTGTTCATGTTTCTTGATTCAGAATGATTGAGGTACAGCGTTTGGGTGGATTTGTCCTGGTTCTAAAAATATTTCTTATGCTGTGAAAGATTTTGCAAGATTGGTCAGCTTGTTCATGTTTCTTGATTCAGAATGATTGAGGTACAGCGTTTGGGTGGATTTGTCCTGGTTCTAAAAAAATTTCTTATGCTGTGAGTTATAGATTGGTCAGCTTGTTCATGTTTCTTGAGGACTCTTGAACGGAAATATGTTACAAAAGAGTTGATCTTCCTCCGAGAGTTAGTATCCCCTCCAGACCCAAGATTTAAACAGTTTCGTGAACACCATAGATTTCCACCATCTTCTTTAGACATCACCTTTTTGCTCTTACTTTTGTGGTTCTTGAAGAAGATGCAAGAGGAAGTTGGCATGCCCCGTTTTTGAGGTAGTCAACTATGTATGCTCAATCCAATTTATTTTATCAATCAAGACTATTGAGTGGTTTGTTAGGTCGTTTGGTTAATTCAATGAGTGTTTTACCTTGATTTTTGCACCTGGTTTTGGTTCTCATTCTTATTCAGTTCCAAAATTCTGAAGAGCTTTCGATTCTTTTAACTATTATTATAACAAGCATATCTATTCAATTTAACCAATCTTTGACTATTTCGTAGCTGTCCATTCTATTGAGAAGTACAAACCATCTTGTATATGCATACAGATGGATTTGATTTCTTTGCAATATATTCAGCTTTTGAACTCTAATGAGAAAACTAATAGCAAAGCTCCATAGATGACAAGATAACTTTGTGATTATAGTCGACCCTTTCTTATGTTCAATCTGAAAAGAGAGAATGGCTGGTTCATTCTCTGAAGCAATTTATTGGATCATGTTTGTTAGGATAAGCTATGAACAAATATGTATATGATATATCTAAGACATCTGAGGAGGATTGCAAGGACATTGATAAGAGCAAGAAGCTGGCAACAAAATTAAAGCTGACTTGACAAATTTCTAAATAAGCACTGGAGTAAATAGTTCTATTGGAATAATATTTCACTGATTTGCAATATATGCTGCATTTGGGTATTCATTCTCGGGTCTAATAGCATGCATAATAAGCACTGGTGGGATCTTACGATCCGTGTTACGATCCCACGAGTTACGATTCGTTCACCCTTCGAACGATCCTTGGTAGTATCTCGAGTTTGACAACCTTGATTGGAATGTTTCACTGATAAGTGCAATATATGCTTGCAAATTTGGCTATTCATTCTCAGGTCTGATAGCATGCATGGTTGTTGTACACTTGGAACAGGGAATCTTCTTACTGGTTATCTTGATTCTTGAGGATCAGTTGATGGTTTCTTTGTCCTTTTCTGTGTGGTGTTGGAATATAAAAACTATATAACTGCTGCTGTTGAGTCTGTCAAAAAAGAAGAAGCTTTAATTACAGTTATCACATGATTACTTTGTACCATTTATATAAGTAAGCTTCAGGAACTTCTCTTCATTTGGTCATGAAACCTATAACATAACATTTACATTCATCATGTGATCTAATTGGTTTTCGCTGTAACGGTCCATTATTAACATTTGATCTGTGTTTTCAAGCATTTTCTATACGTCTTCATTTGGAAAGAAATTTCAAGAACTTGAGGTCAAAATTTTTGTGTGAAGACATAAATTTATTATGTAAATGCTAATTGTATGTCATTCTACTCTTATATTTAGTATCATTCAGCATTTCTGATCTTTTGTTTGTATACAGGCACTTTACTTTTGCGTCCCTTTCCGAGAACAGTTACTGGACTATTATGCAAATAACAAAAATGTGGGAGATGCAGAGGAGAATCTTTTGACATGTTTGGCAGATCTATTTACTCAGGTATAATGCTTGTGGCAAATTTGAGTTACTTTCTATTACATTGTATGTTGGCTGCTTCATTCTCTTTCTAAGAAACTCTATTAGCAGTATTGGTTGCTTTTTTTGAAATTTAGATTAGAGAGCTTCTTTAAGCTTTTATACAGTACCTTCGGGTTCCCTTTTGATCGATTTACTGCTAGAATTTATTTTACTTTAGTGATGAGTATTTATAGATGATCTTGTTTTGGACATTTGACTGCAATGATGACTCCGATTATGTGTGGTACTATATTTTATGAATTATTAGGCTAACCTCTTAGATAACTTATAATTGGAAATATTCCATTTTTCTTAAACAATAAACACTTTTCACTGTTAACTTTATGTACGAATTGCAGCAGTGGATGTAGTTGGGGTTACTGAAGAGCCAGGTACTTTGGTCGAAGTATGTTCAAGTCTTTGTGGTTTTTAAGCGAGTTAAAGTCCTTTGAACCGACTGCTAATTTATGATGACTGTCCATCCATACCCTTCCCATTTAGGCATAATAATTCAAATATTTCGTGTTCCATGAAATCTTGCTTTCTTCTATATACATTTTAAGGTTTTTTTTTAGTTCTGAGTAAATGATGCAATCCATTCGAACGTAGCCCTTTTTAGTGATACGAAGATCTCCAGCGAGAACCATCAGTTGTGAGAAGAAGTTTACTATTGAGGCTTACCAATATAATAACTGAAAACTTTGATATTTTATGTATGTTGGAGCTCTGAAATACTTGTCATGAACTGTGAAACAAATTCAACTCATGAAGAAGCACATATATAATTTCCTTCTAGTTACCAGAATGTTTCCTCATAAATAGCACAGGGAAATTATTAAATTTCTTTAGTACATTATTAGAGTACATATTCTTGTCCTATTAATTTGAAATATTGAAATATATATATTTTTTAAACAAGCCAAATGCATTGTTCTTCCTCATTGTCCTTGGCCAGCCAACTATTGCAACTTGCTTCTGAGCTGCAGACAAACAACTATATTGTAGGTATTTGAATTCCATTGTACCAACAAGTCTGTTAAGGGTAGTCTTTACAAGACGAGCTAATGCTAATATCGGGTTTTTTTTATTATCTTAACAATGGAACTTTTTTTAATGGCAGTTTTTGTAAAGGCATAGGCTTCTTCTTTATCAGTTTAATATGATCTCTGCATGTTACAGTTCCCAGGTGAATTTTACTGCAAATACCAGTTACCTCTTCTCAAAGATAACATAAGTATATTTTATGCAGATTAGCTCCCAGAAGAAGAAAACTGGGGTTATTTCTCCAAAGCGATTTGTACTGAGAGTCAAGAAACAGAATGAATTATTTCGCAGTTATATGCACCAGGTATTTTAACCTGCAGTTAGTTTTGCATTAATAACAGGCGCTGGATGCATTTTGTTCTAAATTTTAGTAGTTTATTGATTGTGTTTGCAAAGAAGCAATCTGGTCACTCTGCAGCGTGGGAATGAGAATTATGATCTTTCTATGAAACTCGTAGGTGATTAAGATCTCCCTGTGAATGATGTTGCTAACTGTTGTCCACTCTAGAGGCATTAAGTTGTGGAGGCATCGTCTGTGGAACTCAGGCGATAAAGATTTTCTTATGGAAAAGTACTGCCCATGAAGATGAGAATGCCAAACTGGAGGAGTGACCATATGTTGAAAGACAGGATAAGAAATGAGTGTATTGTGAGAAGTTGGAGGTGGTCCCAATTGAGAATTAGATGAAAGAAAATCTTATCAAGTATTTGTGTATGTGTAACATAGACCAATATATACACGGGTTAGGAATATCAATAATATGTCAGTTAAATGAGTTGCTAGACTAGGTTTAAGCCATAAAGAAGGATATAGTTTTTGCAATGTTACAGACATGGCCCTTAATAGAGCTGATTGGAAGAATATGACTGGCCTCAAAAATTTGGGATAAATTGCTATTGTTGTGTATTTTATCTATATTGTTTATTTATCAGTTCATTCATCATCATGTCTTCTGAGATAAAGTTACCTTCAAGTTATGGTGATGAGTCTCGGGTGGTTTGGACATGTGCAAAGAAGGGATAATATATTAGTTAAAGGAACCGCTAGAACTATTTGTGGACCTAAACAAACTTGGATTCAGGTTGTAAGGAAGGATATGTTTTTTTATGATCTACAGAGGAAACAGCCCTTAACAGAGCTGAATGAGAAAGAATTGAAACCCCAAAAATTTGGGATAAAGGTTTTTTTTTGTTGTTGCTGTAGGTCTCTTAGCTACCATGTGTTTCCATGTACATTTTGCAGGATGCTCATGAATTTTTGAATTTCTTGCTGAATGAGCTGGTTGATATTCTTGAGAAAGAGTCGAATGCTGCAAAAGCTTCTCCTGAAGCTCCATCTACGGCAGATTGCAAATGGTCCATCCCGTCCTAACATGAACGGTGTTCATAAAGAGCCACTTGTTACTTGGGTTCACAAGAATTTTCAGGTGGCTAAATCACCCAATGTGCATGTCTATGGAGCAACTTTGACGAGTTCTTCTGCTGACTTCTTATAATGATTCATGCAGGGTATATTGACAAATGAAACAAGATGCTTGCGGTGTGAAACAGTTACTGCAAGGGATGAAACATTTCTTGACCTCAGCCTGGACATTGAGCAAAACAGTTCTATCACGAGTTGCCTCAAGAACTTCAGTTCGACAGAGACTTTGAATGCTGAGGATAAATTTTTCTGTGACAAGTGCTGCAGGTTCCCATCTTATGCTCTCCCTTCATTTTGGTGCCCTTGGTGACAGTTTTGCTGGTTTACTTGCTCACCAACGTAGTCTATGATAAGCAGCTTTTCTCTGTGGTATAGGATGTGTACCATATATTTAGGATGTTAATAGTTTGGCTTATATCCTAACATCTACACTATATTGTGCCAGACTAGGGGGACTTTAAGTTCAAAATTTTGCAAAACCAAGGCCCGTACCTACTGTTTAAAAAAGCTCCTAGGAGAGCTGCCTCGCCTCATCGCCTGGGAGCACCTAGGCTCGCCTAGCCTCGTTTGGAGAAGAAAAGTGACACCTAAGCACTTCTCAAATTCCCTTTTGCTAACATCTTTTGTCACTTTTGTAGCTCATGTTAGGTTATCCAAATTTGTCAAATATCCCTAAAAACTTATCAAACTTGAGTTTTTAGATAATAAACTAAAAAAGAGAGTAAAAGACGACACCAAATTACCAATAGAAAATAACAAAGTAATTTAACAATATCACAAAATAGTCTATGAAACACAACATTAAGTTTAAAAACTATAACATCACATATAAGTCATTACGATAGAAGACAAATTATTCAATTGAAAAAACAAATATAAGATAATCAACAAGTTAATGTTATAGATTCCTAAATGAATTGATGATTAGTAACTTATAGTGTTAGAACATAAAAAAATCTCTACTTCGGCCTTTAAAACTTAAGCCTGCAACTTTAAAAACCAATTAAAGCAAACAAGTCCATAAAACTTGTAAAAATTCCAAACAAAGCCCAAAAAGATGCATAAAACATCCAACACACCCAATTACCCATTTATCTAATCTCGCCTTTGGCGCCTTTCCTGTCACCTACATAAGATACTGTAGAAAATAATAGTTGGTGTAATTTTATTGATGGACTACTTCACTACTTATAGGGAGTCTAGCTCCTCTACATACTACAAATTCCGATGTAGGACTAAAAGTCCTTTATTGATTCTCAACACTCCCTCTCAAGATGGACGATAGATATTGATCATCCCCATCTTGTTACATAGCTTCGACAGACTTAATGAACTAAGACCCTTAGTCAGACAGTCTGCCACTTGTTCTTCTGAGCGGACATGGCCAATCTTCAGTATCCCTTGCTCCAGCTTCTCCTTGATAAAGAATCGATCGATTTCGATGTGCTTCGTTCTGTCGTGCTGAACCGGATTATTCTCTATACTTATTGCGGCTTGACTATCGCTCAGAAGATGCAACGGTGTCCCCTTATCCAACTTCAACTCTGTCAGCAGTGCTTTCACCCATAGTAGTTCTGACACCCCTAGAGCCATTGTTCTGTATTCTGCTTCAGTTGTCGACCGTGCTACCACTGACTGTTTCTTGCTTCTCCATGAAACCAGGTTTCCTCCTACAAAAACACAGTACCCCGTGGTAGACCTTCTGTCGTCTATGCAGCTTGTCCAGTCTGCATCACAGTATCCCTCAATATCTGTGCATCCATTCTTCTTGAACCACAGTCCTTTTTCCGGCGTCCCTTTCAGATATCTTAGGATCTGAAATACTGCATCCATATGACCCGTTCTTGGATCATGCATATAGCGGCTTACAACGCTTACTGCAAATGAGATATCAGGGCGAGTATGTCCTAGATAAATCAGTCTGCCTACTAGCCTTTGATACCTTTCGCGATCAACAGGCTCTCCTGCTTCTGCTCCCATCTTGCACTTCTGGTCAACTGGAGTGACTGCTGCTCGGCATCCCAGCATCCCTGTCTCCTTCAGTAGATCTAGTACATATTTCCTTTGTGAGAGAACAATTCCTTGTTCACCATCACACACCTCGATACCTAAAAAGTATCTCATCTGTCCTAAGTCCTTCACCTCAAACTCCTTAGCGAGTTTCGACTTCAGCTTAGTGATCTCATCAGCATCATCACCTGTGATCACTATATCATCCACATATACAGCAAGTATAGTTATGTGGCCTCTTGCATGCTGGAGAAAGACCGTGTGATCTGCATTTGTCTGATGGTACCCCATGCCAGTGACATCCTTTCTGAATCTGTCAAACCAGGCTCGAGGAGATTGCTTCAGCCCGTACAGCGACTTCTTCAGTTTGCACACTTTTCCATGTGACGTTCCTTCATCTGAATCTGACACAGAGTAGCACCCCGGAGGAGTCTCCATGTATACTTCTTCTTGTAGGTCTCCATGAAGAAATGCGTTCTTTACGTCTAACTGGTGTAGCTTCCACCCATAGTTTGCTGCAATGGAGACCAGCGTTCTTACGGTACTCATCTTCACTACTGGGGCAAAAGTCTCATCATAGTCGATACCATATGTCTGGATATAGCCTTTTGCAACCAGTCTCGCCTTGTATCGTTCAACTTTTCCTTCTGGTGTCTCCTTCACTGTGTAAACCCATTTGCATCCCACAGCTTTCTTCCCTTCAAGTAATGGCACCAGCTCCCATGTCTTATTTTTCTCTAGTGCCCTAAGTTCTTCCATCATTGCAGCTTTCCATCTTGGGTCCTTCTTTGCTTCCTGCCAATTCTTAGGTAAAGAAGTGGAGTCTAACGAAGTGAGGAAGGCTTGATAAGTCGGAGAGATATTAGAATAAGACAAGTAGTTGGCGATATCATGTTCATAATCTCGATAACGAATAGGAGCCTTTCCCGCATTAATGCGAGAAGACCTCCTTAAGGGAGCAATGGAAGGTGGGGAAAGCATACCATCCGAGTCGGAGAGATCCGCTTCCGAATCCGAGTGATTCGGTACGGGAGTAACATCTTCAGGAGTTGGGGCAGGAGTAGACGAGGGACTTGGCACATTTGGCACAGGGCACGGCACAGTACTGGACCTCTGCTGTCGTCTTCTGTACACTTGGAGCTCTTTTTCCCTTGTCTGCTTCTCCCCCTGCGTAATATATGTATCGTCTTCTTCATCCTCCGTATCGGTATTACTGATGCTTTCTCCTCTTTCCTTCCAATTTGCAACAACAGGACAAGGTACCGATCCGACGACCACGCTTGGACGTATTATCTCCCCCTCACGGCTAACACCCGCTGTGTTAGGTGTGTTTCCAAATGCGGAGCCCTCATCTGGACCATAATATGGTTCCACCTCTCTGAATGTAACGTCCATGCTTACAAACAGCTTCCGTTCCACCGGACTCCAGCATACATACCCCTTCTGTGTCCCGGTGTACCCAACAAAGACACACTTAACTGCTCTAGGATCCAACTTACCAACTCCAGGTCTGTTATCATGGACAAAGCATACACATCCAAATACTTTCGGAGGAACGGTGTATGCAGTTGTCCCCGTGAGCATTTCCAACGGCGTCGTCCAGTCCAGCAATTGAGAGGGCATCCTGTTGATGAAATAAGAGGCTGTCAAGACAGCCTGCCCCCACAAGTATTTAGGCACATTCATAGCTAGCATCATCGTCCGAGCTACTTCCAGCAGGTGCCTGTTCTTTCGTTCTGTAACACCATTTTGAGCCGGTGTATATGCACAAGAGGTTTGATGCAGTATGCCAAGAGAGGATAAATATGCAGCAAACCTCGTATGGATATATTCCGCCCCATTATCCGACCGGAAACACTTAACACGAGCATTATATTGTGTCTTTACGCGTTGATGGAAGCTCTGAAATGCTTCAAAAACGTCACTTTTATTCTTCAGTAGGTAGACCCACGTTACGCGGGTAGAGCAGTCAATAAAAGTGACAAACCATCTATAACCGTTAACACCGGTTGTAGGACAAGGACCCCATACATCTGAATGAATCATATCAAAAGCAGCAGTACATCGATGCCCAGAACTCACATAGGAGCTTCTGGTATATTTTTCCAACTCACAAGCATCACAAACTAACAACTCTTTATTCGCTTTTTGATATAAGGATGGAAACATGCGACTAATAACAGAAAAGGAAGAATGTCCTACACGCTGATGGTGTAGGAGTAGCTCGGCTTCGACACTTCGACTTCGGACTTCTGGTTGTGTGTCTGCAACCAATGATGCCAGTGCTCTGTCCAGATCGTTCCTGTCCAAGTACCATAGACCCTTATGCCATGTGCCAGTACCCAGTCGTCTCCCCGTTCCCTCCTCCTGAAAGATTACCTTAGGAATATCAAAGGAAACAGTACAATTTAGATCAAGGATAATGGCGCTAATGGATATAAGATTGACAGGAAAGAAAGGAGCATGTAAGACATTAGATAGAGTGATGGAAGGAGTGCAATCAATAGTGCCTTTATCCATAACAGGCCTGGAGGTACCATCAGCAGTCTGAATGCTTTCTGGCGGCGTTAGGTTAGAGTATTCCCGGAACTCATCTCGGGACCCCGTGACATGGCGGGATGCCCCAGAGTCTATAATCCAGACTGGCTGAGAGACAGATGCAAGAGCACGCGGAGGTATACCGTCACTGGTTTGGGAAAAGTAAGTACAGTAATCTCCTGAGGTGGGCGGCACCTCAGAATTGACTTGTCGGTCACCAGAACCAATCTTTGAGCCCCGCAGTTTCTCAAGAACTTCTCTCTCAAATGGAGTTATGTCCGCCAGCTGATTGTCCCGACCTTCATCCGCCAGATTTGCCGTGTTGCCTCCAGAGTAAGTGTCCCTTCCACCAGTGTAGCTGCCTCGACCACCTCGTCGTCCACCCCGACCACGGCCCCGACCACGCGAGGAACTCCGTGCTGGTTTTGGACAAAAGCGGATGTAATGCCCTGTGTCACCACAATTGTGGCAAACGCCTCCCGCAGAAGGAGGCTGGTTGAAAGCAGCAAGAGCAGATATGGCAACTCCGACTTGCTCCCCCTGGGAGATGCCCTTGGTGGGCATCAGCTTCAACCGTGCTTCTTCTTGTGCCATGGCAGCTATGGCATCCTCTAAGGTCGGCAGCTTCGATTGCGCAAGAAGTACATTCCTCCGTTGCTCAAATGCAGGGTTGAGCCCCTTCAAAAACGTCATCATCCGTTGCTGCGAGATATAATCCAGAAATTTTTGGAAATATTTTGCGAAGGACGGTTCAACCTGAGCATCCTCCATTCCAAGAGGATCATAATGGTCAAGATCAGACCAGTACTTCTTCAACAAGGCGGCGTACTCAGATATGGTATGATCGTCTTGGACTACCCGCTCGAGTACATCCTGCAGTTGGAAGACTCGTATTGGGTTACCTGAACCGGAGTACATATCTTTCAATGTTCTCCAGATATCAGCAGCTCCCTCCATTGCTTCAACATTACCCGACACTTGATCGGTTAAAGAGGCTGTCAACCAACCAGCCACGATATTGTTGACAATCTCCCATACAACAAACTCCTTCGAGGAGTGATCGACCGGGGCCTTGGTGTGGCCATCTACATAGCCAACCAAGCCACGTCTCTTCAGCGTCCGCATCGCCTGCCGCGACCATTTTAAGTAGTTGGTCGTGCCTTCCAGGTTCGTCTCCAGTTTGTCCAACTTCCCCATTCTATACGGTGACGGATCCACATCAGTATGGGTCACGCGTGAGGTTGCCTCCGGTAATCTCTTGGTCAGGAGATCCTCGACCAGGGCCTTCATCTCTTCTGCTGTCAACTTCCCATAGATGGAATCCATGGTTTCTGCAGCTGTAATCAGTGAGGTTTTGTTGTTTCCTGAGTCGT
Source organism: Iris pallida (assembly GCA_029216955.1). Taxonomy (NCBI): domain Eukaryota; kingdom Viridiplantae; phylum Streptophyta; class Magnoliopsida; order Asparagales; family Iridaceae; genus Iris; species Iris pallida. The sequence goes on from JANAVB010028687.1 coordinate 14,886, forward strand.
CGTCGTTTGCTTCGTCTTCGTCTTAGTCAGCAATCTGCTGTGAATCCTGATCTCAGGTAGCGTCTTCGTCAACTGTATATTCTGACAGTTGAGATAGAGATCGGGGGGGAAACAACAAACTAGCTGCCTCACTGATATGTTGGAGTGTATGCGACCAACTAGAACCGCGTCATTATGACGTGTTCGGACAACCCAAACTTAGTTGTGCCTCCTTGCATGGCGAAGTATGCAGCACGCCGCAACAGAAATCCTAGAAGGATTCTGAGTGTACGAAAATCTAAAGAGATTTCGTAACAGAAGCAAGACGAAAATCTAAAGAGATTTCGTATGCGTAGCAGTAGGTCTTCTAAAGAGAAGATACTGAGTCTCGAAGGCAACAACAGTAGAGCTTCTAAAAAGAAGGTACTGATTCTCGAAGGCAACTGCAGTAGATCTTCTAAAAAGAAGGTACTGATTTTTATTTATCTTTTTTTTTTTTTTTTTTTTAGCGGCTAGGGTTAGGGTTAGGGTTTTGATGTCGAGAGTGGGAGAGGGTGGTAGGGGGGTACTAGTCCGGGAGGGGGGGTCGGGCGGGGGGGGGGGGGGGGGGTCGGGGGGCTGCTCCGGGGGGGGGGGGAGGGGAGAGAGTTTTTTTTTTTTTTTTGTGGAGAGAGAGAGAGAGAGTTATGGCTCTGATACCATGTAGAAAATAATAGTTGGTGTAATTTTATTGATGGACTACTTCACTACTTATAGGAAGTCTAGCTCCTCTAAATACTACAAATTCCGATGTGGGACTAAAAGTCCTTTATTGATTCTCAACAGATACCTTACCCACATTTGGATTAAGTGGTGGAACATTGCCTCTTGCCTTTTGGGAGCCTAGGTGTCAGCCTCGTTAAAAGTCACAACCACTGGTTGTGCTTTGATGATGAGAATGTGGAGATGATTGATGAGTCGATGATGCAGACCTTCTTTGGATCAGCACAGGAGTACTTGAGCAACACAGATCACGGGTACATCTTGTTCTATGAGAGTATTGGTGCTGCTGGAATGAGTTGATAAATTCCTTTGTCAGTATTTAGTGAGTTTTCACTCTGCCAGCACCTAGTTTATCCTCCCCCAATCTCTTTCCTTATTCTAGATATCCATACATTTAGATGAGCTCTTGGGAACCTACAAGATGACAATTCCTGGTGGTTGCAGTTGTACAGTGGATGGTGGAAGCACACTGTCATTCTCTGGCTTAACAAAATAAAACAGGAATGTACAGTTGTTTAGAATTCCAGAGAGTGAATTTTCTTGTATTCTTCACTGTTGAATATATATATAATAGAAATTGCAATTGCCTCAACCCCCAACTAAGTATCCATTCGGAGTGTTGGAGTTTTTCATTAAGATTGTTTGTAACTTGCAAACTTTATGGGTATTTTGCACTCAAATTTTGTGGGCGAATCCTGTGGGCAGAAGAGAATGTGCCCAATTACCGGCAGATTTCCGATGATTAGTGTGTAATCAAGATTTGTATTGATTAAATAATTGGAATTCCTTGAAATTTCTCGTTTGCTTTGTATCTGTTGCATTTACTACTAAATCGTTCCCGTCGTACAATCTAGAGAATTATCATGTTTGAGGGCTACTATTGGAATCATCATATTTCCAGTTATGGGAGCTACTTGTACATGCAGATAGAAAGTTTTAATTCGAATTTTTGTATTATCTACCCAGTGGGGAGAAGAGTTTTTATATATACTTGTACTGATTGTTTCAGTGTAATAATCAGATTATATTGGTTCAACTAGCACAAGATTGAATTTCTGTCTTTCTAACAGATGGCTCCTGCATTGTAATACTGCATCACATGCCTCAGATGAGTGATGAAATAAGTACTTGGGGGCAGAGTGCTCGGCTGGTGTGGTGTGGTTCTGAAGATGTGATCACAGTTGCATGTCAGATCTTGATATCCCATGCTCTTATTATAAGTTTTAACATTATGGGAGTCTCTTAGAAAGATTACGTTACAGGACGAGATAGTGCAAGGCTTATGTGATGATTTTGCCTAGGAATGCAACTCGGGCGGGTTGGGTCGGACTTGAGGTCAACTCGAGCCCAACTTAATGAATCAAAAGCCTAGCCCGAGGCCAAGCCCAACCCGACCTCGGGTTCAACATAGGAAGTCCAAGACCAAGCCCGGAGGATCGGATTGGACTCGGGTTGGGTCTGATCCATCGGATTTATCAGGCTCTAATATAATATTTGAAATAATTTTAAACATAAGTAATATTAAACATATAATCAAATAACAATCAAGCCTTGATCATTACAAAATACAAACAGTAAGATTTAGGATAAAAAAGGTTTTGGGTGGAGAAATTTAGGATATAATATATATATATATATATATATATATATATATATATATATATATATATATATATATATATATATATATATATATATGTCGGGTTCTTCGGGTAACCCGACGCATGAACCTGAGCCCAACCCAATTTTTGATCGGGTTCAAATATTTTAACCCGAACTCAAGCCCGAATCCGAGTATCCTCAACCCTAACCCAACCCATTAACGGGTTTATCCGATCGGGTTCGGATTTTGCCCGCCCAAGTTGCACCCCTAATTTTGCCCCCGGGCTCCATGAGAAGTTATTTGTTTTTTTTTTCTTTTTTCTTTTTGTAGAATGCCTATGTTATAGTGCGTGTCAAGCTTCACCACAAACAAGCAAGACAAGGTTGACGACTTGGCTTTGTAGACGAGGCTCGTTCCTGACTTACGAGCTCGTGCGACTTGGCTTCATAGATGAGGCTCGTTCCTGACTTACGAGCTCGTGCAGTAAGGCGCGTAGGGTTAGCCCCACTTCAATAAGGTGATGTTGCTATGCCCTCCACTTGCTGTCTACTAAACGAACAAATTCACATCACTCGACCAACTCAGAGCACTTGTTCATTAGCATTTCCGACCCACAACCACCGCCACCACCATCCCCATACATGCAAGATAGAAAAGTTCAAAAGAGGCACGTGGTGTCATGCTAATATTAAGAGAGTAGTGGTACAAGAGGCTATGACCTCATCCTATAGTGCATAACACCATGTGGGGTATTGATACCTCGACTTCGGGCCATATCATAGCGGTGTAGCACCGTAAAGAAGTGGATAGCCTCGTGTATGCTTGGAAAGTTAAACAACTCATTAAAAAGAACTGACGTATGTGTATGAACAAAGATATAGATTGTCTCTTGAAGGTAAATTTGTAGATACCCAAGATACATACACATAAGTAAAGTCAACATATGGTGGGAAGAATTGTAGCTTTGAACATTGGTCACTGAATATGAAAAAAATGTCATCGATCATCTCATTCCTGTTTCACAACTGATCTAAGCATGCATGCTGGACGAAGATTTTCTGGTTCTTGGATATGAGATTTTGTGCACTCGTCTATTCCAGGACACCAATAATTTCATGAGTAGGACAATCTGAGATATCGATAAGACTCCTGGACCGGGGGAGGGAATCCTTTGAACCGAGTGGTATGCCGTGCTTCAGGCCGATGACAGATGATTGGCACACCAATGTACCGTATGTGTCGCACATCGGGTACGGCATGTCGTCCTTCAGGGACATCACCGTGTCGTTCTTTAGGGGCGCATTTCGCGTATGCACGCGAAACTTTTGCGTTTGCAAGAGACATCTATCATTGCATGCATATTTGCAGCAAACATATGTTATCATCACTTTCGCTATATCAGAGAACATATATGGCATATTTTATGTTACAATATGAAGATCTAGGACGTCCGTACTTCAATTCACACTGAATGATACGAGGATCGAGATAAGACAATGGGAATAGACCATGCCAATTTGTGTCGTTCTTCAGGAACATCGACGTTCTTATCTTCCTCTAATGGCATAAAGTTTGTCTCATCAAAGTGACAATCCACAAATCTGACGGTAAAGACACTACCAAAATACGCTCATTTAGCGACAGATTATTAGCGACGGAATTATTCCGTCGGTATTAGCGACGGATTCGTGGCCGCTCAGCGACTGATTACCGACTACAAGCCTTTGTCATTTTTATTTTAATTTTAGGGGAAGGAAAGGTCGTACATCCGTCGCTAGAGTGTCGGTGTTGTAGCGACGGAGTTTCCATCGTCGCTACACAGTCGATTATTTGGCGGGAATTGTGTAGAAAATTGGCGGGACATATTTTCGACGACTTAGCGACGGATATTCAGTCGGCACTTACCAAAATAGGCGACAGCTGGGCGACGGTCTTTTACCAGTCGCTAGTCCGTCGCTATATAAACGTACCAGACTTTAAATGAAACGGCGGGGGGAACTTTTCGCATTTCCTTCAAATTCACTCTCTCCTCTCTCTCTCTCTCTCTCGTCGGTGTCGACTTCGGTGATCGGCGTCGGTGTCGTCGTCGGCGTGTCCTCTCCTCTCTCTCTCCCGAAGGTAACCCTCCCTCTCTCTCTCTCTCTATCGCGGTATAGGGGCTGGGCGGCGTGCTTGGGGCTGGGCCGTCCGGGGCTTGGCGGCTGGCTTGGGTCGGGGGCTGGGCGGTGGGCTTGTGGCGGGGGCGTCGGGGGCTGGGCGGCGGGCTTGGGGTTGGGGCGTCGGGGGCCGGGGTCTGGGCGGTGGGCTTGGGGCGGCGGCGTCGGGGGCTGGGCGGCTGGCTTGGGGCGGGGGCGTCGGGGGCTGGACGGCTGGCTTGGGTCGGGGGCTGGGCAGTGGGCTTGGGGCGGCGGCGTCGGGGGCTGGGCGGCTAGCTTGGGGCGGGTGCGTCGGGGCTATTTGCAACCGACGCACACCCATAAGCACTCTTCATATATATATGCAACCGAACTACTGGACGGCGGGCTTGGGGCGGCGGGCTTTGGTCGGGGGCGGCGGGTGGCTTTGCTTCTCAAATTCATCTGAGTTTATATATTGGCTAAATAATGTGTTATCCATATTGGGTGTTCCATTAGTTTGGTGGTGTTTGGATTAGTAAATGTGAATATATATGGGGTTTGGATTCATGGTGTATATACATGTTCACTGTCTCAAGGACAGTGCGAGTTCTATCAGTTGTGTGCTTCTGTATAGATGTATATATCTATACATCTAGCTGTGATGAAACTATGTTGCCGTAGATAAAGTTGCCTGTCCTCCGACCCTCATCCCTCGGCAATGATGATACGACAACCTATCACTATATCTTATATAGTAGTAGATGATGTCTTAGTATTACATTAGTGAGTTCATCTTGATTCTGTTACGTACGTCCTTCAGATACTAGATACGATAAGGTTAACATATACTACACGATATGTATACAGAATGTAGATGATTCACACTAATGTATGCTAGAATGAATCTTGGGTTGTGTTCTGAGCCATCCGTTCTCACACTTAAAACACATAGGAATTAGTAGTGTGACAGCGCCGGAGAGAGTGAGAGCGCCGGAAGGGGGGAGGAGAGAGAGAGAGAGTAAAATGGTACAACATGGTGAAGTAGTACTGTATTTTGGCTCCAGTTCCAGCTCCATTTGATCTACAGTACGACATGGTGATCAGGACATAGTACCTGCAGCCATTCGACTGGCGAGTCAGAAACTATGTAGCCGTAGATAAAGTTGACTGTCTTCCGACCCTCATCCCTCGACAATGATGATACGACAACCTATCACTATATCTTATATAGTAGTAGATGATGTCTTAGTATTACATTATGTGAGTTCATCTAGATTCTGTTACGTTCTTCAGATACTAGATACGATAAGAACATATACTACACCATATGTACAGAACATAGATGATTCACACTAATGTATGCTTGAATGAATCTTGGGTTGTCTTCTGAGCCATCCGTTCTCACACTTGGCAAAAAATCGAATTTTTTATACTTTATCGGTTTTCGAAAATGTACTCAAATTACATGATGGTTCCTTTAGTTAGCTTGCTTATGTTATAATTATATTATTTGTGACTAACGATCTTACAAGATGGCACCCATGACCCGAGGAGCGGCACGTCGTTTGAGGAAAACAGTGAATGCTGAGGTGGCTCCTCCTACAGTTAAGGAGAAAGTGGCACCGGTTGCTAGTGAGACCGGGAGTTCTATTCATCCAGCACCGGTAGCTAGTGAGACCGAGAGGACTCTTCATGCAGTCCTTGCAAGGGACGACAGCTCTCCTCGCGCCAAAAATCTCGCTTTTTCGAGGTGGTTGCGTGAACGTATCACTGAGCGTTTGCGTGAGCAGCGTGGTTCTCATTAGCTATTAGTACTTATTTGTATTGGACTATTTGTATTGAGTTGTTTTTGTATTAGACTATTTGTATTGGACTACATATATGAACTAGAACTGTGTCAATCTCTGGATTGTATTGGACTACGATATGGTGATCAGGACATATATAGTCCCTGCAGCCATTCGACTGGCGAGGCAGAAACTATGTATCCGTAGATAAAGTTGACTGTTCTCCGACCCTCATCCCTCGGCAGTGATGATACGACAACCTATCACTAGAGGATACTCTGAGAGATCCATCTGTGTAGGACGTATACTCTGAGATATCACCTTTACAAGAATGATATCAGTAGTGGGATCGAGTGTTGGAGGAGATACTATCAGAGTATACGTCCTACTCAGATGGGTCTCTCACCGTTACTATTTTTTTCTGATAGCAAGGTGGATGTGCTCCGTCAACAGATTCTTTCTTCGAGCCAAAACTTTGCCCCGGAGCTCAAGTGAACATCCTTTGTGTAGAGCTCGAGTGAGAGGTTCCTGACAGCATGGTGGTCTCCTTTGTCAAAGTATCCGTGCTCATCCAACATTGGTTGTGGGACGAACACGGATACTTTAACAAAGGAGACCACCATGCTGTCAGGAACATCTCACTCGAGCTCTACACCAAGGATGTCCACTTGAGCTCCGGGATAATGTTTTGGCTCGGAGCAAGAATATGTGGACGGAACACATCCACCATGCTGTCAGGAAAAAATAGTAACGGTGAGAGACCCATCTGAGTAGGACGTATACTCTGATAGTATCTCCTCCAACACTCGATCCCACTACTGATATAATTCTTGTAAAGGTGATCTCTCAGAGTATACGTCCTACACAGATGGATCTCTCAGAGTATTCTTTTCGGTTGGGTTGTGTTCTGAGCCATCCGTTCTCACAGAGGGTCCTATTTTGGATTCTATATTTTGTATTTTGGTTTCTGTATTTTGTATTTTGGTTTCTGTATTTTGTATTTTGGTTTCTGTATTTTGTATTTTGGTTTCTGTATTTTGGCTCCAGCTCCATTTGCATTAATCTACGGTACGACATGGTGATCAGGACATAGTCCCTGCAGCCATTCGACTGGCGAGGCAGAAACTATGTAGCCGTAGATACGATAATTGGTGTGCATTAAATTCGTATGTGCATATTTGGTCTATGTGATTCTTGGATAATTGGTGTGCATTATATATTGGTTTGGTTTATGCATATTTTTGTGAACAGGGAAAGTGCTGCAATTTTTTTTCAAAAAAATTTTCAGTTACCGACAGACTAGTTACTGGTTAGCGACGGATATTTCCAGCTCCATTTGCATTAGTCTACGGTACGCCATGGTGATCAGGACATAGTCCCTGCAGCCATTCGACTGGCGAGGGAGAAACTATGCAAGTAGCCTTAGATAAAGTTGACTGTCCTCTGACCCTCATCCCTCGGCAATGATGATACGACAACCTATCACTATATCTTATATAGTAGTAGATGATGTCTTAGTATTACATTAGTGAGTTCATCTTGATTCTGTTACGTCCTTCAGATACTAGATACGATAAGAACATATACTACACCATATGTACAGAACATAGATGATTCACACTAATGTATGCTAGAATGAATCTTGGCTTGTGTTCTGAGCCATCCGTTCTGATCAAGCATCTTCCTTCTCCTCTCCTCCACCATGGCTCTGAACAAATCTGCTCCTCCCTCTACTTCCCTTCTTCTTATTTGACTCTCTCAGCCACATATGACATCCAGCTCAAGTGTAGAGTCGGGGGAGAAGAAGTGGACAGGAAGAGGAGGGGAAAGCAGCACAGCCTGCGGCATGACCCGGAGGAAGTACAGAGGTTTTCTTCAACATCCGTAGGAGAACTATAAGGATATATCTTTTCACAACATGTCATCTTGTCAAAGACCCTTCATGTGAATATCATGTTACCGCGGTGTCGGAAGACTAACATGTCATAAGTTTTTAAGTCGTGTGTTTTGATATAATCTTCCCAACTCTTTCCTCCTATGTAGTAATCTTGCATTATTACATAGCAGGAAAGAGTTTTGAGGATTATGTCAAAACACACGGCTTAGAAAATTATGATATGTTAGTCTTCCGACACCGCGGTAACATGATTGTCATATTAAGGGTCTTTGACAAGGTGATATATTGTGAAAAGATATATCCTTATAGTTCTCCTACGTCTGTTGAAGAAAATCTTTGTACTTCCTCCGGGTCATGTCGCCGGCTGTGCTGCTTCCCCCTCCTCTTTCTGCCCACTTCTTCTCCCCCGACTCTACACTTGAGCTGGATGTCATATGTTGCTGAGAGAGTCAAATAAAAAGAAGGGAAGTAGAGGGAGGAGCAGATTTGTTCAGAGCCATGGTGGAGGAGAGGAGAAGGAAGATGCTTGATCAGAACGGATGGCTTAGAACACAATCCAAGATTCATTCTAGCATACATTAGTGTGAATCATCTATGTTCTGTACATATGGTGTAGTATATGTTTTTATCGTATCTAGTATCTGAAGGACATAACAGAATCAAGATGAATCACTAATGTATGCTAGAATGAATCTCAGGTTGTGTTCTGAGCCATTCGTTCCGATACTTGGCAATTAAGCCATTCGACTGGCGAGGCAGAAACTATAAGGCTACTTGTATGTTCTTTCAACTTTAAATTACAAGATTACTATATTAGGTTAAATAAATCACTAACCTCATCGCGGTGAGTCTTGGTGTAGCACTCAATTGTGGGGCACCTGTAATCTATGTGAGTTCATCTTGATTCTGTTACATCTTTCAGATACTAGATACGATAAGAACATATACTACACTATATGTACAGAACGTAGATGATTCACACTAATGTATGCTAGAATGAATTTTGGGTTGTGTTCTGAGCCATTCGTTCCCATACTTGGCAATTAAGCATGTGAAATAGAACTGATTATGTTTAGTTTGTCTTACGATACAGATTTTCACATCCAAATTGAAATGGATCGTTACTTCGTTGATCGTACATGGGTGTACTATAGCGGATCAACCTCCTGGACCGTAGGTACTTATAAGTATTGACCGTATCGGATTAGTATCGATCTATCATTTTGGTATGGGCCGTATCGGTTGGTATTGGTCTTAGCGAATTGGTATCGTCCTATCCGATATGTATCGGCCGTATAGCTAGGATTCATATTGGCCTTATCGATTTGGTATCGGTCATATCCGATAGGTATCGGCCGTGTTGGATTATTATATACCATTTCGGATTAGTTTCGTGGAAGGTTTAGTAACAACTGTACTTGGATTTCTCTCTTCTAGAGCTAGATTACCATTGCAAGAGAGTCACGAGAGCGTAAATGGCCAGTTACAGAACATACATACTTCTTTTTCAATCTCGCTTTTCCTGATGGAAAAGGAAGTATGTATGTTACTGTAACTGGCCAATCACGATCTGGTGATTCTCTTGCAATGGTATTCTAGCTCGAGAAGAGAGAAATCCAAGTACAGTTGTTACTAAACCTTCCACGATACTAATCCGAAATAGTCTATACTTATCCAACACGGCCGATACCTATCGGATATGACCGATACCAAATCGATAAGGCCAATATGAATCCTAGCTATTCGGCCGATACATGTACATATCGGATATAGGACGATACCAATTTGTTAAGGCCAATACCAATATGATACGTCCTATACCAAACCGATAGACCGATACTAATCTGATACACTAGATACTAAGTACATCTGGCCTATACCAGCGGATCCACAAATTACTGCACGATAGGCCCAATGACTCCAGTTACATCCGGTTATTGGTGAGTACATGATTACATAGTAATTCTGTTAGTCTTGTGATACAGATTTTTACTCTCTCATGCTACCAACGTCACAACTTTTCCAGTGCTGCTCCCTCTAATGATGATGAACGCAAAAAACCAATGTCACAACTTTTATAACTTGAGTAAATTTATTTACCCTATATGAAAATTTTTGTTGTCAGAAAGATGGCTCCTAGGACTCGTCGAGGTGATGCTGCTAGTCGAGGAAGGGGTGGAGGCAAGAAACCCTTGGAGGTCGACACGGAGGAAGTCTCCGTCGTCAAACAAGAGCCGGTGACTGTTAAGGAGAAGGTGTTACCAAAGGTCGAGGTCAAGGAAGAACCGATGACCATCAGGGAAGAGATTGCTCCCAAGCTTGAAGCTAAGGAGGAGCCACCGTCAGAGAGTAGTAGCATCGGGACCGACCCTCCTGTCCCTACAGAAGATCTCAACCAGATTGAGCCTTCGTATGCAAAGTGGCTGATAGAATGGTACATGCCTCAACGCAACTATCATCCCTGGCTGTGAGAATTCATCGTCTGACTTGTGGTCATTGTTGAGGCGAAAGTCGATTTTTCTATGTGTTTTGGAATATTTGTGAAAATTTTGGAATATTTGTGTTATGATCGGTCGCCAGGATTGGATATTAGGTTACTGTAACTGGCCAACTCTTTCCTATGTGTTTTGGAATATTTGTGAAAAATTTGGAATATTTGTGCAATGATCGGATTATAACGATGGATATTAGATTACTCTTCCGGATAATTGATGTCTATTTTATATTAATTTGGTTTGGTCTATATGATTCTTGGATAATTGGTGTGCATTAAATTCGTATGTGCATATTTGGTCTATGTGATTCTTGGATAATTGGTGTGCATAATATATTTGGTCTATGTGATTGTTCGATAATTGGTATGCATTATATATTGGTTTGGTTTTATGCAAATTTTTGCGAACAGGGAAAGCGCTGTAATTTTTTTTTCAAAATATTCTCAGTTAGCGACGGACTGGTGACCGTTTTGCGACGCTCACCATCAGTTTCCGACGACTTTTCGACGGTTATTCCGTCGCTAACTGGATATTTGGAAATGTTCCCAGGTAGCGACGGATGGTCGACGGATTATCAGTCGGCATGGAAAAATGTTCGACGGACTCGCGACGACCTATCCGTCGTCCGTTTTCTGGAAATAACAAAAATTTCCAGAACAAGACCGACGGTTATTCCGTCGCTATTCCGTCGATCTATGTCGATGGAATAGCGACGACTTATCCGTCGCCATATTGCTGAAAATGACATGAATTTCCAGAAGCTAATCGACGGATTTTTCGTCAGAAAATCGTCGCTAATCCGTCATTTGTTATCGAAGGTATCGACGGATTAGCGACGGAATGATACAATCTTATATGTTGTCACGACGGGTAACCGACGGAATTTTACGTCGCTATTGTCTACACATTTCAGTACTTAATAGTTGAAATGGACGGAAGTCCGTCGGAAATGCGTCGCTAATGCTTTGTATTGTGACGTCGAAAATCCGTCGCCATTCAGTCATGTGACGACAACTTAGCGACGGAACGTTATTAGCGACGAGCTGATTGCCGACGGATTTTTTTGGCCAAAATCCGTCGGTTATCGGTCGCTAATTGTAATTACCATCGGTTTAGCGACGGATGTGGCCGTCGCTAAAACGATAAATTTTGGTAGTGAGAGACCATATATAAATAGCTCAAATAGCGAATAATTGATAACGGATCATAACCGATATAGATTTTCATATTTCTCTAAGGGCTCATTTTGATACGTTACGACGACACACCTAGCACATAGGTTGCATACCAAAAAATATATAAATATGAAATGTCATGTTTGTACCCAATGGCCAACTGTAACGTCAAATAGGGTGGCAATAGGCCTCGGAAGTTCCAACTTGTTTGCATTGATATAAAATAACCCCACACAGAGATAAGGAGTTTGGGTGTGCTGCATGCATCACCAAAGTCCTAGTGACCGATTGGATACGCTTAATAAATGCTTATGAGAGACCGTATTGGGTGTGAACATAGGAACCTGTATGTCAACTTTAATCCCAAGGGACATGCAATAGTCATCAAACATATTTGACGTGAATTCTTCGACATTATCAAATCTTATAGACTTTATCCACCTGCTTAGAGCATCCACAGTGGAAGCGATTTCAAGTACTATATTTTAACTTTAGTCAAATTTTGTAGCACTTGAAGACTACAGAGGGCACTTGTCCATACTTGAAAATGACTAGAAAGCTAAGAGACACTCCAGATTTGGAGCGTGTGTTAGCTCCACTACATTAATTTATGTGCCCACCAATATTAACCAATTTTACTATACATGGAAGAAAAATAATGAAAAAAAAGGGAGGAAAATCTTACCAAACATGGAAGAAAAATAAAAAAGGAAAGAAATGGAAGATGTTAATTTGGAGTAGTTGTTTGGAGTGTACAATTGCGTGCCAATATTAAGGAAACACTCCAAAAGTAATAATTTACACAATTTCTAATAATTTGGAGTACGTGTTTGGAGTGTCTCCACTGTGGATGCTCTTATTCTTCTGCTGTCTCATCCGGATCCACTAATGATTGTAGTGATTGTGCCATATAAGTACACTAATGATAGTACGAATCAGAACCCTTTTTTTTTTTTTGACAAAGTTAATAGGTTGTCATAACACGAGTTAACATTTGTCGCATGGAATATTTAGGCTTACCATAAAGAAATATCGACCCTAGTTAGATTAATAGTGAAGTATGAACTAGTCAAAGTATCAGTGTTTCTGCACTTACGACAACTGGATATTAAAGGATGCTATATGAGATTATAATTGCAAGCCGGATTTATAAACTATCAAAGCATCAGTGTTTCTGCACTATGACAAATGGATATTGAAGGATGCTATATGAGAGGAGTTTAATTCCAAGCGGATTTTTTTTTTTTTCTTCCCTTCCTATATAAAGAGTTTGTGAGGTTCCATTTAGTGAGCTGAAATAAGCTGAGTTGTTGTACAATGCCGGGAGAAGAAGTCACTTGTACCAATGAAGAAGAAGTAGTCCACGTGCACCCAAGACTCATCCAAAAGGCATGTGTTCATTTCTTAGGCATGTGTTCATTTCTTCTTCTTCTTCTATCTCCGACATAACGTTCGAAACTTTTCTATGCACACGATATTATATGTCTTTTGGGTCCACTCCATTCAACTTCCACCATAAATGAAAGTAATAGTGCATTTTCGTTGCTCGATCCATGTGTTCATTTCTAGGAAGGATAAGACAATCACTACAACATTATGTTTTTAATTTGGTTTGTGATTATCTGGCTTTTTATGGGCGAGCACTACTAAAGTAAGACACTTTAGCGACGCATGAAATCGTCGCTAATTGTACAAAAAAACGTCGCTATTTTAGTTAGCGACATTTTTAGCGACAAAAATCTTTTGTAGCATATTTTATGGTCGCTAACACAAAAAACGTCGCAGGTCGTATCTATTACGACGTTCAATAGCGACGTAAGCACCTCTTGCTAGTATTTTAGTGGATAGCGACGTATAGCGACGGGGAGTTGCTAATCCGCGACGTCACTTTTTGTTGCTAAACGTCGCTGTTTTTTAAAATATAGCGACGTTCACCGACGACTCTGCGACGACATCTATCGTAATAATAAAGGCAGTTGCTAAATGTCGCCGAACGTCGCTGGCAGTGACGTATTGCGACATCTTTTAAAAACGTTACAAAATTTTAAAATATTAACGATGTCTTATTCCAGATTATCTAAATTCATCGTCGATTTGACTTATTTTAATAGTGGAGAAATTATTGAGTGGGACGTGCTTGTAGTGGTGAATGGTACCAAGTTAATAGTTAGCTAGTTGAAATATCTCACCTTTTCTTTTGGGTGGTTGATGTAATTATAGGTTGGTGTCGAGCTTGTGGGGACCTTTGCTGGTTTTTATGTGTTGTTGCTTGGGAAGCAACTTATATTTGATTCAAAAATGCACTCTATTCTTTTAGTCCCACATAGGAAAGGAGAAAAAGTTCTCCTTTCCAAAAAAATTAATTATACAATTTGTTTAATGTTAATGTTAAAATTTAAACAAAAAAATTAATTATACAATTTGTTTAATGTTAATGTTAATGTTAATGTTAACATTAATGTTAATGTTAATGTTAATATTAATTTTAATGTTAATTTTAATGTTAAGGTTAATTTTAATGTTAATTTTAATGTTAATGTTAAGGTTAATCTTCATATTAATTATCACATTAATTTAATATTAATTTAATATTAATATTAATATTAATTTTATTGTTAAATTTTGACATGTCAGCTGCCATGTCAGCAACCATGTCATATGTCCACATAATGGAAGATGGTATCATCCAGATATTTTGGAAGCCAAATAGGATTTTTGTATCGTCCTCGTTGGTTTTGGTGATTGTATTTTCCGTTGATATAATTTGGTATCTAATTTTTTGTATTTTGATTTAAAATAATATTGAACTAGATTCCGTTCATACTTTTGGTAGAAATTATTGGAGCCAGAACTAAGATTATCTATCGTGTCGGACTTGAGATCCACGAGGAATGCGTAGGGGACGAAACGATCGCATCTGACATTGTTGTAGTAGACGTTGCACTCAAATTGGAGGTCGTCTTCGCATAGCCCGACATAACGAATGGTCACAACAAAAATAAACCTACAAAATAAGATCCGTGAACATCACATTTTTTTAAAAAAAACAATTAGTTTAATCCAAAATCACTAACAAAACCTAATAAATGTATTCTTTGAATCAAAATGCAAATTTTATATAAAAAAGAAATCAATCACCAAACCAAACCATCGATCACGATATTCCTCGGATACCATTTGGACAATTAATTCAACCCAACAACACAAAAGATAAATCAACGTTTATTTAGCAGAAATTATCTCTTCCAACTACCAGATAATAAAATAAAAATAGAAGACTGTTATATTTCCTTAAATCATTTGATGGGTCAGAAAAACATACTTTGCTTATTTATAGGACAACCCCCTCCACAAAACAAAAGTTATTTCTTCCGTCCACTTGCTTTCTCCTTCGGACATTCCCTCCATAAATAAAATATACACTCATACGGTCATACCACGAGAAATTATTGGGAGCTCCGGACTCACCACCTGGCTATGGTGAATGGTGAATTCGGCCAATGTTCTTTTGACACTTGGCATAACTTCTTCTAAAAATATATTAAGAAAATATAAAAAATACCAAAAATCACTTGGCATAAAAACAAAAAAATATTAGTTATAAAAACAAAAAAAATATTAATTTTTTTTTTCAAAACCATTATAAAGAACTGATGTTTTTGCTATGAATTTTTTCTTCTTCTTATTTTTCTATGCCAAGTATCAAAAGAACATTGGTTGGACTCACCATTCATCATAGCCATATGGTGAGCCTGAAACACCCAATAATTTCTCCTCGTACCACAAAAGAATAAACGTCTATTTGCCGTCGTCGTCATCATTTATTCCTTTACCAACCCTCTAATAAATTACAATAGAGTCTACATTTAGCGGCCGTTGTCGTCATCATTTATTCCTTTACCAACCCTCTATTAAATTACAATAGAGTCTACATTTAGCGGGAGGGGAGGGTGACGTCGAATTTGGTCATCATCGTACATTCATATTCCAACCCTTCTATTAATTCCTTGTTCGAACACTACTACTGCTATTACAATACTACTATGTTGACCGGCACGATGGAGGTCTAAGACAAAACTTCCAAAATTGATTTTTAATACATAAATGTTAATAATAAAAAAAATTAATCTAATAGAAAATTGTTGCCACCAAAATTTGAACCAAGAATCAGTAAAAGACAAAATTTATAACCACTACACCATGTAGTTCTTTTTGTTAAGAAAGAGACATGATACATACAAGTTCTATCATAGATAGATTCATGTTGATGTCTCCTTTCGTCTAGGGACCCTAGACCATCGTTCGGCCTGTCCTGAACCAGGATCGTCCCTGCTAATTAATTGATCAATAGATCCATTTTTTGGGAAGATGATGATGCTAGCGGCCAGAGCTGGTTTTACTGACTTCTTCTCATAAACATGTCTTCATCATTATTAACTAGTAGATATGCACGTGTCTTTCATGTATTTTATACTACTTTGAAAAAAATAAATTATAATTTTTTTAACTTTTTTTTTTCCCTCTATACATAATTTTAACCAACCATATTAAATGTAATAAATAATTTTAATTAATTAACGTATAAGGATATTTTTGAAATGAAAACTTTTACGATAAAGTCTAAGTTTTTTTTATTATATAGTAATACTGATAATACCAAACAAAATATGATTTTACAGGTGTCGGTATTTTTTCATCAACTAAAATTAAGAGTCGTCATTAAATTACATGTCTATTATCTTCCACTATATAATGAGGCTTCAAAACGGCTCAAAAGTGAGCCGCCTAAGTCTTGTGTATATCATGATCCATTTTATATTAAAAAAATTTATGTAAAAAATTGTTGAAAAAAGTTTTAAATTTGTTATATATATTCAACATGGAAAATTAAACTCAACCAAAGAAGAAAAATATTTTTTTATTATACGTGCAAATTACGTACATTTACTAGTATATATTATGACCCTGGGTTTGACTTTGCTACTTGCTTGTTTTTGCCTAATTCTTTTACACATTGTCTTCCATATGTTTTCATATAGTCAGCAATGACATTAAGAATACGCTATAATTAATGATAATAGCGATATTTCATAAACGTTGTGAAAAATAATATTTACAATATCGAGTTGTTGAAATTATATTTTAATTTTTAGAAAAATCCTACATTAATGCTGGCTATTATATATATTATGCCGAGTCATGTCCGACTACAATACTAGCTATTGGTCTTCTCATACTTTGGTTCTTCGAAATATTATTGCATTAGTCTCAGGGTTGGATTGTCCTAGCCGGAATTAATTTTGGTTGTCCCTTGCCTTTGAATCCAAAAAGAGAGGATAACGTGTTCGGGAGTATTCCTCCCTGGAATTGACGACGAGTGGAATTTGCGGTTGCGTCAAAGTCTCCCGTTCTAATGGGAGCGTGGAGTCCGGATTCCGATTTCCTCTCCCAACTCTTGAGCTACTTGAGGCCTTTTTCGTATTAACTCAAAATATGGACATAGGAGATTGCCAGTTCAACTGACAAGAAGGAGTTGGAGTGGACCGTAAAGACTCTATTGATGGAGAACTATAGACTTAGGGGCATGGAGGTTTGTCCTAATCAAGAGAGTTGTCCAAGTCCGGTTAGAGAGCGGTCTTGGATGCCATATCTTGATAACTGATTAATAACTTTGGTCGTTAGAGAGCGGCGACTGAGTGAATGATGAATGATAGAGGGAACCATTCTATATATAGACAGGCATATGACTATGAGGAACGACTCGATATAAGTTTGACAGTAGAGACTATAGAGAGCTTGTCAAATTTCTGTGGAGTCCATAGAGAACCTGTCAACAAAGACGACGGAGTAGGAGTTTGTGTCTTCGAAACCGGGAAAGAGGGGGCAAGAGAAAGGTCATCTAGATATTTATATTTGTTGTGATAATTTCAAGGCAATAGAATATTGAAATACTTTTTTTAATTGATTTAGTAACGGTATCGTGGAAATAAAGGCAAATATCAGTTTATGAATTTTTCACATTCGCAAGTTGTAACCCTCTCCACGTATATCAAACAAAAGTCCAAATGGTCTACAATATTTACTTAACAACGTCTAGGTTTTCAGTGACATTCGAAGCGTCAACAAGTGTGACGTGTCCCTTGAGTCCACCTCTTCAACATCTCCAGTTCAGCATTTGGTTGATCCATTCGGACCCTTTGACCTGCATCATGCAACAGGAAAACTTTTCAGGACCAATTATATACCATTTGAAATTGTATGTTGTATATTAGCAACTAAGGTCTCGTTTGGTTCACGGATTTAAGGAACCAATTTTTTTTTTTAATATGAATTAGACGTGATAGATTTTTTTTTTCACAATTAATATATAATGTGAAGGAACTGCGATCCAAATGAAGGATGTCAAATACTTACCAACTTTCAGACTCATAATTTTGCAAGAATAGAGGAGAAAGAACATACTATAAAAAAAGAAGAAATAGTATTGATTTTTTTGTTTTGATGTGTGAGAATTGAAGATATTAGAAAAAAATGATATATATAAATAAAATTAAATAATTTTGAAGTTCTAAGTAGAAAAATATAATAATTTTTCTGAAAAAACATAATTCTCACAAATATGTCGGTACAAATATTAACGATATCTATAAAATATTTCATGAGAAGCAATCTAAAAATTTGAATTATCGACATGTCCTGGAGGCACGAAAACTAGTAATATAATACTAGTGTCATGGCACATACGATGCATGTGCAGGTATTTTTACAAATGTTGATAAGATTTATTGTAGCAAAAATAATATACAACAAAATTTATTTAAAAAATTATTATTTACTGACAGGATTTTTTTTTGTTAGAAATGTTGATACCATCTTTTTAAAAAAAAAAAAAAAATTCAACCAACTTAAAATATAGACTTTCGCTATAGGAAATTACTGAACTGATAAAATTATATAGAAGGCAACTACCATAATTTAAACTTAAATAATCAAATTAATCGACTATTGTTCATTTGATCTAATTCATAGTTTCAAATTTATAATTTAAAATCTAATCTATATGAAGTTTTAATATAAGCAGATCTAACTAACAATCTAATCTTATAAAAATTCAAATTTCTAATTATAATCAAATTTAATTTAGTCTAATACATACTTACTGTAACACCCTGTTTTCTGAAATTGGAAATTTTTGAAAAATTATCATTTTTATTATTTATTAATGGTGTTTAGGGCATGATATGATTTATGGTGATTTCTAGTGTAATTAGAACCATCTTCTAAGTCATGCTAAGTCATGACTTATGACTTTGTGATTTTGGTTAGTATAACTTAGTGAAAACCCTAGTTTTCCTTAACCTAGAAGTTGCCATGACCATGAGAGCTTAGCCATAGGCTTAGAACATCAAATTAGTGATTTTGGCCAAAAAGGGTATTTTGGTAATTTTCTAGAAATTATTTGAAATTATTTACAATTATGTGTTTTTATTATTATTTAATTATTGATTAGTGTCATGTTAGTCCCTAACCTAGTTTAGCACCAATCTAGAGGTTAGCTACTAACCTAGAATGCTAAGGGGATAGATATTTGCATTGGTTAAAGTATAGAAAATATCTAGATATTTCAAAATGGATATTTTGCTTGAATTACTCAAAATATCTTCAACCCTTTACCTAGAAGTCCTTGCCTTCACCATGAAGCAACCCAAGGACACCCCCCCTACCTCTTGGGCTGGCCATAGGACTACCCCCTTCCTATATAACCCCATCACACACATTCATGATCATTTTTTACATGAATTAAAAACCTAGTTTCTACACAACTTCACACCTTCACCATTTAACCAAATTAGCTCCAAATTGAGCCTAGTTTTTTGCATTGGAACCCCCTACCAATGAGAATGCTAAGGGAGGCTAGCTAGCAAGGTTGAAGATCAATTTGGCCATCTCAAGTGAAGAGGATACCCTCCCTACTTTGGTGTTTTCTTGACTTTTCACCAAATAGGTAAATACCTATAAACCTTGTTAATATTCTGTTTTTTCTTCATAAATGCATGCATCTAGGTACCATGGAACTGTAGGCTAAGTTTGGTGAGATTTAGGATTGGTTTGGTGTCCGTATCGGACACGTATCTGTGTTCTAATTACAGTGTTTGGTGAAATGCCACTTAGGATTAAACCTTGTTATTTTGTAAAACAAAATATATTTTTGGATAGCCCTAGACATATAGGACACAACCCTAGTTGATTGAGGACACTTCAAGTTGTGTCCGTGTCCAAAACAGGACACGAACACGCTGTTAAAACCAGACTGTGCACACTGTAAAACCCTATTGTTTGACCTTCGTGTCGTGTCCACACGTGTCGTAGACACGATACAGGAACTTGGACACATGCCCTGACACCCCACCTATCGTAGGACACGACCACGACACCATAGGTTGCACACACGTGGCCCTAGACTGGCCGACACGCGCGCACGAGACTGTGCACGCTCCCCTGCTACTCGACCCAATTTCCGGACACGACACGCCATGAGGACACGTAGAAATTGACACAGAGGAGGGGGCCATCACTGTCAGACCCCCCCTCAAATATCATGACCTCTCGTGTCGTGTCGAGAGAGCTCTGACACGAACACGGGTTTTATACTGCACTGTGCGCACTGCACAGAGCACATTTCGAGCGTATCGTGTCGCACGGACACGCCACGTGGACACCTCGTAGTGACACGAACGTGTAGCCCATCCCTTGGCGTACACATGGACACGAGCACGAGAAGTTTTGTGTCCTGTGTCGCATACACGAGACACTGGAACACGTGCACGACGCGGCCTGAAACACGCGTATCAGTCGTATTTCCCTGACTGATACGGACCTCGTGCTGTGTCCTGAGGACACGTGGACACGTTGCAGGAACCTAGACACCTAGCCCTACCCTAGGCGAACCTAGGTACACACCCACGTGTCGTGTCGTGTGTCGCGTGTTA
The DNA here is from genome assembly GCA_029216955.1 of Iris pallida. NCBI lineage: Eukaryota > Viridiplantae > Streptophyta > Magnoliopsida > Asparagales > Iridaceae > Iris > Iris pallida. Next base: position 35,691 of record JANAVB010028687.1, read on the forward strand.
TATGCGCGTGCACACGTGCACGAGGAGTGGCCTGATTTGTGCACTATTTCGAGTTCTTAGTTGTTTGGACACGATTGTGTCCTCTTTTTTGGACACAACCACTTGTGTGACACATACATGTTATGTTTAAACTTTACCAACCATTTGAATCGAGCCTTAGCTCGTTTTAGTGTGTGAAATCGGGTTATCCCAGTTTCGAGTGCACAGTGCACTGTTTCCAGGTTTTAGGATTTTCCAGTTTTATAAATTCGAATTTCAAAACCAATTTTAATATGATTTATACATTGTATTAGTGTATTTTAGTATGTATATACGTAGTATATATGTATGTGAGAGTGTGGGTGAGTTTTGGGGATAATTGGTTGTGTGTATGTGTAGTTGTGGTGTATATACATATATATGTACTGTGTGTGTGTGTGTTTGGGGGCTGGATTTTGGTTCCAAAATCTGGAACCACCCCCTCTCCCTTACTGTTCTGTCCCCCTCTCTCACTGTCCTGTTCTCCCTCTCTCACTCTATGTCCCTCTCTCATTTTCTTCCCTCTATATATATATATGTAGTATATATATATATATATATATATATATATATATATATATATATATATATATATATATATGATATATATGTATATGTTTGTATTAGTTTACATTAGGTCATTGTGTATAAATATGTGAGTGTGGGTGATGGTATCATATATAGTATTCCTATATTGATATTGATATTGGGTAGTGGATAGATAGTGTATATATATATATATATATATATATATATATATATATATATATATATATATATATATATATATGTATGACTTCTAGTTATAGGTTATATGGAAACCCTATGACTAGCCTATGGCCAAGATTATTAGCCTATGGCTTGGGGCTAACCCTAATGGCCCAAAACCCAACTTGTTGACCCTTGTTGACTAAGGGTTGACCAAAGTCAACCTTAGGTCAAAGTTGACCTAGTTAACCTAGAATTGACTAGGAATGACCTAAAACAACTAGTTTGACTAGTTTGACTAAAACCCTAACTAGTTTGACTATGGTTGACCTAACTTTGACTAATTTGACTTTAGAGTTGACCAGAGTTGACCAAGAGTTGACTTTTGACCAGAATGACCTAGAATCATGTAGTATGCATAGTAGACTTCATTTTTACTATTTAGAACATATTGTAACTTGTGTTGCTCTGATCAGGAGCCAGACACCTCTCTTCAGACAGCATATTCTCTACAGACATTCATACAGCAGGCGAGTACATTCTCTGACCGTTTCATACTTGTTCAGGCTTTACTTCTCGCTCTAGATTACTTTACTTGATGCTGTCACATTGGTAACACGGATTGGTACTATATGGATCTTTACATGAGATGTTATCCCTCTCGGGAGCATCGGGTACTTCATATTATGTATGTTTCACTATCATCATGTACTCTGCTTCCATCATTCATGTGCACTCATGTGATCATGTACTCTCATGTTCACAGAGCCCTCATGTATACTATCATGTGCACCCTTTCATGGGCCCCCATGTGATATCATGTATAATAACGTAACTTGTATAGATCCTTGTGTATTGATTGGGGTAACGGGGGAGTAGAAGTGGACATGTGAATAATTCCAAAGTAGTGTAATCATGTGCAAACTCAGTAGTGTAATCATGTATAAATTCTAGCCATTCACATGCCTATCTTGTACTCTACATCACTAGTCACTTATAGTTCTCTATATACAGTAGATATTGCATTACAGCTATCTCTTTTACAGCGTATATTTCTTTTCAGCATTTCTCGTATCTTACTCTATTGCCTGTATCGTATTTCCTAACCTGATATGAACTGTGTGAGATGTATTGTGCTCGTTCCTGTCCTGACTGGACCTGTTGAAAATATTACAGAGGATGAGGATGAGGCCCTGGTGACTACCTATTATGGAGCAGGACTAGATGATACTTATGTTGTGGACCCTCAGCAGGATCCACCTGCAGCTGAGGATGTTGCCCCAGTAGTCTAGGCTAGTTTAGCTAGACAGTCTTTCTGTATTATCTTTTTGTCTCACATTCTGAGTTGTATTTTGAGATGTTGAGATGTATAGACTCCTAGACTTATTCTGTATATTGGGTTGACATTCTGATGTTATGTATCCTAGACACTTAGACTTATTTCATCTATTCTACTGTTCTCTTAGAGTTATTGTCTATCTATCTATCTTTCATTCTTCTACCTAGATGTGATTGAGATTGTTTTCTGTTTGTCACCTCCATTCGGAGAGTATAAACTATACAGGTACATTTTATATTGTTAGATGATTGACCTAGGACAGCATTCTACCGCCGACACTGCGGCGTAGGCTGGACGTACCCACTTCTCGTGCCCCTATACAGGGTGCGAGTCGTGACACGTTTTTAGTGGTGGCCCATGCAGGTCGAGTTTATGTAGTGGTATTCGAACTAGAGTATCACTACAGCCTGTGATAGGATTGGAGGAATAGGCTTAGTGAGAGAGGATACTCAATCATTGTTAGGATACCTTGAGAGATTCCTGGGATGACCCTTGAGAATCTCATTTTGAATTACGATTTAAACTCCTTTTCCCTTGATTGAATTTGATTTTTGGAGGATTCACTGTAGAACTTTGAATCCTGGAGTTAGTTGATGATTTTAAAATTTTTGTAGTTGTTAATTTTAATTTCTTGTGTTAGATTAATATCCTTATTTTAGGGTACTCAATCGCATTAGGAAAACTCTTAACTGGATTCCTGCCATCTAAATTATTAATTGAAGATTGTTTCCTTGAATAACTGTCCTCCCTTGAGTTATCATTTTATATCTCAGTATTGATTCCTTGTTTGATCTATCTCCAGATGGGTATGGAGACACGATCTCATCGTCTCGATCAGGGAGATACCACTGAGGGGTCTACCACTCCTCGTCATGATCAGCAGGGCCCCGAGACTGCAGTTCCTGTTGTGCCAGCTCAGGCTAGGATATCTGCAGCCTATGGGAGTACACCTCTTCCTACTCTGAGACTTTCTCCTGTCGTCCCGAACGTTCTTCAGTAGCAGTCGCCATCAGGATCAGAGGACGTGGCACGGTTGTTCTCCTTCTTCCAGCAGATAGTGGAGACTCAGCGGCAACAGTTGTTCAAGAGGGGACGGGACGCTCGTGGTACCAGCAGCAGTAGAGGCTAGGCCAAGAGGCCCCATGTGCAGTTTCAGCAGACGCAGACCCCAGTGGGAGTTCAGCAAGTGCAGCATCAGTATCGGGGTCAGGACCCGAAGACAATCAGTTGTCCCTATTGCAAGAAGTCGGGACATGGATGGGTGAGTGCAGGAAGAGGTTGGGCTGGTGCCTAATATTGGGGCAGCGGACCACCAGCTGAGGGAGTGTTCCCAGTACACAGGCAGAGTAGCACATGGAGCAGCACCAGGAGCCGGAGCCAAGGCTCTGGTAGGACAGCAGCAGAGAGGACCGTTACAGCCACAGCAACAGAGATTTTTACAGTTTCAGCAGCAGGCTGGAAGAGGTCAGCAGGGGCGAGCCTACGCCATGACAGTTGAGGATGCTCAGGCAGTTGGCGATGTGTTTGCAGGTTTTGTTCTTCTAAATTCCATTTCCACCTTACTTCATTATATCTATCTTAAAATCAAATTCCATCTGCTCCTACCTGTTCTTTATTAGTGATCAGTTTTGACCTGGTAGTTCTTTTGTTTTTGTCGATTGTTTGTTTGTTTTTTTTATCTCTTACTTAGGAGTAGGAGTAGGAGTAGGAGTAGGAGTAGCCTTAGCTATTAATATAATTCCTTGAATAATTTCATTTCTCAAGGATTTTCTCTTAAATAAATTAATGTATATGCTATACCTTTTTGATAGAGTAGCTCTGACCGTAGAATGGTAACCCTTTTAGCCCTGTGATTTATTGTTTCCTTATCTTCCCAGTCTATGTCCATGACCAGGACTATGTATCTTCTTTCATCATTTCCACCCTTACTTATATCTTATGCTACAAATTTATCCTTAGTTTTACAAGCTTATCCTTTTCGAGCTTGATCATGATATATTTTATTGGGTGCGCACCCACTAACATATTATCTAATCAGAACCAGCGCATGATGGTCTGATCAACCTATTGCATTTTTGGTTCGCTTTTCATATATTAATCTATGTGGATGGAGACACAGTTAAACTTGCCCTAGAATCTTATCCGCAACAGCCTTGATAATTCTTCTTGGAATTATTTCATCACCTATGAACCTCGTATTCATATCCAGTTGGATTAAATCATGACCTGGATCTTCATCATTGGATGCTCGTGCTCATACTTGATTTCATTTATCTTCCATCTTGTCCAAATCTCGATTATCCTGAAATTGATCAACTTAGATCGTATCAAGACTAAAATCTATTTGTGATTGTTGTGCCTAAATTTTCAATTTTCTTTTACCACTTTATGGAATAGTAACTTTTAATGATTTCTCACTTACTTGTTAATAACCAATTTTCATATAGGATGGTAGACGGCCCTATAGCCTTGATGATTGTTGTTTTCTTATCTTCCCAATTAGGACACCTTAGATTGCTGTACGTTTTGATACCATAGGACAGTATTGATCTAGAATAACTAGTGCACCTAGGTGAGACCGCAGACTGTTCCATTTAACCTATCCCCCTGATACCACTATTGCATCACAATTTCTGGCTTAATTAAGGCCATAGACCTTTCCCACTCTAAATTATGATCATCATAGGCACATTACCATGACTTTTAAATTTGGAGCACAAGACTAGTTGTTTTTTTTTTCAAAACTAATTTCACGTACATGACCTAGACATGACACTCTATACCCATGACCTTAGTGTCCCACTCAAGCATACCATTGTGTGCTTCATTTGCTTAGTACGATTTTCCTGACCCGAGACTCCATCCTGATTTACCCCATGGAGTTACTTTTGATTTCGATTTGGATTAAGGACACCCTATGACCTAAGATTGCCAACCAATTTTTGGACATGACCCAGTATAGGTCTATTACCCATATTTTTGCTTGTTGACCTTGTATGTTGCTAGGTAGTAGCTTCGACCCTGATTGTTGGAGGTTTGACCTAGGAGGAGTACGACCATCTAAATTTCGAGGACGAAATTATTTTAAGGTGGGTAGACTTATAACACCCTGTTTTCTAAAATTGGGAATTTTTGAAAAATTATTATTTTTATTATTTATTAATGGTGTTTAGGGCATGATATGATTTATGGTGATTTCTAGTGTAATTAGAACCATCTTCTAAGTCATGCTAAGTCATGACTTATGACTTTGTGATTTTGGTTAGTATAACTTAGTGAAAACCCTAGTTTTCCTTAACCTAGAAGTTGCCATGACCATGAGAGCTTAGCCATAGGCTTAGAACATCAAATTAGTGATTTTGGCCAAAAAGGGTATTTTGGTAATTTTCTAGAAATTATTTAGAATTATTTGCAATTATGTATTTTTATTATTATTTAATTATTGATTAGTGTCATGTTAGTCCCTAACCTAGTTTAGCACCAATCTAGAGGTTAGCTACTAACCTAGAATGCTAAGGGGATAGATATTTGCATTGGTTAAAGTATAGAAAATATCTAGATATTTCAAAATGGATATTTTGCTTGAATTACTCAAAATATCTTCAACCCTTTACCTAGAAGTCCTTGCCTTCACCATGAAGCAACCCAAGGACACCCCCCCTACCTCTTGGGCTGGCCATAGGACTACCCCCTTCCTATATAACCCCATCACACTCATTCATGATCATTTTTTACATGAATTAAAAACCTAGTTTCTACACAACTTCACACCTTCACCATTTAACCAAATTAGCTCCAAATTGAGCCTAGTTTCTTGCATTGGAACCCCCTACCAATGAGGATGCTCAGGGAGGCTAGCTAGCAAGGTTGAAGATCAATTTGGCCATCTCAAGTGAAGAGGATACCCCCCATACTTTGGTATTTTCTTGACTTTTCACCAAATAGGTAAATACCTATAAACCTTGTTAATATTCTGTTTTTTCTTCATAAATGCATGCATCTAGGTACCATGGAACTGTAGGCTAAGTTTGGTGAGATTTAGGATTGGTTTGGTGTCCGTATCGGACACGTATCTGTGTTCTAATTACAGTGTTTGGTGAAATGCCACTTAGGATTAAACCTTGTTATTTTGTAAAACAAAATATATTTTTGGGTAGCCCTAGACATGTAGGACACAACCCGAGTTGACTGAGCACACTTCGAGTTGTGTCCGTGTCCAAAACAGGACACGAACACGCTGTTAAAACCAGACTGTGCACACTGTAAAACCCTATTGTTTGACCTTCGTGTCGTGTCCACACGTGTCGTGGATACGATACAGGAACTTGGACACATGCCCTGACACCCCACCTATACTAGGACACGACCATGACACCATAGGTTGCACACACGTGGCCCTAGACTGGCCGACACGCGCGCACGAGACTGTGCACGCTCCCCTGCTACTCGACCCAATTTTCGGACACGATACGCCATGAGGACACGTAGAAATTGACACAGAGGAGGGGGCCATCACTGTCAGACCCCCCCTCAAATATCACGACCTCTCGTGTCGTGTCGAGAGAGCTCTGACACGAACACGGGTTTTACACTGCACTGTGCGTACTGCACAGAGCACATTTCGAGCGTGTCGTGTCGCACGGACACGCCACATGGACACCTCGTGGTGACACGAGCGTGTAGCCCATCCCTTGGCGTACACATGGACATGAGCACGAGAAGTTGTGTCCTGTGTCGCGTACACGAGACACTGGAACACGTGCACGATGCGGCCTGAAACACGCGTATCAGTCGTATTTCCCCGACTGATACGGACCTCGTGCTGTGTCCTGAGGACACGTGGACACGTTGCAAGAACCTAGACACCTAGCCCTACCCTAGGCGAACCTAGGTACACACCCACGTGTCGTGTCGTGTCGTGTGTCGCGTGTTATACGTGCGTGCACACGTACACGAGGAGTGGCCTGATTTGTGCACTATTTCGAGTTCTTAGTTGTTTGGACACGATTGTGTCCTCTTTTTTGGACACAACCACTTGTGTGACACATACATGTTATGTTTAAACTTTACCAACCATTTGAATCGAGCCTTAGCTCGTTTTAGTGTGTGAAATCGGGTTATCCCAGTTTCGAGTGCACAGTGCACTGTTTCCAGGTTTTAGGATTTTCCAGTTTTATAAATTCGAATTTCAAAACTAATTTTAATATAATTTGTATATTGTATTAGTGTATTTTAGTATGTATATACGTAGTATATATGTATGTGAGAGTGTGGGTGAGTTTTGGGAATAATTGGTTGTGTGTATGTGCAGTTGTGGTGTATATACATATATATGTATATATGTACTGTGTGTGTGTGTGTGTGTTTGGGGGCTGGATTTTGGTTCCAGAATCTGGAACCACCCCCTCTCCCTTACTGTTCTGTCCCCCTCTCTCACTGTCCTGTTCTCCCTCTCTCACTCTATGTCCCTCTCTCATTTTCTTCCCTCTCTATATATATATGTAGTATATATATAAGTATATATATATATATATATATATATATATATATATATATATATATATATGTTTGTATTAGTTTACATTAGGTCATTGTATATAAATATGTGAGTGTGGGTGATGGTATCATATATAGTATTCCTATATTGATATTGATATTGGGTAGTGGATAGATAGTGTATATCCATATATATATATATATATATATATATATATATATATATATATATATATATATATATATATATATATATATATATATATATGTATGACTTCTAGTTATAGGTTATATGGAAACCCTATGACTAGCCTATGGCCAAGATTATTAGCCTATGGCTTGGGGCTAACCCTAATGGCCCAAAACCCAACTTGTTGACCCTTGTTGACTAAGGGTTGACCAAAGTCAACCTTAGGTCAAAGTTGACCTAGTTAACCTAGAATTGACTAGGAATGACCTAAAACAACTAGTTTGACTAAAACCCTAACTAGTTTGACTATGGTTGACCTAACTTTGACTAGTTTGACTTTAGAGTTGACCAGAGTTGACCAAGAGTTGACTTTTGACCAGAATGACCTAGAATCATGTAGTATGCATAGTAGACTTCATTTTTACTATTTAGAACACATTGTGACTTGTGTTGCTCTGATCAGGAGCCAGACACCTCTCCTCAGACAGCATATTCTCTACAGACATTCATACAGCAGGCGGGTACATTCTCTGACCGTTTCATACTTGTTCAGGCTTTACTTCTCGCTCTAGATTATTTTACTTGATGCTGTCACATTGGTAACACGGATTGGTACTATATGGATCTTTACATGAGATGTTATCCCTCTCGGGAGCATCGGGTACTTCATGTTATGTGTGTTTCACTATCATCATGTACTCCTATGCTTCCATCATTCATGTGCACTCATGTGATCATGTACTCTCATGTTCACAGAGCCCTCATGTATACTATCATGTGCACCCTTTCATGGGCCCCCATGTGATATCATGTATAATAACGTAACTTGTATAGATCCTTGTGTATTGATTGGGGTAACGGGGGAGTAGAAGTGGACATGTGAATAATTCCAAAGTAGTGTAATCATGTGCAAACTCAGTAGTGTAATCTTGTATAAATTTTAGCCATTCACATGCCTATCTTGTACTCTACATCACTAGTCACTTATAGTTCTCTATATACAGTAGATATTTCATTACAGCTATCTCTTTTACAGCTTATATTTTCTTTCAGCATTTTTCGTATCTTACTCTATTGCCTGTATCGTATTTCCTAACCTGATATGAACTGTGTGAGATGTATTGTGCTCGTTTCTGTCCTGACTGGACCTGTTGAAAATATTACAGAGGATGAGGATGAGGCCCTAGTGACTACCTATTATGGAGCAGGACTAGATGATACTTATGTTGTGGACCTTCAGCAGGATCCACCTACAGCTGAGGATGTTGCCCCAGTAGTCTAGGCTAGTTTAGCTAGACAGTCTTTCTGTATTATCTTTTTGTCTCACATTCTGAGTTGTATTTTGAGATGTTGAGATGTATAGACTCCTAGACATATTCTGTATATTGGGTTGACATTCTGATGTTATGTATCCTAGACACTTAGACTTATTTCATCTATTCTACTGTTCTCTTAGAGTTATTGTCTATCTATCTATCTTTCATTCTTCTACCTAGATGTGATTGAGATTATTTTCTGTTTGTCACCTCCATTCGGAGAGTATAAACTGTACAGGTACATTTTATATTGTTAGATGATTGACCTAGGACAGCGTTCTACCGCCGACACTGCGGCGTAGGCTGGACGTACCCACTTCTCGTGCCCCTATACAGGGTGCGGGTCGTGACACTTACAATCCTAGTTAATGTAATAATTAGTTTAATGTGATTTAAACTAATCTAAATAATTTAAATTAATCTACTTGGATAAAAAATTAAAATTACAGGAGAGTAACCAAAGAGAAGGCAATCTTATTTACAACTTTGAGCTTGGCCACATCCATCTTGATATTCTACTGTCATTTTCTACAACCTTCAAACATCCCCCAACAAATTTTTAGAATCATTACTACAATATAAGCGAATAGAAAAAAAATGGAATATGTCCATTTCTTCTTTATGCCTATATATTAAACCTACATTAGAATATATTTAAATAATATAAATATATAGAAGACAAATTATAGACCAAAACATTCGTTCTTCAAAGCATTTTTCACAACATATAATTACCACATATTAAAAATTTAATCTAACTCCATTTTATACAACTAATTTTTAATTTAATTTAAATTAATATAGTTGAATAAAATTTAGACTAATTTAACATAATCTAAAGAAAATTTAAAATTTATTCTAATTCATAATTTAAATATAATTTTACTTTTTCCCATACAAAAAGATTTAGACGATGTGGAACTCTAGACTGTAATTAAAATTTATTCATTTATAATATAAAAATTGTTTAATAAGTACAAACCGATGAACTAACTTGAAGTAAGTCGGAAGTTTGGAAAACTTTTATTTCTTCTTTTTATTCTCTAGGATGCTACATAACACAAAACAAAAGAAATTTTATCTCAGAATAGTTAGAAAAATAAATTATATCTGTTGTAACTCATCTCATCATGGTGAATCATGGTGACTCTTCATTTTGTAACTCATGACTCTTCACTTTGTAACTCCCAAGTGACCTTTCATTATGTAACTCCCATCCTCTCTCTTCCTATATAAAGAGATGTTGGAATAGCTTGTAGATAGATTGATACACATTGAGATATATTGATATACATTGAGAGGTTGAGCTAATTGTCCACACAGTATTGGATCACTACTCCAATATTATAACTCCCAGTCTCATATTCCCGGTTCATATTCCTTCTTTCTATAACTCCCAGTCTCATATTCCGGTCTCATATTTCTATATTAGCTTCCTCTTGTATAACTCCCAGTCATATTCCCGGTCTCATATTTCTATAGTAGCTTCCTCCTCCCAGTCATATTCCCGGTCTCATATTTCTATATTAGCTTCCTCCTCCCAATCATATTCCCGGTCTCATATTTCTATATTAGCTTCCTCCTCCCAGTCATATTCTCGGTCTCATATTTCTATATTAGCTTCCTCCTCCCAGTCTCATATTAGCTTCCTCTTTCTATATAACTCCAGTAGATGACCAATCTATAAATCCCAGTCTCATATTAGCTTCCTCTTGTATCCAGTCTCTTAGAAAAATTCAGATCTACACATTTGGCAATCTTCGCCGAGCATGAGCTATTATGTCAGTTTCGGAGGAGAGGGAGGAGGAGAGGTAGCGGTGAGGACCGTCAAGCAGCGGACGGTCTCGAACTTGCTGGTGGTGGCGTTGGTTGTCGTGACAGCTATCGTGATGTTTCTCGCGGCCATCTGCGTCGACCGTTGTTGCCGTCTCCGCCGCATGCACCCGGTGGAGGATGGAGGACAAGCTGGAGCTGCTGCCGCCGCCGAAGTGCAGATCTAGGTGTTGGTTTGCACCGTGGTCAAGCAGGCTCATCTACGTATCTATTTATTTTAATTTTTATATTTTACTAATTAAAATATTAAGATGGTGAGTTATAGATTGGTCAGCTTATTCACGTTTCTTGATTCAGAAAGACTCTGCCGGCGACCCGCCCCCACCACCCGGAGAGAGGGGGGGAGAGGGGAGGGGCAAAATCGTCTTTTAAGACAATTTTTAACGGATTTTAACAACGACGGGGGGGGTGATTTGAACATTTTCGTAACGGACTGTCTTTTTCGGATCAGCGAGTCTTTAATAAATAATAATAATAAAAATAAAAATAAAAAATAATAATAATAATAATAATAATAATAATAAGCAATAATAAATAATAAATAAATAATAATAATAATAATAATAATAATAAATAACAATAAATAACAATAAATAACAATAATAATAATAATAATAATAATAAACAATAATAAATAATAATAAATAACAATAAATAATAATAATAATAATAATAATAATAATAATAAATACCAATAAATAACAATAAATAACAATAAATAATAATAATAATAATAATAATAATAATAATAAATAACAATAAATAATAATAATAATAATAATAATAATAATAATAATAATAATAATTAACAATAAATAATAATAATAAAAATAAAAATAAAAATAATATTAATAAACAATAAATAATAATAATAAATAATAATAATAATAATAATAATAATAATAATAAATAACAATAAATAATAATAATAATAATAATAATAATAATAATAATAATAATAATAATAATAATAATAATAATAATAAACATAATAAATAATAATAATAATAATAATAATAATAATAATAATAATAATAATAATAGTAGTAGTACTATAGGTACTCGATCCTTATAAAGGCTAAGAAGGACCAATTGTGAGCGCCCCTGCTGGCTTTGGAGTGTGAAAACATAGTGTTTTCATATTTATGGTACGAGTTATTCTCCCAGTCTCATATTCCCAGTCTCATATTCCTTCTTTCTAACTACAAGCTCTCTTTCCCAGCTTCACGCTTCACAGCTTTTCCTTTTGTATCCATCTCTTAGAAAAATTCAGATCTACACATTTGGCAATCTTCTCCTAACCGAGCATGAGCTATTACGTCAGTATCGGAGGAGAGGGAGGGCAAAACGCCACTAAAGAAATTCTAACCACCTGCACCCGAACCACCGTCTCCGTGAATTGGGCTGCTAACCATCTTCATCTTTAAATTTTATGCAGCTAGCATTAAAATAGACCATAAGATAATACCAGAACACTCAAGAAGATAATAATAATAATAATAATAATAATAATAATAATAATAATAAAAAATAACAATAAATAACAATAAATAATAATAATAATAATAATAATAATAAGCAATCATAAATAATAATAAATAACAATAAATATAAATAATAATAATAATAATAATAATAATAATAATAATAAATAACAATAAATAACAATAATAATAATAATAATAATAATAATAATAATAATAATAATAATAAACAATAATAAATAATAATAAATAACAATAAATAATAATAATAATAATAATAATAATAATAATAATAATAATAATAATAATAATAATAATAATAATAATAATGATTGGTCAGCTTGTTCATGTTTCTTGATTCAGAATGATTGAGGTACAGCGTTTGGGTGGATTTGTCCTGGTTCTAAAAATATTTCTTATGCTGTGAAGGATTTTGCAAGATTGGTCAGCTTGTTCATGTTTCTTGATTCAGAATGATTGAGGTACAGCGTTTGGGTGGATTTGTCCTGGTTTTAAAAAAATTTCTTATGCTGTGAGTTATAGATTGGTCAGCTTGTTCATGTTTCTTGAGGACTCTTGAACGGAAATATGTTACAAAAGAGTTGATCTTCCTCCGAGAGTTAGTATCCCCTCCAGACCCAAGATTTAAACAGTTTCGTGAACACCATAGATTTCCACCATCTTCTTTAGACATCACCTTTTTGCTCTTACTTTTGTGCTTCTTGAAGAAGATGCAAAAGGAAGTTGGCATGCCCCATTTTTGAGGTAGTCAACTATGTATGCTCAATTCCAATTTATTTTATCAATCAAGACTATTGAGTGGGTTGTTAGGTCGTTTGGTTAATTCAATGAGTGTTTTACCTTGATTTTTGCACCTGGTTTTGGTTCTCATTCTTATTCAGTTCCACAATTCTGAAGAGCTTTCGATTCTTTTAACTATTATTATAACAAGCATATCTATTCAATTTAACCAATCTTTGACTATTTCATAGCTGTCGATTCTATTGAGAAGTACAAACCATCTTGTATATGCATACAGATGGATTTGATTTCTTTGCACACTAGGAAGCACCGATACTCCAAATGTGGTTCCATATCATACATAATCCGTTTCAGATATGTATTAGACACGACACTCCAAAATACGGTTAGCCAAATCAAATCAGTGCCATATCCATATCCCTGTTTGCATATTGTCGTATTATAGTTGTATGATATATGCAACATAGTTTGCAAATAGAGTGCCAGGTGATTTCAGCCTTCACCTAATTTTTAATGGTCTCTTTATAATCAGATTCTTCATGACAAATTTTTACAATAATGTTCATTTAGAAAAGAGAATCCTGATTTTTCATTCTATGTGATCGAGAACCTTTCTCGATAGATGATTATCATTTTCTTCTAGAATTTCCATTGTCTTGTATATTGGAATGTTCTTTTAAACCCTTTTAGGACTTTAGGGTGGTGGCAGATGCTTTCTATTCTGATCACGATTCATTCTTCTTGTTCTTCTTGCAATTAATTTTTGATTGTTGATTCAGCTTTTGAAAGTATTTGCAATATATTCAGCTTTTGAACTCTAATGAGAAAACTAATAGCAAAGCTCCGATGACAAGATAACTTTGTGATTATAGTCGACCCTTTCTTATGTTCAATCTGAAAAGAGAGAATGGCTGGTTCATTCTCTGAAGCAATTTATTGGATCATGTTTGTTAGGATAAGCTATGAACAAATATGTATATGATATATCTAAGACATCTGAGGAGGATTGCAAGGACATTGATAAGAGCAAGAAGCTGGCAACAAAAAAGCTGACTTGACAAATTTCTAAATAAGCACTGGAGTAAATAGTTCTATTGGAATAATATTTCACTGATTTGCAATATATGCTGCATTTGGGCATTCATTCTCAGGTCTAATAGCATGCATAATAAGCACTGAAGAAAATAGTTCTATTGGATATTATTCACATGTCTACTTCTACTCTCCCGTACCCCCAATTAATATACAAGGATCCAGCCAGGTTATGTTATGATTCCATGCAATGGCCCACAAGGGGTGATACATGGTAGGCACATAAATGGGTGATTCTGGGAATGCCCATAAATGGGTGATTCAAGGAAGACTCTGTGATCATGAGAGTACATGTCACAAGTGATCAATGAACCGTGAAGCATAGTGATACACCATGTAAGTGAAACGCACAGAACATGTAGTATACGAGGCTCCCTAAGGGGATAACATCTCAAGAATGGATCCATATAGTACTAATCCGTGTTACCAACGTGACAGCATCATGTAAAGTAATCTAAAGCAGGAAAATAATTCTAACAGGATATGAAATGATCAGAGAATGTACTCGCCTGATACCCTGAACAGCTGATATGAAAAGATGGCCAACTGGAGTCACAGAGTCCTAGTTATAGCAACATAGGTTATAAAGAGTTCAATTTATATGGTAATTGAAATTATAATACAATCTACATGATTCTAAGTCAATCTAGGTCAAAGTCAACTTTGGTCAACTATAAAGTCAAACTAGGTCAACTCTGGTCAACCGTACAAGTCAAATTAGGTTAACTAGGTAGTACTAGGTCTAAACCTAGACTAACAAGTCTCATTAGGCCTAACGAAGCCTAGACTAACACTCACACAAAATCACAAAGTTACACAAGTTATCAAACACACATTACATATATATTTTTATTACAAGCAAGGTTCATAAAGACAAGGAGTGAGTGATACATGAATGTGGATATGGCAATATGTACATAGCAGTACAATGTGTTCAAGTGTGAGGGTATTACGTTACAAGGATAACATTTAGCAAGGGTTCATTGTGTCACATAGAAGAAATAACATATAAAGCATAGGTTTAGCATGTGTGTGTGGGTGTTAATCATAACAAAAGGGTTTATTTATACATCAAAGGGTTTACTCATAACAGTAAGTAGTTTTATGTGTATTCATGCTTGGGATTACTGTCAACATGTAGAAGGGGGTTTTAACATTTGTATCCGTCTCTTAGAAAAATTCAGATCTACACATTTGGCAATCTTCTCCTAGCCGAGCATGAGCTATTACGTCAGTATCGGAGGAGAGGGAGGGCAAAACGCCACTAAAGAAATTCTAACCACCTGCACCCGAACCACCGTCTCCGTGAATTGGGCTGCTAACCATCTTCATCTTTAAATTTTATGCAGCTAGCATTAAAATAGACCATAAGATAATACCAGAACACTTAAGAAGATAATAATAATAATAATAATAATAATAATAATAATAATAATAATAAATAACAATAAATAACAATAAATAATAATAATAATAATAATAATAATAATAATAATAAGCAATAATAAATAATAATAAATAACAATAAATATAAATATAAATAATAATAATAATAATAATAATAATAATAATAATAATAATAATAATAATAATAATAATAACAATAATAATAAATAACAATAAATAATAATAATAATAATAATAATAATAATAATAATAATAATAATAATAATAATAATAATGATTGGTCAGCTTGTTCATGTTTCTTGATTCAGAATGATTGAGGTACAGCGTTTGGGTGGATTTGTCCTGGTTCTAAAAATATTTCTTATGCTGTGAAGGATTTTGCAAGATTGGTCAGCTTGTTCATGTTTCTTGATTCAGAATGATTGAGGTACAGCGTTTGGGTGGATTTGTCCTGGTTCTAAAAAAATTCTTATGCTGTGAGTTATAGATTGGTCAGCTTGTTCATGTTTCTTGAGGACTCTTGAACGGAAATATGTTACAAAAGAGTTGATCTTCCTCCGAGAGTTAGTATCCCCTCCAGACCCAAGATTTAAACAGTTTCGTGAACACCATAGATTTCCACCATCTTCTTTAGACATCACCTTTTTGCTCTTACTTTTGTGCTTCTTGAAGAAGATGCAAGAGGAAGTTGGCATGCCCCGTTTTTGAGGTAGTCAACTATGTATGCTCAATCCAATTTATTTTATCAATCAAGACTATTGAGTGGTTTGTTAGGTCGTTTGGTTAATTCAATGAGTGTTTTACCTTGATTTTTGCACCTGGTTTTGGTTCTCATTCTTATTCAGTTCCAAAATTCTGAAGAGCTTTCGATTCTTTTAACTATTATTATAACAAGCATATCTATTCAATTTAACCAATCTTTGACTATTTCGTAGCTGTCGATTCTATTGAGAAGTACAAACCATCTTGTATATGCATACAGATGGATTTGATTTCTTTGCACACTAGGAAGCACCGATACTCCAAATTTGGTTCCATATCATACATAATCCGTTTCAGATATGTATTAGACACGACACTCCAAAATACGGTTAGCCAAATCAAATCAGTGCCATATCCATATCCCTGTTTGCATATTGTCGTATTATAGTTGTATGATATATGCAACATAGTTTGCAAATAGAGTGCCAGGTGATTTCAGCCTTCACCTAATTTTTTATGGTCTCTTTATAATCAGATTCTTCATGACAAATTTTTACAATAATGTTCATTTAGAAAAGAGAATCCTGATTTTTCATTCTATGTGATCGAGAACCTTTCTCGATAGATGATTATCATTTTCTTCTAGAATTTCCATTGTCTTGTATATTGGAATGTTCTTTTAAACCCTTTTAGGACTTTAGGGTGGTGGCAGATGCTTTCTATTCTGATCACGATTCATTCTTCTTGTTCTTCTTGCAATTAATTTTTGATTGTTGATTCAGCTTTTGAAAGTATTTGCAATATATTCAGCTTTTGAACTCTAATGAGAAAACTAATAGCAAAGCTCCATAGATGAGAAGATAACTTTGTGATTATAGTCGACCCTTTCTTATGTTCAATCTGAAAAGAGAGAATGGCTGGTTCATTCTCTGAAGCAATTTATTGGATCATGTTTGTTAGGATAAGCTATGAACAAATATGTATATGATATATCTAAGACATCTGAGGAGGATTGCAAGGACATTGATAAGAGCAAGAAGCTGGCAACAAAATTAAAGCTGACTTGACAAATTTCTAAATAAGCACTGGAGTAAATAGTTCTATTGGAATAATATTTCACTGATTTGCAATATATGCTGCATTTGGGTATTCATTCTCAGGTCTAATAGCATGCATAATAAGCACTGGTGGGATCTTACGATCCGTGTTACGATCCCACGAGTTACGATTCGTTCACCCTTCAAACGATCCTTGGTAGTATCTCGAGTTTGACAACCTTGATTGGAATGTTTCACTGATAAGTGCAATATATGCTTGCAAATTTGGCTATTCATTCTCAGGTCTGATAGCATGCATGGTTGTTGTACACTTGGAACAGGGAATCTTCTTACTGGTTATCTTGATTCTTGAGGATCAGTTGATGGTTTCTTTGTCCTTTTCTGTGTGGTGTTGGAATATAAAAACTATATAACTGCTGCTGTTGATTCTGTCAAAAAAGAAGAAGCTTTAATTACAGTTATCACATGATTACTTTGTACCATTTATATAAGTAAGCTTCAGGAACTTCTCTTCATTTGGTCATGAAACCTATAACATAACATTTACATTCATCATGTGATCTAATTGGTTTTCGCTGTAACGGTCCATTATCAACATTTGATCTGTGTTTTCAAGCATTTTCTATACGTCTTCATTTGGAAAGAAATTTCAATAACTTGAGGTCAAAATTTTTGTGTGAAGACATAAATTTATTATGTAAATGCTAATTGTATGTCATTCTACTCTTATATTTAGTATCATTCAGCATTTCTGATCTTTTGTTCGTATACAGGCACTTTACTTTTGCGTCCCTTTCCGAGAACAGTTACTGGACTATTATGCAAATAACAAAAATGTGGGAGATGCAGAGGAGAATCTTTTGACATGTTTGGCAGATCTATTTACTCAGGTATAATGCTTGGGGCAAATTTGAGTTACTTTCTATTACATTGTATGTTGGCTGCTTCATTCTCTTTCTAAGAAACTCTATTAGCAGTATTGGTTGCTTTTTCTGAAATTTTGATTAGAGAGCTTCTTTAAGCTTTTATACAGTACCTTCAGGTTCCCTTTTGATCGATTTACTGCTAGAATTTATTTTACTTTAGTGATGAGTATTTATAGATGATCTTGTTTTGGACATTTGACTGCAATGATGACTCCGATTATGTGTGGTACTATATTTTATGAATTATTAGGCTAACCTCTTAGATAACTTATAATTGGAAATATTCCATTTTTCTTAAACAATAAACACTTTTCACTGTTAACTTTATGTACGAATTGCAGCAGTGGATGTAGTTGGGGTTACTGAAGAGCCAGGTACTTTGGTCGAAGTATGTTCAAGTCTTTGTGGTTTTTAAGCGAGTTAAAGTCCTTTGAACCGACTGCTAATTTATGATGACTGTCCATCCATACCCTTCCCATTTAGGCATAATAATTCAAATATATCGTGTTCCATGAAATCTTGCTTTCTTCTATATACATTTTAAGGTTTTTTTTTTAGTTCTGAGTAAATGATGCAATCCATTCGAACGTAGCCCTTTTTAGTGATACGAAGATCTCCAGCGAGAACCATCAGTTGTGAGAAGAAGTTTACTATTGAGGCTTACCAATATAATAACTGAAAACTTTGATATTTTATGTATGTTGGAGCTCTGTAATACTTGTCATGAACTGTGAAACAAATTCAACTCATGAAGAAGCACATATATAATTTCCTTCTAGTTACCAGAATGTTTCCTCATAAATAGCACAGGGAAATTATTAAATTTCTTTAGTACATTATTAGAGTACATATTCTTGTCCTATTAATTTGAAATATTGAAATATATATATTTTTTAAACAAGCCAAATGCATTGTTCTTCCTCATTGTCCTTGGCCAGCCAACTATTGCAACTTGCTTCTGAGCTGCAGACAAACAACTATATTGTAGGTATTTGAATTCCATTGTACCAACAAGTCTGTTAAGGGTAGTCTTTACAAGACGAGCTAATGCTAATATCTGGTTTTTTTTATTATCTTAACAATGGAACCTTTTTTAATGGCAGTTTTTGTAAAGGCATAGGCTTCTTCTTTATCAGTTTAATATGATCTCTGCATGTTACAGTTCCCAGGTGAATTTTACTGCAAATACCAGTTACCTCTTCTCAAAGATAACATAAGTATATTTTATGCAGATTAGCTCCCAGAAGAAGAAAACTGGGGTTATTTCTCCAAAACGATTTGTACTGAGAGTCAAGAAACAGAATGAATTATTTCGCAGTTATATGCACCAGGTATTTTAACCTGCAGTTAGTTTTGCATTAATAACAGCCGCTGGATGCATTTTGTTCTAAATTTTAGTAGTTTATTGATTGTGTTTGCAAAGAAGCAATCTGGTCACTCTGCAGCGTGGGAATGAGAATTATGATCTTTCTATGAAACTCGTAGGTGATTAAGATCTCCCTGTGAATGATGTTGCTAACTGTTGTCCACTCTAGAGGCATTAAGTTGTGGAGGCATCGTCTGTGGAACTCAGGCGATAAAGATTTTCTTATGGAAAAGTACTGCCCATGAAGATGAGAATGCCAAACTGGAGGAGTGACCATATGTTGAAAGACAGGATAAGAAATGAGTGTATTGTGAGAAGTTGGAGGTGGTCCCAATTGAGAATTAGATGAAAGAAAATCTTATCAAGTATTTGTGTATGTGTAACATAGACCAATATATACACGGGTTAGGAATATCAATAATATGTCAGTTAAATGAGTTGCTAGACTAGGTTTAAGCCATAAAGAAGGATATAGTTTTTGCAATGTTACAGACATGGCCCTTAATAGAGCTGATTGGAAGAATATGACTGGCCTCAAAAATTTGGGATAAATTGCTATTGTTGTGTATTTTATCTATATTGTTTATTTATCAGTTCATTCATCATCATGTCTTCTGAGATAAAGTTACCTTCAAGTTATGGTGATGAGTCTCGGGTGGTTTGGACATGTGCAAAGAAGGGATAATATATTAGTTAAAGGAACCGCTAGAACTATTTGTGGACCTAAACAAACTTGGATTCAGGTTGTAAGGAAGGATATGTTTTTTTATGATCTACAGAGGAAACAGCCCTTAACAGAGCTGAATGAGAAAGAATTGAAACCCCAAAAATTTGGGATAAAGGTTTTTTTTTTGTTGTTGCTGTAGGTCTCTTAGCTACCATGTGTTTCCATGTACATTTTGCAGGATGCTCATGAATTTTTGAATTTCTTGCTGAATGAGCTGGTTGATATTCTTGAGAAAGAGTCGAATGCTGCAAAAGCTTCTCCTGAAGCTCCATCTACGGCAGAAAAGATTGCAAATGGTCCATCCCGTCCTAACATGAACGGTGTTCATAAAGAGCCACTTGTTACTTGGGTTCACAAGAATTTTCAGGTGGCTAAATCACCCAATGTGCATGTCTATGGAGCAACTTTGACGAGTTCTTCTGCTGACTTCTTATAATGATTCATGCAGGGTATATTGACAAATGAAACAAGATGCTTGCGGTGTGAAACAGTTACTGCAAGGGATGAAACATTTCTTGACCTCAGCCTGGACATTGAGCAAAACAGTTCTATCACGAGTTGCCTCAAGAACTTCAGTTCGACAGAGACTTTGAATGCTGAGGATAAATTTTTCTGTGACAAGTGCTGCAGGTTCCCATCTTATGCTCTCCCTTCATTTTGGTGCCCTTGGTGACAGTTTTGCTGGTTTACTTGCTCACCAACGTAGTCTATGATAAGCAGCTTTTCTCTGTGGTATAGGATGTGAACCATATATTTAGGATGTTAATAGTTTGGCTTATATCCTAACATCTACACTATATTGTGCCAGACTAGGGGGACTTTAAGTTCAAAATTTTGCAAAACCAAGGCCCGTACCTACTGTTTAAAAAAGCTCCTAGGAGAGCTGCCTCGCCTCATCGCCTGGGAGCACCTAGGCTCGCCTAGCCTCGTTTGGAGAAGAAAAGTGACACCTAAGCACTTCTCAAATTCCCTTTTGCTAACATCTTTTGTCACTTTTGTAGCTCATGTTAGGTTATCCAAATTTGTCAAATATCCCTAAAAACTTATCAAACTTGAGTTTTTAGATAATAAACTAAAAAAGAGAGTAAAAGACGACACCAAATTACCAATAGAAAATAACAAAGTAATTTAACAATATCACAAAATAGTCTATGAAACACAACATTAAGTTTAAAAACTATAACATCACATATAAGTCATTACGATAGAAGACAAATTATTCAATTGAAAAAACAAATATAAGATAATCAACAAGTTAATGTTATAGATTCCTAAATGAATTGATGATTAGTAACTTATAGTGTTAGAACATAAAAAAATCTCTACTTCGGCCTTTAAAACTTAAGCCTGCAACTTTAAAACCAATTAAAGCAAACAAGTCCATAAAACTTGTAAAAATTCCAAACAAAGCCCAAAAAGATGCATAAAACATCCAACACACCCAATTACCCATTTATCTAATCTCGCCTTTGGCGCCTTTCCTGTCACCTACATAAGATACTGTAGAAAATAATAGTTGGTGTAATTTTATTGATGGACTACTTCACTACTTATAGGGAGTCTAGCTCCTCTACATACTACAAATTCCGATGTAGGACTAAAAGTCCTTTATTGATTCTCAACACTCCCTCTCAAGATGGACGATAGATATTGATCATCCCCATCTTGTTACATAGCTTCGACAGACTTAATGAACTAAGACCCTTAGTCAGACAGTCTGCCACTTGTTCTTCTGAGCGGACATGGCCAATCTTCAGTATCCCTTGCTCCAGCTTCTCCTTGGTAAAGAATCGATCGATTTCGATGTGCTTCGTTCTGTCGTGCTGAACCGGATTATTCTCTATACTTATTGCGGCTTGACTATCGCTCAGAAGATGCAACGGTGTCCCCTTATCCAACTTCAACTCTGTCAGCAGTGCTTTCACCCATAGTAGTTCTGACACCCCTAGAGCCATTGTTCTGTATTCTGCTTCAGTTGTCGACCGTGCTACCACTGACTGTTTCTTGCTTCTCCATGAAACCAGGTTTCCTCCTACAAAAACACAGTACCCCGTGGTAGACCTTCTGTCGTCTATGCAGCTTGTCCAGTCTGCATCACAGTATCCCTCAATATCTGTGCATCCATTCTTCTTGAACCACAGTCCTTTTTCCGGCGTCCCTTTCAGATATCTTAGGATCTGAAATACTGCATCCATATGACCCGTTCTTGGATCATGCATATAGCGGCTTACAACGCTTACTGCAAATGAGATATCAGGGCGAGTATGTCCTAGATAAATCAGTCTGCCTACTAGCCTTTGATACCTTTCGCGATCAACAGGCTCTCCTGCTTCTGCTCCCATCTTGCACTTCTGGTCAACTGGAGTGACTGCTGCTCGGCATCCCAGCATCCCTGTCTCCTTCAGTAGATCTAGTACATATTTCCTTTGTGAGAGAACAATTCCTTGTTCACCATCACACACCTCGATACCTAAAAAGTATCTCATCTGTCCTAAGTCCTTCACCTCAAACTCCTTAGCGAGTTTCGACTTCAGCTTAGTGATCTCATCAGCATCATCACCTGTGATCACTATATCATCCACATATACAGCAAGTATAGTTATGTGGCCTCTTGCATGCTGGAGAAAGACCGTGTGATCTGCATTTGTCTGATGGTACCCCATGCCAGTGACATCCTTTCTGAATCTGTCAAACCAGGCTCGAGGAGATTGCTTCAGCCCGTACAGCGACTTCTTCAGTTTGCACATTTTTCCATGTGACGTTCCTTCATCTGAATCTGACACAGAGTAGCACCCCGGAGGAGTCTCCATGTATACTTCTTCTTGTAGGTCTCCATGAAGAAATACGTTCTTTACGTCTAACTGGTGTAGCTTCCACCCATAGTTTGCTGCAATGGAGACCAGCGTTCTTACGGTACTCATCTTCACTACTGGGGCAAAAGTCTCATCATAGTCGATACCATATGTCTGGATATAGCCTTTTGCAACCAGTCTCGCCTTGTATCGTTCAACTTTTCCTTATGGTGTCTCCTTCACTGTGTAAACCCATTTGCATCCCACAGCTTTCTTCCCTTCAAGTAATGGCACCAGCTCCCATGTCTTATTTTTCTCTAGTGCCTTAAGTTCTTCCATCATTGCAGCTTTCCATCTTGGGTCCTTCTTTGCTTCCTGCCAATTCTTAGGTAAAGAAGTGGAGTCTAACGAAGTGAGGAAGGCTTGATAAGTCGGAGAGATATTAGAATAAGACAAGTAGTTGGCGATATCATGTTCATAATCTCGATAACGAATAGGAGCCTTTCCCGCATTAATGCGAGAAGACCTCCTTAAGGGAGCAATGGAAGGTGGGGAAAGCATACCATCCGAGTCGGAGAGATCCGCTTCCGAATTCGAGTGATTCGGTACGGGAGTAACATCTTCAGGAGTTGGGGCAGGAGTAGACGAGGGACTTGGCACATTTGGCACAGGACACGGCACAGTACTGGACCTCTGCTGTCGTCTTCTGTACACTTGGAGCTCTTTTTCCCTTATCTGCTTCTCCCCCTGCGTAATATATGTATCGTCTTCTTCATCCTCCGTATCGGTATTACTGATGCTTTCTCCTCTTTCCTTCCAATTTGCAACAACAGGACAAGGTACCGATCCGACGACCACGCTTGGACGTATTATCTCCCCCTCACGGCTAACACCCGCTGTGTTAGGTGTGTTTCTAAACGCGGAGCCCTCATCTGAACCATAATATGGTTCCACCTCTCTGAATGTAACGTCCATGCTTACAAACAGCTTCCGTTCCACCGGACTCCAGCATACATACCCCTTCTGTGTCCCGGTGTACCCAACAAAGACACACTTAACTGCTCTAGGATCCAGCTTACAACTCCAGGTCTGTTATCATGGACAAAGCATACACATCCAAATACTTTCGGAGGAACGGTGTATGCAGTTGTCCCCGTGAGCATTTCCAACGGCGTCGTCCAGTCCAGCAATTGAGAGGGCATCCTGTTGATGAAATAAGAGGCTGTCAAGACAGCCTGCCCCCACAAGTATTTAGGCACATTCATAGCTAGCATCATCGTCCGAGCTACTTCCAGCAGGTGCCTGTTCTTTCGTTCTGTAACACCATTTTGAGCCGGTGTATATGCACAAGAGGTTTGATGCAGTATGCCAAGAGAGGATAAATATGCAGCAAACCTCGTATGGATATATTCCGCCCCATTATCCGACCGGAAACACTTAACACGAGCATTATATTGTGTCTTTACGCGTTGATGGAAGCTCTGAAATGCTTCAAAAACGTCACTTTTATTCTTCAGTAGGTAGACCCACGTTACGCGGGTAGAGCAGTCAATAAAAGTGACAAACCATCTATAACCGTTAACACCGGTTGTAGGACAAGGACCCCACACATCTGAATGAATCATATCAAAAGCAGCAGTACATCGATGCCCAGAACTCACATAGGAGCTTCTGGTATGTTTTTCCAACTCACAAGCATCACAAACTAACAACTCTTTATTCGCTTTTTGATATAAGGATGGAAACATGCGACTAATAACAGAAAAGGAAGAATGTCCTACACGCTGATGGTGTAGGAGTAGCTCGGCTTCGACACTTCGACTTCGGACTTCTGGTTGTGTGTCTGCAACCAATGATGCCAGTGCTCTGTCCAGATCGTTCCTGTCCAAGTACCATAGACCCTTATGCCATGTGCCAGTGCCCAGTCGTCTTCCCGTTCCCTTCTCCTGAAAGATTACCTTAGGAATATCAAAGGAAACAGTACAATTTAGATCAAGGATAATGGCGCTAATGGATATAAGATTGACAGGAAAGGAAGGAGCATGTAAGACATTAGATAGAGTGATGGAAGGAGTGCAATCAATAGTGCCTTTATCCATAACAGGCCTGGAGGTACCATCAGCAGTCTGAATGCTTTCTGGCGGCGTTAGGTTAGAGTATTCCCGGAACTCATCTCGGGACCCCGTGACATGGCGGGATGCCCCAGAGTCTATAATCCAGACTGGCTGAGAGACAGATGCAAGAGCACGCGGAGGTATACCGTCACTGGTTTGGGAAAAGTAAGTACAGTAATCTCCTGAGGTGGGCGGCACCTCAGAATTGACTTGTCGGTCACCAGAACCAATCTTTGAGCCCCGCAATTTCTCAAGAACTTCTCTCTCAAATGGAGTTATGTCCGCCAGCTGATTGTCCCGACCTTCATCCGCCAGATTTGCCGTGTTGCCTCCAGAGTAAGTGTCTCTTCCACCAGTGTAGCTGCCTCGACCACCTCGTCGTCCACCCCGACCACGGCCCCGACCACGCGAGGAACTCCGTGCTGGTTTTGGACAAAAGCGGATGTAATGCCCTGTGTCACCACAATTGTGGCAAACGCCTCCCGCAGAAGGAGGCTGGTTGAAAGCAGCAAGAGCAGATATGGCAACTCCGACTTGCTCCCCCTGGGAGATGTCCTTGGTGGGCATCAGCTTCAACCGTGCTTCTTCTTGTGCCATGGCAGCTATGGCATCCTCTAAGGTCGGCAGCTTCGGTTGCGCAAGAAGTACATTCCTCCGTTGCTCAAATGCAGGGTTGAGCCCCTTCAAAAACGTCATCATCCGTTGCCGCGAGATATAATCCAGAAATTTTGGAAATATTTTGCGAAGGACGGTTCAACCTGAGCATCCTCCATTCCAAGAGGATCATAATGGTCAAGATCAGACCAGTACTTCTTCAACAAGGCGGCGTACTCAGATATGGTATGATCGTCTTGGACTACCCGCTCGAGTTCATCCTGCAGTTGGAAGACTCGTATTGGGTTACCTGAACCGGAGTACATATCTTTCAATGTTCTCCAGATATCAGCAGCTCCCTCCATTGCTTCAACATTACCCGACACTTGATCGGTTAAAGAGGCTGTCAACCAACCAGCCACGATATGTTGACAATCTCCCATACAACAAACTCCTTCGAGGAGTGATCGACCGGGGCCTTGGTGTGGCCATCTACATAGCCAACCAAGCCACGTCCCTTCAGCGTCCGCATCGCCTGCCGCGACCATTTTAAGTAGTTGGTCGTGCCTTCCAGCTTCGTCTCCAGTTTGTCCAACTTCCATTCTATACGGTGACGGATCCACATCAGTATGGGTCACGCGTGAGGTTGCCTCCGGTAATCTCTTGGTCAGGAGATCCTCGACCAGGGCCTTCATCTCTTCTGCTGTCAACTTCCCATAGATGGAATCCATGGTTTCTGCAGCTGTAATCAGTGAGGTTTTGTTGTTTCCTGAGTCGTCGTCGTTTGCTTCGTCTTCGTCTTAGTCAGCAATCTGCTGTGAATCCTGATCTCAGGTAGCGTCTTCGTCAACTGTATATTCTGACAGTTGAGATAGAGATCGGGGGAAACAACAAACTAGCTGCCTCACTGATATGTTGGAGTGTATGCGACCAACTAGAACCGCGTCATTATGACATGTTCGGACAACCCAAACTTAGTTGTGCCTCCTTGCATGGCGAAGTATGCAGCACGTCGCAACAGAAATCCTAGAAGGATTCTGAGTGTACGAAAATCTAAAGAGATTTCGTAACAGAAGCAAGACGAAAATCTAAAGAGATTTCGTATGCGTAGCAGTAGGTCTTCTAAAGAGAAGATACTGAGTCTCGAAGGCAACAACAGTAGAGCTTCTAAAAAGAAGGTACTGATTCTCGAAGGCAACTGCAGTAGATCTTCTAAAAAGAAGGTACTGATTTTTATTTATCTTTTTTTTTTTTTTTTTTAGCGGCTAGGGTTAGGGTTAGGGTTTTGATGTCGAGAGTGGGAGAGGGAGGTAGGGGGTACTGCTCCGGGAGGGGGGGTCGGGCGGGGGGGGGTCGGGGAGGGGGGGTCGGGGGGCTGCTCCGGGGGGTCGGGAGGGGGGGGGGCTGCTGCTCCGGGGGGGGGGAGAGAGTTAATTTTTTTTTGTGGAGAGAGAGAGAGAGAGAGAGAGAGAGAGAGAGAGAGTTATGGCTCTGATACCATGTAGAAAATAATAGTTGGTGTAATTTTATTGATGGACTACTTCACTACTTATAGAGAGTCTAGCTCCTCTACATACTACAAATTCCGATGTGGGACTAAAAGTCCTTTATTGATTCTCAACAGATACCTTGCCCACATTTGGATTAAGTGGTGGAACATTGCCTCTTGCCTTTTGGGAGCCTAGGTGTCAGCCTCGTTAAAAGTCACAACCACTGGTTGTGCTTTGATGATGAGAATGTGGAGATGATTGATGAGTCGATGATGCAGACCTTCTTTGGATCAGCACAGGAGTACTTGAGCAACACAGATCACGGGTACATCTTGTTCTATGAGAGTACTGGTGCTGCTGGAATGAGTTGATAAATTCCTTTGTCAGTATTTAGTGAGTTTTCATGCTGCCAGCACCTAGTTTATCCTCCCCCAATCTCTTTCCTTATTCTAGATATCCATACATTTAGATGAGCTCTTGGGAACCTACAAGATGACAATTCCTGGTGGCTGCAGTTGTACAGTGGATGGTGGAAGCACACTGTCATTCTCTGGCTTAACAAAATAAAACAGGAATGTACAGTTGTTTAGAATTCCAGAGAGTGAATTTTCTTGTATTCTTCACTGTTGAATATATATATATATATAATAGAAATTGCAATTGCCTCAACCCCCAACTAAGTATCCTTTAGGAGTGTTGGAGTTTTTCATTAAGATTGTTTGTAACTTGCAAACTTTATGGGTATTTTGCACTCAAATTTTGTGGGCGAATCCTGTGGGCAGAAGAGAATGTGCCCAATTACCGTCAGATTTCCGATGATTAGTGTGTAATCAAGATTTGTATTGATTAAATAATTGGAATTCCTTGAAATTTTGCGTTCGCTTTGTATATGTTGCATTTACTACTAAATCGTTCCCGTCGTACAATCTAGAGAATATCATGTTTGCGGGCTACTATTGGAATCATCATATTTCCAGTTATGGGAGCTACTTGTGCATGCAGATAGAAAGTTTTAATTCGAATTTTTGTATTATCTACCCAGTGGGGAGAAGAGTTTTTATATATACTTGTACTGATTGTTTCAGTGTAATAATCAGACTATATTGGTTCAACTAGCACAAGATTGAATTTCTGTCTTTCTAGCAGATGGCTCCTGCATCACATGCCTCAGATGAGTGATGAAATAAGTACTTGGGGGCAGAGTGCTCAGCTGGTGTGGTGTGGTGTGGTTCTGAAGATGTGATCAAAGTTGCATGTCAGATCTTGATATCCCATGCTCTTATTATAAGTTTTAACATTATGGGAGTCTCTTAGAAAGATTACGTTACAGGACGAGATAGTGCAAGGCTTATTTGATGATTTTGCCCCCCTGGCTCCATGAGAGAAGTTATTTGTTTATTATTTTTATTTTTTTTTGTAGAATGCCTATGTTATAGTGCGTGTCAAGCTTCACCACAAGCAAGCAAGTCAATGTTGATGACTTGGCTTCGTAGACGAGGCTCGTTCCTGACTTACGAGCTCGTGCGACTTGGCTTCGTAGACGAGGCTCGTTCTTGACTTTCGAGCTCGTGCAGTAAGGCGCATAGGGTTAGCCCTACTTCAATAAGGAGATGTTGCTACGCCCTCCACATACTGTCTACTAAACGAACAAATTCACATCACTCGACCAACTCACAACACTTGGTTCATTAGCATTTTCGACCCACAACCACCGCCACCACCATCCCCATACATGCAAGATAGAAAAGTTCAAAGAGGCATGTGGTGTCATGCTAATATTAAGAGAGTAGTGGTACAAGAGGCTATGACCTCATCCTATAGTGCATAACACCATGTGAGGTATTGATACCTCGACTTCGGGCCATGTCATAGCGGTGTAGCACCGTAAAGAAGTGGATAGCCTTGTGTATACTTGGAAAGTTAGACAACTCATTAAAAAGAACTGACGTATGTGTATGAACAAAGATATAGATTGTCTCTTGAGGGTAAATTTGTAGATACCCAAGATACATACACATAAGTAAAGTCAACATATGGTGGGAAGAATTGTAGCTTTGAACATTGGCCACTGAATATGAAAAAATGTCATCGATGATCATCTCATTCCTGTTTCCCAACTGATCTAAGCATGCATGTTGGACGAAGATTTTCTGATTCTTGGATGTGAGATTTTGTGCTCTCGTCTATTCCAGGACACCAATAATTTCATGAGTAGGACAATTTGAGATATTGATAAGAATCCTGGACCGTGGGGGGAATCCTTTGAACCGAGTGGTATGCCGTGCTTCAGGCTGATGGCAGATGATTGGCACACCAATGTACCGTATGTGTCGCACATCGTGTGCCACACGTCGTCCTTCAGGGACATCATCGTGTCGTTCTTCAGGGGCGCATTTCGCGTATGCACGAGAAACTTTTGCGTTTGCAAGAGACGTCGATCATTGCATGCATATTTGTAGCAAACATATGTTATCATCACTTTCGCTATATCAGATAACATATATGGCATATTTTATGTTACAATATGAAGATCTAGGTCGTCCGTACTTCATTATCACACTGAATGATACGGGGGTCGAGATAAGACAATGGGAATAGACCATGCCAATTTGTGTCGTTCTTCAGGAACATCGACGTTCTTATCTTCCTCTAATGGCATGAAGTTTGTCTCATCAAAGTGACAATCCACAAATCTGACGGTAAAGAGACCGTCTATAAATAGCTCAAATAGCGAATAATTGATAACGGATCATAACCGATATAAATTTTCATATTTCTCTAAGGGCTCATTTTGATACGTTACGACGACACACCTAGCACATAGGTTGCATACCAAAAAATATAAATATTAAATGTCATGTTCGTACCCAATGGCCAACTGTAACGTCAAATAGGGTGGCAATAGGCCTCGAAAGTTCCAACTTGTCTGCATTGAATATAAAATAACCCCACACTGAGAAAAGGAGTTTGGGTGTGCTGCATGCATCACCAAAGTCCTAGTGACCGATTGGATACGCTTAATAAATGCTTACGAGATGTTTGCCATTAAAATCGTTTGATGGTAAATCTTAATACAAACAGAACAGTGTTACAATATAGGACTTAGATGTAGTCCTAGGAGTACACTTTTGTTTAATCTGGGTCCTAAGTGCCAATGGAGCGAGTGGTAATGCGTTGACTCCGTTGACGGGCTGACGACGGTTATCGGTTCTCTGAAGGTGTAGATTGCTCTGGGTGCTGGAGCTAGCTGAGAGGAGAAAGACGTTGAGTGTCTGTATCTGCCTCTCTGGTGATATCTGTCTGGATTGTTCGTATATGTCTCTCTGTGTGTGTCAGAAGGAAATGGTCCCTCTATTTATAGCTGGGCAGGTTGGCTGCTCATGTACGCATATGTAGGATGCGCCGGTGCATGGGAACGCTACGTGGAGATTGCTGATGGAGGCGCATGGATGATGCGCCCTACTCGCGGAGTTGAATTCTTCATACTGCTGTTGTGAGCCGACACGTAGCAGAGGAGAAGATCTTTCTGTTGCTGAGATCTTGGATGAGTTGAGTCAAAGGACACGTGTCGTCGACCCATGGCTCAGAGATCTCTGATTTGGTGGGGGGATGATTTGGTGGGATGCGCCTTGGATTGGGCGCATGATGAGATTTTGGCTTGTGACCTTTAGGAGTCACGAGCCGTTCTGGGCGCATGGCTTTTGAGGCGCATGCGAGCGACTTTCCTTCTGTCTTTCAGGATCAGAGATCAGTCTGGGACGCATGGCTTTTGAGGCGCATGCAAAGCTTCAACTGGAGACTCTTCTTCTGTCTTTAGGGATCAGTGAAGGGTCTGAGGCGTATGGCTTTTGAGGCGCATGCAGGTTTGGGCGCATGGCCGTGGAGGCTCATGCGGGTGGTCGAGTGGCCACGTGGCAGTAGCCGTCGGAATAGAGTCATGATGATGCTGACGTTGTGGACGCTTCGTTTTCTATAAAAGCTGTCAGCCGTTCAGACTTGGGAAGGCGTGCTGCCAACTCTGTCAGTTCAGCATTTAATGTTGGTGACATTCGATGGACAGCTGAGGGGGCGCGTCGGTTGACGTTCCACTAGGCGTATGGGGACGTATGGGGACGCATCCCCTGTGATGCTCTCGGTACAGGACGCATCTGTTTGATGTTTGAAGAGGTGTGATGCGCTGTCCAGCCGGCGCATCCGACACGTCTTTGATGATGCGGCTGTTTCGCTTCTCGAGTGCTTTTAATAGCCATTTGGCTGAAGTCAAGGCGTCTGGTTCATCCATTTAATGTGAGTTCATTGCACGGAATTCGGAGAGCCATCCACTTGGCGCATGGATTTGATCTGCCCGGCCTATAAATAGTGGCATGGAGAGAAGGTTGGCCTCTCATTCCCTCGCGTCTTTCCAATATGAACTCGGGTTCTCGGGTGCATTCTGTTGACGAAGTGCTCCCGAGGGTGAAGATGAGACGCCATGTCGTCGTTAATGCTCTTGAAGGTGACTGTTACATCCAAAAGACGGAGTCGATGGCTTCTGAGGTAGGCGGAAGGTGCCTGTTGCATCCAAAGATAGGGATGCTCGGGCCTCGTCTCCGTTGTTTCGAAAGAGCCGTAGATCGGAATGGCGGTGCTAGGCTCTCTTTTCCTTCAAAGTGGGTGTCGCCCACTCTGAAAGCTACTCCTTTAGCCGTATTTCGATCACGGTCTTCCTTGGCCTTTGGAGGCTCTTTCGAAGCCTCCCCTGGCCACAGATTTGCGGTGCTCTTCTCTTCCTTGGTTCCAGCCAGAGGGTTAAATACTTTGTGTAATCGAAGCACTTATCAGGTGAGCCTGGCTGGAAGAGCGGCACACTCCTGCTCGGCCAGGTGAGCCTGGTTGGAAGAGTCGCACATAACTGGGCTGCTGAAGGGATGCACATAACTGAGCTGGATGCACATAACTGAGCTGCTGAAGAGATGGTGGGATGTGCCTGGTTGGAGGCGCATGGTATCTGCTGCGCTTAACTGGCAGCGCATGGTGACTGCTGCGCCTATCTGGAGGCGCATGGTGACTGCTGCGCCTATCTGAAGGCGCATGGTGGCCGCTGGCTGTAGACTTAGGATCTTTCCTTTGTAAAAATTCTCCTTTGTACAATCTTTTCTAGACATGTAATAGACTTTTATATAAATGAAAAGTCCTTCTTCAAATGTCTATTGGCTATTGACTTTGCTGTTTGAGTTCTGGCGCATATAATGTCTGGCGCATGGTCTTTCTGGTTGTGAAATTCCATGCTTCTACAAGATCCCCTTCAAAGTTTTCAAAACTTTTGAATAAGTTTTGGAATACTTTGAATAAGAAGCATGGCGATCAGGGCGCATGACTGTTGGGGGTAGAAGAGGTGGCCGCTGACGTCGGTGGTTCCTCCGGGCTTGAGAAGGGCGAGGGTGTGGAACCCTCCGTTGCCCCTCCTACTTGGGGTACTATCTCGACGCCTGTGCGGGCTTCCTCTGTTCCTTCGGCTCCTCGGGCTAGCAGTCCAGCCCCTGTTGATGAAGAGCCCATCGATACCGAGGTTCAAGCCTCGCAGGTTGAGGTTGGCGGATCTTCTTCCGGTCCGCAAACTGTAGTAGCTCCTCCAACTCCTGCCATGACGCCGCTGGTCTTGGCGGATGCAGACGAATATGTGAAATTCCTCGTCGAGGGGGTGTACAAAATGCTGCAGAAGGGTGTATCTGCTGTGATGGATGCCAATGGAAGCTTTGCGATGGCAAGAACTATGGCAATGCCCTGTATCGAGCTGATCCGCATTCACCAAGGCCACGACCATATGGCCAAAATTTTGGAGGCTTCGGTGATCGAGCTGGACGAGCGGCTCGCGGAACTTCAGCACATCCAGCGAAACGACCTCTCCGTCCTGATAGATGCGGAGAAGGAGAAGCTGATTGCCGAGATCGAGTCTTCATACCAGGCCACTGTGGGCCTTTGGGAGCGCGAGGTGGCTGAGACTGAGGCTGCGGTAGAGCAGTTGTCTCAGTCCACGAAGACGACAGCGGAAACTCGAGCTGCATTGGATGCTGATATCGCGGAGATCGACACCCAGATGCGCCGTCTTGAGGACCAACAGGCCCGACTCCAGTTAGATGCCGAGCGTGTCCGGGCTGAACACGCAGCATTCAAGAAGGAAGAAGCGACTTTTACTCAGCGGACTCTTGCCTTGGCGCAGCAGCGACAACAGCTTGATGAGAAGCATGAGAGCGATACTTCCACTGGGACTGTTGAATTGATGCGTCAAGAAGCTGAGCGACGAGTCCTGGCGACTGTGGAGGCCCGTACAGCCGACCTAAGACTTCGAGTCAGGGAGCTCTCAGCCCACCCTGGGGAGGTTCAGGGACTGTAGATTTTTCTCTTTTTTATGTTCTTTTGCAACCCTTTGCCGAGGGATAGTGTAGTTTTTGTACTCTCTCTTTCAGAAAAATAAAGAAGTACGCAACTTTTTGTGATGTGTTCATTTTTGTTATTATAAAATTGATGATTTGTGTGGACCTATTATCTTTTGCGCACCTTGGTTTTTAGGCACAGATAATAAGTTTGAAGGAACCAACATGTTTGCTCAGAGGTGATGTGGACATGGCAATCATTGGGTTCAAATGATAGAATCATCCTACTCAGAGGTGTGATGGACGTGGTAGGAATGATCCTGGGGGATACGCTGAACAACTCAGAGGTGATGTGGACGTGGAAGTTCTGCGATCAATGTACGACAACGCAGGGGTTGTTTGTACGAGATGTTTACTCAGAGGTAATGTGGACGTGGTAAACATGAAGGGTAGCGTCGGCTTACGTAGTGTAAGATTCCGCTTTATAGGGTGTAGAGGAACAACTCAGAGGTAATGTGGACGTGGTTGTCTTTCTACTGAAGGAAGCCACGGAACAGCTGGGTTCCAGAAGCGGATGAGTTTGTGGAAGGAGATTGTTTGTGAATCCCGATGATTGGGCCCACAGATCCCCTTGGGGAAGAACATGTCTGAAGGATGTCAAGAATAGTACTTCTTTAAGAACTTGCCGTTGATGGGCATCATAAACAAGTCTCCATTGGGTTTGGCGAGGCGGTAAGCACCGTTTGAGTATACCTTCTCTATGATGAAAGGTCCTTCCCACTTGGGCTCGAACTTTCCTGGTGTTTTGTGAGTTAACACCATCGGCCTCCTGACTGCCAGAACCAGGTCGCCAACTTGGAAAGTCCTCTGTTTGACCTTCTTGTTGAAAGCCTGTGATATACGGGCTTGGTAGAGTTCGATACGTTGTTGAGCTAGGAGACGCTTCTCATCGAGTGCCTCCAGTTCCCGCAGACGACGACGTTGATTGTCCTCTTCTGTGAGTTTGTTTGTTATTGCTACGCGGAGTGAGGGTATCTGGATCTCGAGAGGCAGTACCGCTTCGCTCCCGTAGACAGAGAGAAAGGTGTGTTGCCTGTCGGGGTCTGTACCGTTGTGCGGTAGGCCCAAAGGCATTCGCCAAGCTT
>JANAVB010028688.1:0-33983 GCA_029216955.1 Iris pallida
GATCAAAAGATTTTCAAGTACGATTAAGAATAAAAAACGTATAGTCGCGATCAGAAGGGATTTGATTCTATTAATAATGAATTCAAAGAATGACTACAAGAATAGGAAAATGAGATCTTTATTATAGGAAAAGTCAAGTAATGATTTCAAGCTATGATATTCAGAAAGAAAATACAAGGTAATTATCTCACCCTACTGCTACAAGGTTTACTTGGTCGCCATTCCTAAAAAATGTTTCTATTTACCAATCTAGAAAGACCTAACATAATCATTAACCCGTTAATCATGAAAATAAAACTACTATTAATGTACATTCTCAATCATACTCCTCAAATCTTTTTATTTTTTCTTTGCCATAATCCATTATCAAACTTAGTCGTCCTTAAAAGTTCAAATCCTTCGATTTAGATTTTCTAACTCAATTCTTAACCTTAATTCAATATTCAAAATATCTCAAGAATTTGTAACCTTCAACTTCGAAATCAATTCACTCTTGAATATCCTTACCGGTCTTACGAATACAGCTCTCATATCATTTATAATTTCTCTCCATTTAAAATTATTATCTACTATTCTTCTCCTTTTGAATTCTTCCTATTTTATCTTTATATGAAAATACTCCATACTAGAAATAATTCCTTAAGCATAACCATTTCTAAAATTCAATGATGCTACTATCCTCTTGACCTTGCTTTCATTCCTAGTTACGCATTTTCTCTTTGTCCAAAGTATCATAATCAGTCTAAAATGTATCAATACCACACTATAACTGATTCCTTCAAATCTCTAGTGTCCGTGCTTCATTCTTCCTTGGTTCCTCAAAATTTATGAAATAGCTTGATAATTAGCATGAGGAATAACATCAAAATATGGTCAAAATTATTTAGGAATGATTAATTCAAATCATTAGGGACTATTGGGGATGTATTTGAAATCATAATTCAAAATCATATAGGAACGGAAAGAATAAAATCCAATTTTTTTGGCACAAGCTAGTCACAACAAAAAGGATCAAATCGTCAGATCAAAATCATGATCATGTTGGAATAGAATCAAAATCTACGCATAGAATGATCTAGGCATAATCATTAGTATATTGGCCCATGTTGTAATTTCTTGATATATTATTGATAGTCTTCTTGGCTTTATATAGCCTTACAGTCATTATTAAAATGATGGAATATACTGTGGATATCCTGTGGCATACCAAATATGTCACAGGATATTCCAATCTACTAAATATGACATCCAACATACTAAATATTCCAATACTCTCCCTCAAGATGGGCGAAAAATATTCACTAAGTCCATCTTGTCACATCCTCTAATCAAACTCACAAAGGGAAGTCCCTTGGTTAGTCCGTCTGCTACCTGATTCCTGGTCGGAACGTGGCCAAGCTCCAGCAATCCTCTATCTAGCCTCTCTTTGATAAAGAACCTATCAATTTCGATGTGTTTGGTCCTGTCATGCTATACTGGATTGTTGGCGATACTAATAGCCGATTGGTTGTCACACCACAACTTCATCTTGGTTCCTTGATCCAGTTTCAGTTCTACCAGCATATTCTTTAACTATAGCAGTTCTGCAACTCCCAGGGCCATAGCTCTGTACTCTGCTTCCGTTGTCGATCTGGCTACCACAGGCTGCTTCTTACTCCTCCAGAAGACTATGTTGTCTCCTACGAATATGCAATATCCTGAGGTAGACCTTCTGTCATCGGCACAGCTAGCCCAGTCAGAATCACAGTAGCTTTCAATGCTCATGTGATTATTTGTCTTGAATATCAGCCCCTTCCCGGGGGCACCCTTCAAGTACCTAAGAATCTGGTACACTGCATCCATATGACCCTTCCGTGGGTCGTGCATGTAGCGGCTCACCACACTCACTGCAAAGCAGATATCATGTCGTATGTGGCTCAGATAGATCAATTTGTCCACCAGTCTCTGGTATCTGTCTCGATCAACTGGGTCTCCAGTCTCGGCCTTCAACTTGAACCTCTAGTCTATTAGCGTTGCTGCAGGTTTGCACCCGAACATCCCTGTCTCTGTAAGAAGGTCCAGTGCATACTTCCTCTGAGAATGAACAATCCCGTCTCCGTCTCGAGCGATCTCTATCCCAAGAAAGTAGTGAAGAACAAGGTCCTTCACCTCAAATTTCCTGCCAAGCTTCCCTTTGAGTCGAGCGATCTCCTGCTCATCATCTCCTGTGATAATCATGTCGTCCACATACACCGCAAGCATGGTTATATGGCCTCCACTCCGTCTGAAGAATACAGTATGATCAACATTGATCTGCTGATATTCCATCCCTATCATCGCCCTCTTGAATATGTCAAACCATGCCCGAGGAGACTGCTTTAGTCCATAGAGGGACTTCTTCAACCTGCAGACCTTGTCCACTGTTTGGTTGGTGCCGAATCCTGGTGGTATCTCCATGTATACCTCCTCCATCAGATCCCCATAAAGAAATGCATTCTTCACATCCAGTTGGTGTAGCTTCCATCCACCATTCGCTGCCAAAGAAATCAGGGTCCTGACAGTACTCATCTTTGCGACTGGTGCAAATGTCTTATCATAGTCGATGCCGTACGTCTGACTGTATTCTTTTGCCACCAGTCGAGCTTTGTAGCGCTCAACTTGTCCATCTGGGTTCTGCTTCACAGTAAAGACCTATTTGCATCCGACTGCCCTCTTCCCTTCTGGCAGCCTCACCAGCTCCAAGTATGGTTCTTCTCAAGAGCTTCCAACTCCTCGAACATTGCCGCTTTCCACTTTGGATCGTTCTTGGCAACCTGCGAATTGTTAGGTACAGTAATACTATCCAAAGATGCAATAAATGCTCCATGAGAAGAAGAGATATGGTCATAAGAAACAAACTGAGCAAGGTCCCAACCATATCTGTGTGGAGGATTTTTCGTATTGCTGCGAGTGGTCCTTCGTACTGATAATGGTGTGGGTGGAGTAGGGAGGATGATATCACCTGAAGGGGGTGGTGGTAGTGTAGGTGTCTCAGGAGTCGAGACGGACGCAGCAAGGGACGTGGCACTGGCACTGTAGGTACTAGTCCTGCAGTTTGCTTCTCTCTTTTGTTGTAGGTAAGTAACCCCCCCTGAGCCGTAGGCCTAACACCTCTCATCTCCTCCCCCTGTTCCTCTTCACCTTTCTGCTCCTCTTCGACCGAGCCTCCATGCCAAACTCCTACTCCTAAATCAGTCACTACTGAGCTTTCCTTCTCTCCTTCTCGCCTCATACTAGCAGTATTAGGCGTGTGATTTGAAGTTCCCTCTTAACGGTAGTATGGTTCATGCTTCCGGAAGTGGACATCCATACTTACAAACTTCTTCTTTTCTACTGGACTCCAGCGCACGTACCCCTTATGAGTCGCCGAGTAGCCAACGAAGATGCACTTGACTGTTCTAGGATTAAGCTTCCCAACTGACGACCTGTTGTCCTTCACAAAGCATATGCACCCGAACACTTTCAGTGGGAGTATCCTACTATTATTGCCTTGCAATATTTCATATAGGGACTTCCATCCCAGGACCTTCGAAGGGATTCTGTTGATTAGTTGAGCTGCTGTCAATACTGTATGTCCCCACAGACTCTGTGGGACATTCATGTCAATCATCATGCTTCTTGCGACCTCCAGAAGATGTCTGTTCTTCCTTTCTGCTACGCCACTTTGTGCAGGTGTGTATGCACAAGTGGTCTGATGCTGTATCCCGTGTGCTGACAAGTATTCTGCAAGTGTTCTGTTTGTATACTCCGTTCCATTGTTAGACAGTACCTTCACAATTGTCCCCTACTGAGATTGGACATGTTTGTGAAAATCTCGAAAATAATTAGGTACATCACTCTTATTTTTTATCAAGTACAACCAGGTGACACGAGAAGCACAATCAATGAAGGAAACAAAGTACTTATAACCATTCATAGTATTAGTAGCACATGTACCCCAAACATCAGAGTATACTATCTCAAAAACAGAAGAGCTCCTATGACCCGTACCAATATAGGAACTCCTAGTAAGTTTGCCTAACTCACATGCATCACATACTAGTTTCTCTTTATTTGACACTTTTTTATAAATATCGGGAAACAATTTACTTAAAGTGTCAAAGGAGGAATGTCCCAACCTCCTATGATGGAGTAGCAAAGTGTCCTCGGCCGTCATCTGCAGTCCTCCCATACCAGCCTTCTCTGCCATAGACATCAGTGCTGAGTCCAGTCCTTCTCGATCCAGGTACCACAGTCCCTTATGCCAAGTGCCAGTCCCAAGTCTTCGTCCCGTCTCTTTCTCTTGGAAGATCACCTTAGGGATATCAAAAGAAACAATCATTTAAGTTGAAGGATTATAGAACTAATGGACAATAGACTGCCTGGAAAGGATGGAGCATGTAAAACATTGGATAATTTCACTGAACCTGTATAATTAACAGTACCCTTACTGACCACTGGCTGGAAAGTGCCATCAGCTGTCTGAATGCTGTTTGCTGATGTTAGGTGAGTGTACGATGAGAACTCACTAGCATTCTCCGTCACATGCCGAGATGCTCCCGAGTTGATAATCCAATCTAACGATTTAAGGGAAGCAATGGATGCAAGAGCAAGTGAGTCGTCAGTACCTTCTGATGGATGGACATACATGACGACATTGCCTCCAGCGAAGAATGAGGTGGATGCCTCCTCCGTTGCGCTCCTCTCGTCTTCATCATTGGATGTTCGCTGCTTCCTCTTGAGCACCTCCAGCATGTCCACCAGTGCCTGATCCTTCTCGGTAAAGGTGCCGCCAGCTCCTCCATCTCCTTCTGCTACCAGCAGGTTTGCCTGATAGCTTCCTCGACCGCTTCGTCGACCTCCACAACCACGGCCACATCCTCCAAAATGTCCTCGTCCACCGAATTGTTTCCGTCCATCACCTGAATCTCCCTCAGGTGGTTTGGTGCAAACATACCGATGGTGACCCATCTCCCCGCAGTTGTAGTACTGCCGATTGTGCTGCCATGCCTCTCCCTTAGGCCCTGTGTCGTCCGAGCTGGTGGCCGTCAATGCTGACTTTGCTTCGGGAGGACCACCTGTCCCCGCCTGTAGTCTGATGCGTGTTTCCTCCTGGATCATGGCTGAGGTAGCCTCCTCAAGAGTGGGAATCTTCGGTTGGACGAGAAGTAGGGCCGTCTTCTGAGCAAATGTTGCAGTCCTTTGAGGAATTTCATCGTCCTCTCCTGTAGACATACCTGTCTCTCTTTACATTTTGGGTCCCTGCAGCTTGCCCGATCTGAGGTGTAGTCGTAATCCAGCCACAGACGCTCCAACTTTGTGGCATACTCCTGCACCGTCCTGTCTCCCTGTACGGTGTCGTCATCTCCCTCTTGATCTGGAAGACCCGTAAGTTGTTTCCCACACCATCATATGTCTGTCTCAATTTCTCCTACACATCTTTCACCATCCCAATGTCGTCAACAATGGCGGCAATAGACTGAACTAAGGAGTTGAGAAGCCAGATGTAGATCACCATATGAGTGGACTTCCACTCGTCATGTTCCGTCGAGCCCTCGTCCAGTTCCGTCTTCCTGCCCGACAGGAACCCCTCCAGGTTCTTTCCTGCGAGGGTTCGCCTTACCCGCCGTGACCAACTCAGATAGGTAGATGGAGGAAAGCTCCAGCCTTGTCGACTTTTGTGTCGTGCTCTCACCATCCGACATCTTCATTAACTTCATCAACGTCGCAACCTTCGCATGATCTATCTTCTTGATGATTATCTTCATCGATCCTCCTCTTCGATGATCACGTCACGCTTATTCTCGTCGTCCACTTCTAGATCTGAACATGTATTTCCATCAGATCTAGGCCTTCAATGTCAACTGTCGGAACAAGTCGAACGACAGTGACACGAGTGCCGTCGTGTGCTTCAGTGTCGGCAACAGCCGCAGGAGCCGTGCACGCCTTGGGAGTGGGAGGCGCCCGGTGCGCGTGCAACAGCACCGCAGCAGCAGCAGCCGCGGGGCGGGCCGCGGGGTTCTCTGGCCGCGCGCACGGGATAGGGGGTAGCGGCTAGGGTTAGGGTTTGGAGGGGGGTCGGTTGGTGGCGGCTAGGGTTAGGGTTTGTGAAATTTTGGCTTTGATACCATGTTGTAATTTCTTGATATATTATTAATAGTCTTCTTGGCTTTATATAGCCTTACGGTCATTATTACAATGATGGAATATACTGTGGATATCCTGTAGCATATTCTGGCATACCAAATATGTCATATGATATTCCAATCTACTAAATATGACATCCAACATACTAAATATTCCAACACCCCAAAATCAAAATTTAGAAATCAATTTAGGCATGAATAAGAATCAAACTTTAGGTGAAATGAAGAACCTTGAAATAATCCAAATCACTAGAGCATGATCAAATATGAAAATATTGTGATTTGGCATGATTAGGAATAATCAAATTCATAGTCATTTACGCACAATTAAGTCATGTTAGCACGATAAGGACAAAATTGAAAATTAGTCAAACTGTATAGTCACGATACGCACGACTTAAGAATAGATTCAGAATATAATCGAAATCATACATGTAGGATGGAGTTTATCATCTTTAGGAATGATATAGTCGTGATAGAGTCAAAATCGTTAATTATGCTCCAGTCGAAATGATCAGAATTTAAGTGTAGAATGATAGGCACAATTAAAGTCATAATTAAAGTCATATTGAAGATCAAAGCTTAGACACGATTAAGAATAAAGTCATGATTTAGATTTAGTCATGATTAAGATATGATCAAAGCCTAGTCACGAGTAATAATATAAATGAGATCTAGGCACGATCAGAATTAAAATCATTCGAGTATGATCAACAATCAAAATTTGGTATGATTAAGATTATAATCAAAATCATTTAGTCACAATCAAATAGAGTCAAAATATTGAAAATCAAAGAATGTTTTCAAGGTAGGGAAAGTCGAGTCACTCCTACAAGGATAGGAAAATAAAAAGATAAGATTGTATAGGGGAAAGACGAGGTAATCATCATACTCTACTCTTCCTTCTACCACCAATACTGATACTCAAGGACACAAACCTATTTGTAAGTTACCAACTAATACACTATCCAAGGAATCTCAAAATTTGATAAAATGAAGCTCTATAAGGAACTTGACTAGAGGAACTAAGGATATCCCTATTCCTGAGCTAGGGAAGATGATAGAAACAAGTTCTATAATAACAGAAATGAAATGATAGAGATGATATGTCAAGAACTAATTTCAAGATATAATTTGATAATCATATACGTCTATCCATAATCATGTTGTCCAGAATCTTCGCCACGCCAATAAGCATAGCTGCGAACAACGATAGAGTCCATAGCTAAGGTATATACCTCTATAATCATGTTATCTAGAATTTTCGCTACACCAACCGGTATGGCTGCGAGAAACTCTAAATTCCATAACTATGATAAGTATATCCAAAATCAGGCTCTATGTCCTTGTCATGCTAGCTAGTATGGTTGCGATAAACTCTTGAATCCATAACTAATGCAGACATTTACCTTTCTTACTGTCCTCATCAAATATTTTATCAGAATATACCTTAATTTAATTCATAGAATTCATCTCGATACAAAATCAAAGTCAACGACGAACACCAGGAATCAAATTCAACAACGAATTAAGGAAGAGTAAATGGAAACAACTGGAAAAGGATTTTCAAGATGAGATTCTCAGGGGTCGTCCCAGGAATCTCTCAGGGAATCCTAATTTGTGATCGAGTATTCTCTTATCCCAATATCCTATTTCCTATCCTATCACAGGCTCGCAGCAGAAACCTACGTACTACCACGACATCGCACTAATTGCGAAGACGGGACCTACATGGGCTACCGTAAAAACGTGTCACGACCCGCTCTCGGAAGTTCGGGCACGAGTGCGTGGAAGCACGTCCAGCCTGTGCCGCAGAGTCCGCCACAATAAGCTGTCTAATCCTCAAGTATATCCAATCCAACAACATAATTTAAATCCAAATTCTAACTCAATCACAATTGCTAACAGGTAGATATGATATAGAAATAACAAGTCAACAAAAGGCAAATACAGAATCCCAGAATAGAGTACAATTCAGCAAATGTTCTGGCAAAATAATTCTAATCAACAGAAAATAAATGCTATCTAAACTAAACAACCTCCAGTGGTAAGTCTGCTACATCATCCTCTGCATATCATGATCTATCTCAAGTGTGCCATAGTGAGTGGAACACCAGTCCTCTAAGTCATCACCTAAAAATGTTATTATCCAGTCAATATTGGAGCAAGTACATACTTTTGAAATACTACTCATAACATGATGGAAATCTATATAATATGAAATAGATAGAAAATGCAGAGAAATATATATCGTACTATAGTCATGGTAAGATAGATAAACAGGTAAAATAGGAGAATCCTGGCAGGAGATATCATGGCATGTGACAAAATCAATATGAAATGCATTAGTCATATTTACACTAAGTGTGTTCGAAATACCATGTTCGTCGTTCTATATGTGATCGGCTGAGGGATCTACATGGTACGGCTCAATCATACGTGAAGTGTATGATTAGCTATTAGGCACGGTCAGGCTCAATCATATGTGTAAGGTATGATTAGCTATCAGGCACAGAACACGGAGTATGGGGTTTTGATTACATATATACTAAAGTATTTTGTGTCCAACTAGTAATCATGGATTCAATGTACAACACGAAATATGATCAAGGTAAACACGGTAGACATGGAAACACAGTAAACATGAAATAGAATCCATAACACTAATCTCGTGTGAAAATCGTGACAATAATCATGGCATGCACATCTAGATCGTGAAATACAGTAACTATTATGAAATGAAAACAATCGTTGTAAGGACTTGCCTCGGATATCTGACTTCGACGTGCGCGACACGAACGTGTCGACACGGAAAATATCATAGTCTAAAATCTAGTAATAATCCCAAGATCATATCATCCCAAGTAAGTCGTCGAAGATCATAACGTCCAATAATCCAAGATTGTCCAAGATCGTATCCGTCATCCAAATATCCCAATAGCATTCATAATCCCGTTGATTGATATGATTTATCAGAGGCACAGGTGGAAACGCACGATTAGTGATTTGACCAAACAAATCGAAGCAGAAAAGTCGTAAAGAATAAGCCATGGAATGACTTAGGTTATCTAAAAAATTGATAAATCTATTATTAAATATATATATGTATACTCTTAGAAAATAATAGTAGTATCTAGGAAAAGGCTAATAATATTTGTTCAAAATATTATAATTCTCTAAAACTTATTTAGAAACCATTTTGGAAATATTTATAAATATAGATATAAATGCTTTCAATATATTCTAATTATACTAAACCCTGTATAATTCATTTAAGCATATTTATATAGTTGGAAACATTTTAGAAATCTACTATATATATATATATATTTTTTTTTTGGAAAAACTGTGAATTTTATTTCAAAGGAAAAGCCATAATCTTACAACATACAAACAGAGTGGGACTCCCACTCATCACTCATCAATTCTCCATAGCATTTACATCAAACTCGATGTTATGGAGAATGTCAACCGGAGGGGTGACCCGCCCCTCAAAGATCCGACGGTTTCGCTCCCGCCATATATAGTATGTGGGCTCCAAACAGAATAAAAAATATATTAAGAGTCCCAAGCCCAATAACAACTTACATATACTAATTACAGGTTATGGGCTCTGGGCCCATAAACCCAACAATAATAAATCAAAGTTCCAAAACATTTAAATTTAATATCAACTGGACTTGAAGCCCATCCCTATCAATGGTTATAGCCCTAATCTCTACAGAGTAAGAGAGAGAAGAAGCAAAGGCTTCTCT
This sequence comes from Iris pallida, assembly GCA_029216955.1. NCBI lineage: Eukaryota > Viridiplantae > Streptophyta > Magnoliopsida > Asparagales > Iridaceae > Iris > Iris pallida. The sequence continues at coordinate 9,899 of JANAVB010028688.1, forward strand.
TCTGGAGAAAAATAAAGGAAGAAGAAGAGAAGGAGTTAGAGTGAAGAAGGAGAAGAAGAGGTCGAGAGGGAGAATCGAAGGGCTCGCCACCAGTGGCGCACGGAGGCGGCGCTCCGGAGACAACGAGGCGCAGCATTGGCGCACGGAGGCGGCGCTCCGGAGACAACGAGGCGCAGCATCGGCGCACGAGGTCGCGGAGATGGCGGCGCTCCGCTGGATCTGACGACGAGGGCTTATGAAGCTCAGCGGAGGAGCGGATCTCAGGCAGGTGAGTTCGTGTGGCCGGGCGGGTGAGTCGCACGGCGGGGTGGCTGTGCTGATGGTGTGGGTCGGAAACGTGCGATGGTGGTAGTGGAGAGATGGGTCGGGGAGAGGAGCTCAGGGTGGCGGAGGTGTCGAGGTGGTATGTCTGGGGTTAGGGACAATAGTGGTGTTTGGGGCTGGGGCTGGAGCTGTGTGAAGTGGTGGGTTAGCCGAGGAGAGGTGGAGGCGGTAGTTTGGGCGTTGGTCATGGAAGTGATGGTGAGGCTGTGGCTTCGTTTAGTGGTGGTTGGCGTAGGTGATGACGGTGGCAGGCAGGGTGTTGGGGTGGTGGCGTGCTCCGGGGTTTGGTGAAGAATGGTCGAGATGGTTGGAAGCTGGGAGGAGTCGGTGGCCGGAGTAGAGAGGCAGTGACTGGGATGGTGGTAACGTCCCTGGGTGGTGGCAGCATGGCTACGGTGGGGCGGCCGGATGAGGCGAAGGAGGAAGTTCAGGATGGGTGGTGCTGCTGGAGTTGGTGTGATGCGGCTCCGGTGGTTGGTCGGGACAGGCCGGGGTCGCGGTGGTCCGGTGAGTGGCAGTAGGACTGACGACTAGGCAGAGTTGTGTGAACAGGAGAGAGAGAGTGTAGAAAATTGTAATAAAATATTGGAAAATATTTTAATAGGAAAGAATTGGAGTACTCTCCAAGCCATGATCGCAGATTTGTAATATGTAATAGATCTCGGAGTGATTAGTGCAAAGTTAACTAACCACTAACTAACTGACAACTAATTGCTATCTAACATTGTAATTAATAATAAATTACAACTATTAATTAATCTAAGTCCAAAGCCCACTACTTAGTACAAAAGTATTAGGAATACAATATTAGCTAGTAGTCCACAATCCAAGTCCAAGACTTGGTAGGCTAATAGGCTAGGCTAGCCCACAATCCAAGCCCAAGGCTTGGTAGGCTCAGAAGGATTTAATAAAGTAATTTTGAGAATATGATTAACTAATTATTAATAAATATTACAATTGGAAATAATTTCACAAGTAATTTTAAAAATATTTTTTTTATAAATTCCAAAAATTATGATATTGATTCCCAAAAATAAAATTTCCAAATTAGGTAGTTACACATATCGACTCGTTCTACCGATGCAACAAATATTTTGCGACGGGCTACACCGACGCATTACGTAAATTTTTAAACATATGCGGCAAGACACACAAGTATTTAGACTTATTGTATGAAACATCTAGTGTAGCATTGAGCAGATCTATGAGCCATGCGATTGCGAAAACAACTTAAGGCCAACTGATTTTGATAGCGGAATAACTCAGGGTCAAAGAGATTCGTTCAAGGTCCAAATGATAGAACCGCTCTGATACAACTTTGTTACGTTCCGATCCAAGAAATCGCTCGTCCTCGCATCGATTTTACCCGAATCGATCGTCCTCGCAAGGGCGTGATGACGCACGAGTCTGGAGTTGCACTCGTGCAAGGCAAGATGGCAGATTCTCAAAATGGTTCTCAATTCAATACATAAGTAGCGGAAGAAGCGTGGAGAACCATCAGAGTATGTAAAAGAATCACTTTTATTAATTTAGCAGCTGAATACAAAGGCTATGAATAACCCCAATTAATATGCCAAATAGGCATACAACACTCATGATCTCTCTTGCTCACAAATGATTTCTTTGTTCCATACATCATGTCTTTTATAGCACATTCAATGACCCTCGGTCGAAACATCTTCATGTTGCATGCCGAGCTGCAGTGCGGTTGCACCCCTTGAAACACTAAAGAACTCCAGCCTCAGCGCGTCCAAGCGAAGCTCCGCCACGAGAAAACCATTTCCTGAACCTGCAAGCAATCTAGTGGGGGATCAGTACTAATCCTCTCGCGTACTAATGAGACCCATCCGCCTAAACCAACACTAAGTATTTTAGTGAAGGAAGCATCTTATTTGGTGATCTTTCTATTATTATCTTAGGATCAGTTTCATGGCATATATCAAAAGCAGTAAAGCATGTATTCAATATCAATAACAATTGAAACACAATGTGTCAAGTACTGTGTCCCTGCAGGACACTGTTAGCCACATAATATTCATTAACATAGTGATCGTACACATCTTCGCATCGTCCAAACATCCAAGCCAACAACCAACAACGTTACAAAACATAAGGGTTCAGGATCTATCCGTGCACCCGATTCTAATCTCAGCCCACCGGCCCTATCTATATGAAAGGTCATGACATATCGAACCATAATTGACTGTATCTCAGTGTAAGTCGGCGATCACTCCCTGTACGGATTGCTAGTCCTGTATCCGAAGGATCCTAAACTTACTAGTATTGTGGCTTATCACATCAGTGGCCTGTTGTAATCCGTTCTAATGAAGTGCACCATAAATACCAATCTCAATTCCCTCCTAGGTCGAATGATCCCGGTGCCCCGGCATAAACTTGTTCGAGAGATACCAAAAACCCGTACACAGGTTATCCAAGTCCATTGACCATGCAATACGTGCAAAAGGATTATAACCATATCAATCACAAGTAAAATCTCAAGTCTGAACTCATCATTCACCTCGACTCGTGTTAACATTATTCTATTTCAAGTTCCATCGGCACTATGCTCCAACACATCTATATTGATGCACAATGCCGCGAACGGCGACTCGTTGGTCCCAAACACATCCGTAGCAATACGCAACATCAACTAAATCAAACTATTCTCAAGTCATTCGCATAATAGTAGTTCCGTGACAATTGTGCAACAATTGCATGCTTACGGGCGAAGCATACCTTTCAAAGTTTCGACTGTTCTGTGGCGTTGCGCCACAAATTGTCCACTTCGCTTATGCAATCCATACGCATAGTCTCCGTGCACAGATGCATGCTCGACGTCGCCATTCAATATTCTAGGCCTCGTGTTCAATATTTCTGAGTCGTGCACTTGATGCACTCCTCGATATTGCCTTTTCAGTGTTCGACCATTAATGTCCTATCGCGATCCGTGCACTTGGTGCACGTCGCCTCAGTTGTTTATTGTTAAATGTTCTATCTTAGTGTTCGACACACACTACGACTTTATACTCATTTGAGCCACGCCTGTGGACTCCTCGAGGATATCACGCATACAAGGTACATTCTATTAGGCATGAAGGAGTAGGAGAGAAGGGTCTGAACCCACCTACCTTAAGCCAATCTGCCCATTGCTTTGTCGAGTCGATACGGCCCGACACCTTAACTTCGTTGCATGATTATCTCGTCCGAGCTAACCATGCGGGCACTTCGTGCTCCTTCGTACTCATCCACAAGGTTCTAAACGGCGATAGGCGGGTGTGCAGCGGAGAGAGTCCGCCTACCGCCTAGGCGGTCGATACATTTTGAACATTTTTTTACTTTTTACCACTGGTTTTTGCATAATATGCATATTTTTAAGGGTGTTTCATGTATAACTTTTTTGTAGAACGAAGATTATAAAAGTTTAGTTTTGTAAAAGTGAACCATAAGCCATAATACTTACAAATTTTTTTTGGCCAAAATATCTTGTTAGGTATTACTCTGCCTAGGTGCCTGCCTACGCCGCCTCACCTCTGCATATGCCGCCAACCCACGCAACCGTCTAGCGAAAAGCGGTGCGGAGAGAGACTGCCTACCGCCTAGACGGCCGCTATTTAGAACACTGCTCATCCACTGATTCAGTCTATTGCCTACGCATCGGCTCGTTGCAAGAGACTTTGCACGATATCTGCACGTAAAACCAACTCAATCAATACTTCTTCGAATGTAATCATACTTCCTCGAATCAAACTTATACCTCATTGAACCAACCGACTCAGTGTAATGCACCGTGCGATGCGGGGCATTACATTCTGTAGGAGATGAGATAAAGCGAGGAGCCTAGTAGGGGTCAGGTTGGGCTAGGGTCTTGTCCTGTTGGGTAGGGTCGAGTTTGCTACATCAAACCACATAGTATACATAACCACTCTTAAAGCTCCATGATCCCGCAACAACTGGCTTTGGTTCAGTTATTGGGGCTACCTCACATGCTAAAAAAATAATAAGTTGCTGTTACACGCTTCTTGCTTGACGAAGGCACGTGTAACTGGATGATGGAACGAAGACGATGAAGAAGAAGCCGTCTGGTCTTGTGACCTGTCGACCTTGGTGTTGCGCCTTATCGCAGGCGCGGACGCTTATCAGATCGGGAGAAGTACCGTCTATTTCTTTGATTAAACTTTTCTTTGATAATCTTCTCAAGGGAATTCTCACCTCTATATATAGATAGAGAATGACTACAATTGCTAACCATAATTTGTTGGAAAGGAAACAAATTAATTACTAATAATATATTTTCTTGAAAGGGAAGATATTTATTAGCAATATCTTCTTTGAAAGGAAACTAATTATTGCTAATGTTATTAATAGTATTGTCAAGTAGTGCCACCGGCTAGGTCTGGGCAACCCTAGCCGGGTATTGTGTGTCTTTCTTCTCGGCCGGTCCATGTGAGTAACGAGTAAAGGTTCGTCCGAACCGACCCGTAACAATACTCCCTTCCTTCAAATCCAGCGCGTCCTCGCGCTGGAAGCCGGGATGAAGGTGCTCGAAGGTGTCATGTTGGACCTATGTAGCATCGTCAGCGGTTTCTTTCGCCCAGCGAACCAAGTACTCGCATTTGTCAGCAACCATCCGAGTATCAAGTATTTCCGCCAGGATCGGGTGTTCGCTTTGTGTGAGGTCGGTGGGCAAGACTGGTACTACCATCGGTGGTGGACCACGGAATGGCTTCAGCAAGGAGACATGGAAGACGTTGTGGAGGTGGGTCTGGAGAGGTGGTTTGTCGCCGGTATGGATGACCGTGACCGTGAGGGCCTGATCATCGTGACGGGAGGCCCGAGAACAGGATGTCGCGGTCTTGGAAGGTGAAGCGCATGGTGAGATGCCGGAAGTTCCATCCGATCTCGCCCAGTGTCTTGAGCCATTCGACGCCTAAAATGATGTCAAAATGATCGAAAGGGATGACCATGAAGGGGGCTGCGAAGGCATAGTCTGCCACTGTAAAGGTTAGTATGCCGAGCTCCCTGAAGCAAGGCAGTTCCTTTCTGTTTGCAACCTGGACCGTTCTTGCTGCACCTGGTGTCGTGCGCAAGCCAAGTCGTTGCACAGCATAGCAACTAACAAAGTTGTGAGTGCTTTCCGAATCAACTAAGCAAAGAAGTATCACCCCGTGGATCTGAATGAGAAGCCGCATTGTCCCCCCTTTATGGTCATGGACGGCTAAGGCGGAGATTAACGGTCGGCCGTCCTCGTTGAACTCGTCCCCTAAGAAATCGACCTCTTCGGCTTCCGGTACCTCGAAATAAAAGAGATACTTACAGCGGTGTCCGGGCGAGAAGGTCTCGTCGCAGTTGAAGCAGAGTCCCTTCGCTTTGCGCTCGGCCATCTCAGCTGCGTTGAGTCGACGGAGAACCGGTCTGGACGCCTACGAGCCAGCGGAAGTGGCCTGGATGGCCGTCCCTGGGGTGCCGGCCGGCCCTGCCGCAGAGAGCCTGGGGCATGGGACCCGCCGCTAGAGGCCAGTTTGCTGAAAGAGGGGCCCGGGAGGGCCGGTCTCTACTGGGATGCTGTGTAGCGCGCGGACGGGAATAGCTCACCGCGATTGAGGCTTCTGAAAACGGCTAGGGTGCCACCTTACGTCCACCTATGCTCCGCATCGTGCGCGCACCACATGGCCTGTGCGAGAGTTAATGGCCGGTCGCGGTGCACATCCTGGTCCATGGTTGTCGTCAAGCCGGAGATGTAGATGTCGATCTCTTCGTCACTGGACAGACGCAGAACTCGAGACAACAGGGAATGAAATTCTCGGTTGAAGTCTGCGACTGTGCCAGTCTGCTTGAGGAATATGAGATCTCCCGACGCCCGCGATGCGTGGGAATGCTGAATCGGATGAGAAGTTCGTCATAGAACTGCTTCCAGTCAATCCAGCCTACCCGTCGTTGCCACCCGTTGAGCCAAGACTGAGCCTCGCCTTCAAGTTTGAGTTCCACCCAAGGATCAAAGTATCGGCCGATACCGATACGTATCGGCCGTATCGGATCGGATTTGGCCTAGGCCGATCCGATACCGACCAAAAATATCGGCATCGGCCGATCCAGTAGAAAAAATTATGGTATCGGCCCGTATCGGACCGATACGGGCCGATACTTGCCGATACGGACCGAAACTTGCCGATACTGGCCGATACGGGCCGATACTGGTCGATACGAGAATTCAAAATACCAGATAATATCAAAAACGAATTTTACCCCTGCCAAAAACATACTTTCGAAACAAAAAAAAGGGTAAAGAAAGATTCTTCACGTCAAATCTAGGAATCAGTAATGAAAATTGGTAACATTTGCAATAAAATCTCTATAAATAGATGAAAAATCATTTGCAAATTACATCTAACAACACTAAAGACAGAAAATTATTCAGATTATAATATACTATTTAACAATATTATATACCATTTAACAATTTATATTATTGCAATATTTTTTTATTGGATATATATACTATTTAACAATATTTATTATTGTACACTATTTAATGTATAATTCAATTATACTTGAAAAACATAGAAAATACTTAAATAGTGCTTAAATATGTAAATTATTTTTTTCCTATTTTATTAATAATTATTTAATATCGTCGATACAACCGATACCAAAAAATCCGATACTCCGATCCGGTACCGTCGATACAGCCGATACTGCCGATACCGATACTCTTAGAAACTGTCCGATACCGATCCCGATCCCGATACTTTGAACCTTGGTTCCACCATCAGGACTCGCTCATCCTCAGGAATGCGGTAGAGTTCGCAGAACCGCTCGCAATGACGCACCCAAAGTAAAGGATCGCTGGTGCCGTCGTAAGGTTGCAAGTCGAGACGTGGAAAGCGCGATAGCCAGCGTTCTTCGCCGATGTCGTCTCGGTCTCCACGATGCTCGCCCCCCCGTAGAAGTGGCGAGGGTCGGGCAGATGGCGGTATCTTTCGTTGTCGCGGAAAGGGTCGCGGTAGTAGTCGTGGTGGGAAGGAGCCCCGCGCAGGGGTTCGTCATAATGAACTCCTCGCGGGGGGGGGGGGATGGTGGGGTCGTGGTAGGGTGGAGGAAGGACCCGGGGGGTCTGTCGATCCGCGGGGGGCTGTCGTAGCGGTAGAGGGCCCGCGGGTGGCTGTCAGGCCTAAGGGGGGCCTGTCGTCGGCGTGCGGGTGTCCCCACTGTAGGCTGCCGCTGCTGTGCAGGCCTGCAGGGGGGTGGGGTACCACGGTCGGTTGTGGTGGTTGTCGAGTTCGCGAGCAACGCATTGATTTTTGCGACGAGGTTGGCGATGGAGGTGTTGATGGAGGCGTATGTTGCCGCGGTACTCTCGTCCTAGGCGTTGAGACTACTGCGGATGCCGTCGACAGTGGCCTCGAGTCGAAGGAGGCGTTCGTCGTTGGATGGTGGTGTAGACGCCATGAGGTCGGAAGGATCGATCGGCTCTAATACCAATTTGTTACGCGCTTATTCTTGCTTGGCGTAGGCACGCGTAACTGGACGATGGAACGAAGACGATGAAGAAGAAGCCATCTGGTCTTGTGACCTACCGACCTTGGTGTTGCACCTTATCGCAGGCTTGGACGCTTCTCAGATCGGGAGAAATACCGTCTATTTCTTTGATTAAACTTTTCTTTGATAATCTTTTCAAGAGAATTTCCATCTCTATATATAGATAGATGATGGCTACAATTGCTAACCATAATCTGTTGGAAAGGAAACTCATTAATTACTAATAATATCTTTTCTTGAAAGGGAAGATATTTATTAACAATATCTTCTTTGAAAGGAAACTAATTATTGCTAATATTATTAATAATATTGCCAAGTAGTGCCACCAGCTAGGTCTGGACAACCCTAGCCGGATCTTGTGTCTTTCTTCTTGGTTGGTCATGTGAGTAACGGGTAAAGGTTCGCCCGAACCGACCCGTAACAGTTGCCCTCACTTAAAGACAAAATATCAAATTCAATACAGAGAACGGAATCATATTCAACAGACGAGGGCTGCTCAAGAAACGCAAATTGTGGGTAGTTTGGGCAATCTAACAATTATAAATATCACAAAGAGAAGGGAATATATAATAGTCACTTCTCATGATAGGAGTCCCATTCCCTCCTGTTGTTGGATATGATGCCCAAGGGAATTCTCTGTTCCCAGGCATTCTGAATTAGGCTTATGCCAAACACGATGGATGGTAATATCAAATTCCCATCCATGTTACCTCCTAATAAACACAACCTTAAGGTATTATTAATTTAAGCAACTATTCCAACATGCTTTACATTATCAGGACTAATACATACTACTCATTCAGAATCTACTATTGCAAAATGTGAACAGAACGATTTGATACTATCCTCTCTTGGTCTTCAGTTAAATTTATCATTTCTATTCTACTATACAAGCTTCAGCCATTCATAATACTATTATTTATCGTATGCACATGCATGTTTTGAAGTAGTTATAAGAGGTCTTATTGCTAAAAAATGTGTGTGGTGCATTGAAGAAATGGGGGAATGTGTATGCATGATGAAGCTGCTACTCACTATGTCGACATGATTGATCAGACGACCCTCGGCCATCGATTTATCAAGCAGGAGTTTGGTCAGATTCCAAGGATCGGTTGGCAGATTGATCCTTTTGGACACTCTGCAGTACAGGCTTACTTGCTTGGGGCTGAGGTATCTATTTTACCTTGTTACGGATGTTTTTGTGCTCTGTCACAAGTAACTGTCAACAAATAACTAGTTTACCACCCTCAGCTAAAAAGTTAGATATCTGTACTAAGTACCAATCCTGTATTCTTTTATAAATGGTTTCATTGGAAAAGAAGTTTAGAGCTTTACATCCTGTGATGCTAATGCACTTATCGTCTTTGGTTAAAACTTTGGAAGGACTACGCCTTAGAAAGGTAATGAGGGCCGATAGGTCTATTAGTGGTGAAAATGAAATACTACTTGATAAAAGAACAAGTGGGGTCGTTTGATTTGTTGGTGAGAAGTCACCAAATTTATAATATCTCATCAATAGATGTTTTATGACAGGTGTCGCCTTCTGTGTGTGTGTGTGCGTATAGGACTTGCCTTCTGTGTATGTGTCTTTTTTTTTTTGGTGGGGGTGGGGTTTGCAGGCACATATATGTACCGACCTTTTTTTTTTTTCCCCTGATCCCTGTGAGGATTCATGATCTAAACCATCTAAACTGTCCACAAACAAATTAAATGTTTTCACATATTTTATAAGTTCATTAAATACAACATTATTATGTTCAATTTTGTGCCTGCTTGATGAATGAGTAAAACTTGTCATGAATGCTTTGAAGTCTATTAATTTATTTTTCTGTGGTTTAGATGATGCAGATCGAGTCCATTTGTATAGATTCTCGATTTGGGTAATGAGATTATGAGTGGAAGTTTTGCACTTCCGAAACTTCTTAAACTAGGCCAGCTACTGTCATATACACACATAGATGTATGTGTTATTTCTAAATCCCGAGGGATTTATTTTTACACTCTAATGATATCTACTTCGTATGTTTAGGGATATATAGTTCTTGATTGCTATGAGAGACATATTTCACTCATCTGCACGATTGCAAAAGTTTTGAGACAGACAATTTGCAGGTTGGATTTGATGCTCTTTACTTCTTCCGAATTGATTACCAAAATCGTGATAAACGAAAAGACACAAAACGCCTTGAAGTTGTATGGCGTGGTTCTAAAACCTTTGGTTCTTCTGCTGACGTGAGTGATGATTTTCTTCATCCTTCTAGTTCACCAAGCAAATTTATCTTGCTACACAGCCAATCGTTAGAACTGGCCTGTAGTTTCACTGATCCGAGATATTTTGAGGGGCGTTCTGAATAAGTTTTCTTGTTTTCAGATCTTCACAGGCATATTTCCCAAAAACTATGAACCTCCCCCTGGTGGTTTTTACTTTGAAATTAATGACGTCTCCCCTGTTGTTCAGGTATTGTTTTTGACATGACACTTTTAAGTAGATATATAGTGGAACTTAGCTTTGTGTTTGTTGTGAGTGAAGGACGACCCCCTATTATTTGATTATAATGTTGAAGAGAGAGTGAATGACTTTGTTGCTGCAGCTGTATCTCAGGTAAACAGATTGTTCTTTGTTTGTGCAACATGGACATATTGTTTCTATCCATATCATTTCATTCCTACCTTTAGGTATTCATAACCTGCCCCAAGGCTATATTCTTTGTTGGGGGGGGGGGGGGGGGGGGGGGGGGGGTGCATTATTAAAAGTTTAAAACTTAAGTTGCTTAGAGTATCTTTCTCATGTATTCCTCTTTTGATGACATCACAGTGACTGGAATTCTCATGCATGCCAAAAGCATTGGCTTAACATGTGTGATTTATCTTTTTGTGATTTATGGTATTCATCCTTTAAATGGAAGAAACTGTGTTGTTTCAGGCGAACATTACCAGAACAAATCACATTATGTTCACCATGGGAACCGATTTTAAGTATCAATATGCAGAGTCATGGTTTAGGCAGCTGGATAAGTTTATTCATTATGTGAACAAGGTTAGTTTTCCTGCATTTTTCCTGAAAAGAATATTAATTTGCATTCTCAGCTTGTTCCAGATTTTTCCGTTTTTCTTGTTTCTTTTATAAAAAAATCTATCAATTCTTTAATAAGTGTTTCCCTTTCTTTAGGATGGGCGAGTTAATGCTCTGTATTCTACCCCATCCATCTATACGGATGCAAAGCATACAACAAGTGAATCATGGCCTCTGAAGACCGACGACTTCTTCCCGTGAGTTGAAAAATGTGAAGTTGTATGACCTATCTGGGTTCTCTTGGCATCTGTTATAGACTCGTAACAGTTGTTTCTTAAATTGCTAGGTATGCTGATCAGGCAAATGCATATTGGACAGGATACTTCACAAGTAGACCTGCCTTGAAAGGCTATGTAAGATTGTTGAGTGGTTACTATCTGGTAAGTGCTTGCTTGGTTTTAACAATGTGATGAGTTGAATATCTGATAGTCATTCTACATTACCCATCTATAATCTATTTTCAGTAATAAATCTTCCAATTTATGAGCAGGCAGCTAGGCAATTGGAATTCTTCATAGGAAGAAGTAGTGTGGGGCCCACAACAGACAGTTTGGCTGATGCTTTAGCAGTTGCTCAACACCACGATGCAGTCACTGGAACTGAGAAACAACATGTGGCTGATGATTATGCTAAACGATTATACAGAGGTTATGCAGAGGTGAATACTATTGCAGTCCATCAAGATTATATCTTACTTCCATGAAGCCCGTTCATCAATAAATGCCTGCACATTTTTATTCCTTGCAGGCTGAAAGTTTGGTCAAACTTTCACTCGCTTGCTTGACAGAGTCAGCCTCCATATCTGGCTGCGACAGTCCAAAAACAAAGTTTGAACAGGTACAAAATAGAAAGCTACTATTACTTCTCTCGATAATTCTGTTAGACAATGGTTATCCTGTCCAATTATGTTATCTTTTCAACTATTGATTTTTCTGACAACTTTAGTTAGATTACTGTCTCCAGAGTTCTGGTTGACTTTGCCATATAAAGAAATAATGGTATTGGCTACATACTATAGCCTCCATGGCTCTTTCTCAGTTGTTTGATAGTTTGCATGCATGCTTTGCCACTGATGGAGAGACGGCTGTATATTCTGTGAGGAGGGAGAACATTTTGATGCAAAGTTACATAACAGAAACTGAAGTGGACTATAATGGATGGACAAAAAGGCAAAAATCCAGAAGCGAATGTAATGCTTTTCGTTATTATTAATCTTAGAACTTGTGGCTTACCCTAACATTTGTCATTCGGGCCCAAGTAAGTACTTGTAAGTACTTCCAATGGACTGTGTGCTCCGTTTGTGTGTGGGCATGTTATGCTCATGTGTCCACGTATGCACATGATTGATACAATTTCATACTTGCAGTCTTCAAAATCAGAGCTTACACTGTATTACCGTAAATTTATGTCATTTACTAACTTAAAATCCATGACATTGTTCTATGACTACAATTGGATAAATGCCTACGATTTTGGTGTTGGTGTTGGTGTTGGGAAATAAGACTAGAGTTAGGGTCTTGAGAGGCTGGGAATAGGTTTGGTGAAAGGTTGAAGAGTTAGGGATTAGGAAATCCCTGGTCTGATACTATGTAGAAGAACAAAGAGTATGTGCTGCTTTATTGAGGGGGTATGTACCTCTATTTATATGATGGGGATTGAGATTTCCCATATTACATTGCCACCATGTGGGACTAAAAGAGAATGCCTAATAAAGAAATAGAAAGAGATGCATAATGCTCTCTTACAATAACTATTACTAAACATACTTTCCCTCTATGATAGAAAGGACTGTTGGAATATCCTATTGATATTTTTGGTATGTTGGAATATGTGTTGAAATATCCTATTAGTATATTTGGTATGTTGGAATATGCTATAGGATATTCCTATAGAGAGTTAATATAATGAGAATATGCCATAGGATATTCCTATAGAGAGTTAATGTAATGACGAGGTTGTAAGGCTATAAATAGCCAAGAGATTATCAATGAATATAACAACTATTTTCTACATGGTATCAGAGCCACCTTTCCACAAACCCTAACCTTTTCCCTCTTCTCTCTCTCTCTCTGCCACCAAACCCTAACCTGCGCACAGTAGCCCCCCCTTCCCGTGCTTGCTCTACTGCTGCATGCTGCTGCGGCGGCGGCTGCTGCTGCTACTACTGCCCGCTGTGGTACGCGCACCGGCCGACCCTCCCACGTGCGCGCCGCCCCCTCCTACCATACGTAACGACGCCGTTGTTGTCGTTGTTCGAATCATTCCGAAAGAGGATAGCGATGCCTAGATCTGATAAAAATAGACATGTTCGGATCTAGGAGCGGACGACGAGGACGAGCGTGAGTCGTAGAGCGGACGTGATGTGATCGGAGAGGAGAAGCATCGATGGAGGAGATCATCAAGAAGCTGGATCCTGCAGAGGTTGCGACGTTGATGAAGTTGATGAAGATGTCGGCTGGTGAGAGCACGACACGAACGTCGCCGAAGTTGGAGCTTCCCTCCATCGATCTGAAGCTTGATGGACCGACTACCTACCTGAGTTGGCCACGACGGGGAAGGAGAACCCTTGCAGAGAAGACAGAGCCGAATGAGGGTTCGATAGGACGAAGAGCACCGTCAGGACCTAAGGGAGAGCCCCGGCAGTGCTACAACTGCGGGGAGGTGGGTCATCTGAGGTATGCTTGCACCAAACCACCCAAGGAAGATTCAGGCGGTAGACGTGGACAGTTTGGAGGATGTGACCGTGGATGTAGAGGTCAACGGGGCGGTCGAGGAGGTTGTCGGGCGAACCTGCTGGTAGCAGAAGATGAGGAGACAGCTGACGATGCCTATACTGAGGATCAGGCCTGCAGGACATGTTGGAAGTACTCAGGAGGAGGCAGAGAGCGTCGAGCAATGGAGACAGGAGTAAGACCGGGGAGGCATCCACCTCATTCTTCGCCAGAGGCAACGCTGTCATGCATGCCCATCCGTCGACGAAAGGCACTGACGATTCGCTCGCCCTTGCATCTGTCTTCCCTCAGATCGTCGGATTGGATTATCGATTCGGGTGCGTCTCGACAGGTGACTGAAAATGCTAGTGAGTTTTCTTCCTACATTCACCTAGCATCGGCGGACAGCATTCAAACAGCTGTTGGTACTTTTCAGCCAGTGGTCGGTAAGGGTACTGTCGGTTGTACAGGTTCAGTAAAATTATCCAATATTTTGCATGCTCCTTCTTTTCCAGTCAATCTTTTGTCCATTAGTTCTATAATCTCCAATTAAAATGCACTGTCTGCTTTGATATTCCTAAGGTGATCTTCCAGGAGAAGGAGACGGGACGAAGACTTGAGACTGACACTTGGCATAATGGACTGTGGTACCTGGATCGAGAAGGGCTGGATTCAGCATTAGTATCTATGACGGAAAAGGCAGGGATGGAAGGACTGAAGAAGATGAGTGCGGAAGATACATTGCGACTCCATACAGGAGGTTGGGACACTCTGCTTTTGGTATTTTAAGCAAATTATACTCTGCCATTTATGAAGAAGTTAATAAAGAGAAACTAGTTTGTGATGCTTGTGAGTTAGGCAAACTTACTAGGAGTTCATATGCGAGTAGCGGTCATAGGAGCTCGTCTGTTTTTGATGTGGTACACTCTGATGTCTGGGGGCCTTGTACTACTCCTATGAATGGTTACAAATATTTTGTTACCTTCATAGATTATTTTTCTCATACTACTTGGCTGTATTTGATGAAAAATAAGAGTGAGGTCCCCTCCTGTTTTCGGGACTTTCACAAACATGTCCAGACTCAGTACAAGGCAGTGGTGAAGGTACTGAGGTCTGACAATGGAATGGAGTACACCAATAAGACACTTGCGGAATACTTGTCCGCCCAAGGGATACGCCATCAGACCACCTGTGCATATACACCAGCACAGAACAGAGTAGCGGAAAGGAAGAACAGACACCTCCTGGAAGTGACGAGAAGTATGATGATAGACATGAATGTCCCACAGAGTTTGTGGGGATATGCAGTGTTGACAGCAGCTCAACTGATCAACATGATGCCTTCTAAGGTGTTGGGATGGAGGTCTCCATGCGAGATGTTGCAGGAAAACAATAGTAGGATGCTCCCACTAAAGGTGTTTGGCTGCATATGCTTAGTGAAGGACAATAGACCGTCGGTAGGAAAGCTTGATCCTCAAGCAATCAAGTGTATCTTTGTGGGCTACTCGGGAACTCAGAAGAGCTATGTATGTTGGAGTCCAGTGGAAATTTTTTTTGTGAGTATGGATGTTCACTTCAGGAAACATGATCCATACTATAGTCAGGAGGGAAACTCAAATATCTTACCTGATACTACAAGTATGAGGCGAGAGGAGTTGTTGGGAAGCATTTCGACTGATCTCAGAGTATGGCTTGGAGGAACAAATAGGGTACAGGAAGGTGAAAAGGAACATGGGGAGGAAATAAGAGGTGTTGGGCCCATAGTTCAGGGGGAGATACTTATCTACAGCAGGCGAGAGAAGCAACTTGCAGGACCAGTTCCTACAGTGCCAGTGCTAAGTCTCTTGCCTGCACCCGTCTTGACTCCTGAGACACCTACACCACCACCTTCCCCTTCAGGTGATATCCTTCTCCTCCTCCCCAACCATCATTAGTATGATGGTCTACTCGCAGCAATGCGGAAAAACCTCCTGATAGATATGGTTGGGACCTTGCTAAATTTGTCTCATATGATCATATCTTCTCTTCTCATGGAGCTTTTATTGCATCATTGGATAGTGTTACTGTACCTAACAATTGGCAGGTAGCCAAGAACGATCCAAAGTGGAAAGCAGCGATGCACGAGGAGTTGAGAAGAACCGAACTTGGGAGCTGGTGAGACTGCCAGAAGGGAAGAGGGCAGTCGGATGCAAGTGGGTTTTCACTGTGAAGCAGAACCCAGATGGACAGGTTGAGCGCTACAAAGCTCGACTGGTGGCAAAAGTATACAGTCAGACGTACGACATCGACTATGACGAGACCTTTGTACTAGTGACGAAGATGAGTACTTTCAGGACATTGATCTCTCTGGCAGCCAATGGAGGATGGAAGCTACACCAACTGAATGTGAAGAATGCATTTCTTCATGGGGATATAATTGAGGAGGTGTACATGGAGATACCACCAGGATTCGGCACCAATCAGACAGAAGGCAAGGTCTGCAGGCTGAAGAAGTCCCTATATGGACTGAAGCAGTCTCCTCGAGCGTGGTTTGACAGGTTCAAGAGAGCAATGATAGGGATGTGATATCAGCAGATCAATGATGTGTTCTTCAGACGAAGTGGAGACCACATCACCATGCTTACGGTGTATGTGGATGATATGATTATCACAGGCGATGATGAGCAGGAGATCGCCCAACTCAAGGGGAAGCTTGGCAAGGAGTTCGAGGTGAAGGATCTTGGCCCTCTTCGATACTTCCTTGAGATTGAGATTGCTCGAGATACAGAGGGAATTGTTCTTTCTCAGAGGAGTACGCACTGGACCTGCTTACGGAAACAGGGATGATGGGATGTAAATCAGCTACGACACCGATAGACCAGAAGTTCAAACTGGATGCTGAAGCCGGAAAACCAGTTGACCGGAATAGATATCAGAGATTGGTGGACAAGTTGATTTACTTGAGCCACACTCGACCTGATATCAGCTTTGCGGTCAGCGTAGTGAGCCGCTACATGCATGACCTCCGGAAGGGTCATATGGACGCATTGTACCAGATTCTGAGGTACTTGAAGGGAGGTCCCGGGAAGGGACTTATTTTCAGAAGGAATAATCATGTGAGCATCGAGGGTTATTGTGATTCTGACTGGGCTAGCTGTGCTGACGACATGAGATCCACCTCGGGATACTGCATATTTGTAGAAGACAACTTGGTCTCTTGGAGGAGTAAGAAGCAGTCAGTGGTGGCCAGATCAACAGCTGAAGCAGAATATAGTGCTATGTCCTTGGGAGTGACAGAGCTATTGTGGTTGAAGAATATGCTGATAGAGCTGAAGCTGGACCAGGGAGCCAAGATGATGCTATGGTGTGACAACCAGTCAGCTATTAGTATTGCCAACAATCCAGTACAGCATGACAGGACCAAGCATATCGAGATTGACAAATTCTTTATCAAAGAAAAGCTGGATAGTGGACTACTAGAGCTGGGCTATGTTCCAACCAAAGATCAGGTAGCAGACGGACTGACCAAGGGGCTTAGCTCTGTCAGCATGATGAGAGGATGTGACAAGATGGGCTTAGTGAATATCTTTCGTCCATCTTGAGGGGGAGCGTTGGAATATCCTATTGGTATTTTTGGTATGTTGGAATATCCTATTAGTATATTTGGTATGTTGAAATATGCTATAGGATATTCCTATAGAGAGTTAATGTAATGAGATATGCCATAAGATATTCCTATAAAGAGTTAATGTAATGAGGAGGTTGTAAGGCTATAAATAGCCAAGATATTATCAATAAAATATAACAACTATTTTCTACGAGAACTAATAAGCATGTAACTAATAGTTGCATAATGTAGAATTAAAATAATAGGTTATTTTTATTATGAAGATGGATTACATATATATAGGAGAGTCTAGCTCCTCTCTTTACTCTCTTTTTCAATGTGGGACTAAAGTCCACTATTACTAATACTTAACACCCTCCCTCAAGCTGGAGCATATATGTCAATCATGTCCAGCTTGTTACACAGAAATTGAACTCGAGGACCCAACAGAGACTTTGTGAAGATATCAGTTATCTTATCACCGGTCCTCACATGACGAAACCTTATTACTCCCTTCTTATACTCATCGCGTACAAAGTGGATGTTGATTTCTATGTGCTTCGTCCTTTCATGGAATACAGGATTAGTAGCAATATAAATAGCGGACTGGTTATCACACCACATGTCTGCTGCTCTAGATCCTGCTTCTTCTCCTAATTCTTGTAGCAGATGTTTCAGATATAGCACTTCTGTTATGCCATGAGCAATAGCTCGATATTCTGCTTCGGAACTTGATCGTGCAATCACACTCTGCTTCTTGCTTTTCCACGAGACCAAGTTTTCGCCAATAAATACAGAGTAACCAGATGTGGATCGTCCATCCGTTAGACTTGCACCCCAGTCAGCATCAGTGAAGTCTATGTTCCTGATTTTCCATGCGAATTCATTTTTCAGGATTCTGAACTAGATAACGTAGAATTCTGAGAACTGCATGCTAATGTGGAATCCGTGGAGAAGACATAAATCTACTCGCAACACTAACAACAAATAAAATATCTGGACGAGTCATAACTGCCAAGTAGTTGAGCTTTCCTACTACTCGACGGTACTGATCTGGATTAGTCATCAGTGTCCCCTCGTTAGGAAGTAACTTTTCTCCTGGATCCATTGGCGACGTTGCTCCCTTGGCTTGCATCATTCTAGCATCATTTAGTATGTCCAATACATACTTTCTCTGGGACATGACAATGTGCTTCTTTTCCCTTATTACTTCAACACCCAAGAAGTAGCTCAGCGCTCCCATATCCTTGGTCTGAAATTGCTCTCCCAGAAACTTTTTCAGTCCTGCAATGCCCTGGCTATCGTCTCCCGTGATGACAATGTCGTCAACATAGACACCAAGTAGTATCCTTCCAGCTGATGTTTGTCGGTAGAATACCGAATGATCCTTCTTGATTGACACATGCCAAACTGAGTAACAACATGTGTGAATCGACCAAACCACGTCCGTGGTGATTGTTTGAGACCGTATAGGGCCTTCTTCAGGTGACACACTTTACCCTCCCTTGCAACGAACCCAGGAGGTTGTACTACATATACTTCTTCGTCAAGATCCCTGTGTAAGAATGTATTCTTGACATCCAGTCATAGCAGACAGCTAAGGCCAATAGTATGCGAACAGAAGTCATTCTGGCAACCGGAGAGAATGTCTCAAAGTAATCCTCACCATATGTCTGAGAATATCCTTTAGCCACAAGACGAGCTTTTAGACGATCAAGAGTGCCATCAGGTTTCACTTTGATCGTGAACACCCATTTACAACCGACTGTCTGTTTTTCAGGTGGCAAATTAACCAAATCCCAAGTATGATTTTTCTCGAAGAGCGTTCATTTCTTCTTCTATAGCAGCACGCCAACCGGGATGTCGGAGACCCTCTTCAGCAGTATTGGGAATCAGAATTCTATCAATAGTGGCTATGAGGGACTGAGTGTGGCTTGCTAATATACAAGGGATGATCACGACAGGCACGACGAGGGCGAGCTGGTAGAGAAGTTGGAGGCGATTCAGAGGAGCTTGAGGAGGATTGTCCAGGAGTGCTAGAGGAGGATGATGAGTCAGTATCCGCAGGCACTATCTGTGAGGCGTGATCAGGCGATGTCGGTGTTGACTGAACTGGTGTCTGCGATTCGTCTGACCGGGACGACGTCGGTGCTGACGGAACTGGTGTATGCGGATCGTCTGACCGGGAGACAGACTCGGTAGAGGAGGGCACTCGTACAGGAGACTGGTGCATTTGAACGGGAAACAACAAAAATTCTCATATGGATAAACATGGGAAACCGGATTATCAGTTTGTGGGAGTGGAGGAAACTCTGTTTCAACGAAGAAAACATTCCGAGAGAAAAAAAATATCGTTTTAAGACAGGAAAAACACCGGTACCCTTTCTGATCCTTAGGATACCCAAGGAAAATACAACGTATTGTCTTGGGATCTAGCTTAGAAAGAGTCGGTCGGGTATCTCGAACATAGCACAGACATCCAAACGTTTTGAGAGAAAGTGAAAACGGATTCCGATCGGGATATAACCGAGAGAAAGGAGTAGCACCATTGAGTACGGATGATGGCATGCGATTAATAAGATAACAAGCTGTAAGAACAGCATCCGACCAAAATCTTTGAGAGTACGTGCTTGAAACATAAGAGCATGCGTTGTTTCCAAGAGATGGCGATTCTTTCATTCGGCCACACCATTCTGTTGTGGTGTGGAAGGATATGAAGTTTGGTGGATGATGCCATGTCGAGACAGATGCGAGCTGAAATCTCTAGACAAATACTCACGACCATTGTTACTTCGAAGACATTTTATCAAAACACCAAATGTGTTTTAATTTCTGCATAGAATTTGCACCAAATTTCAAATAATTTGGATCGTTGTTTTAGCAGATAACAAAAGTAATACGTGAGTAATCATCAACAAACGTAGCAAAATATTTGAAACCCATTACTGAATTGACAGGACACGGTCCCCATATATCTGAATGCACCAGCTCGAAAGGAGCAGACGCAATTTTATTCTGACTTATCGGATAGGGAATCCTGTGAAGTTTGGCTAACTGACACGACTCACAATGAAAATTAACAGGAGCATCTAAAGATGGGTACAGTTGTTGAAGAACTTGTATTGTCGGATGGCCCAACTGACTATGTAACTCAAAAGCATTGAGTTTCACGCCAACACAAGTAACCGGAGAAGAGACGTCAAACAGATACAAGCCTCCAGTCACATGCTCTTTACCGATAGTCTTTCCAGTCTTCAGATCCTGAAAAATACAACCATCAGAAAAAAAATGTTACCGATCAGTGTAAATCGTGAGTAATTTGACTAATGGAACGCAAACTAAATGGGTTCCAGGTGTATGCAGCACATAATAAAGTGATAAGTCGGAAGAAAGACGGGCACTTCCTCGCCCACGAACTGTCAGTGAACCACCATTGGCAACAGTAATACCTGAAGTACGACCCACCGATATATAATTGCGGATCATACCTGCGTTGCCAGTCATATGAGCAGCCGTACCGGAGTCAATGACCCACTGTTTCGATCGCACCACACTAAGCTGCAGAGTATCCAGCAGTGGATCCGGACGTGGATGCCTCACCACGACGTTGAGCTTGAAACTCAAGAAAATCCGCGTAAGAATCGACGCTCATCTGAACCGAACGAACGCTATCATCAGGAGCGTCCGAAGTAATATTGGCAGCAGGAGCTTTAGGACACTGCCACTGGAAATGTCCCTGCTGATCGCAGTGGAAGCATGTTCGTAGTCGTCCCCCATCACGACCACCATTGCCTCGCCCGCCATCACGACCATAAGTCCGGCCACCTCGTCGTCCACCACGCCCACCACGAATGCCAGGACGAGCAGCACTACCAAGGGCAGATCGATCAGCAGGAGCATCCTACGGAGTGGTCTCAACCACCTTTGCGGCCCGAAGAACACGGAAGTGGGCCTCCATCAAAGACGGAACTTCAGATCCAGCAATGATCTGTGATCGAGCCGAGTCCGCATCAGGACGAAGAGAGGCAAGATATGCCATAACATGAAGCTGCTCACGTTGAGATCGAGCTTCATTGATATCCGTCTTCAGAGGGAGAACACGATCAATTTCATCTGTCATAGCCTTGAAAGACCGAAAGTGGTCCTTATGAGACTTGTCTCCCTGATTTGCTCGGTAAACGCCAACAACCGAGTCGTAGATACGAGACAAGTCGCGTTTTCCATCAAAACCGTTGTGAGGACCTCCTATAGCTCCTTGACCGTGTCTGTGTTCTGAACCATGTCCTCGACAGACGGTTCCATTGAGTTCATCAACTGTATAAACAGTCGACTATCATCCGTCTCCCATTGTTCAAACGTGGGATCAGTCGTTGTCGGAGGGCTGTCAGTCAGATGTTTAGACAGTCGCATCCCCCGAAGTGTTTTTTCAACCTTCTTCCGCCATGTTGAGTAACTATCTGGTTCGTCCAATCGACGATCGACGAGTCGAGTCGAAGAGACCGTCGTGCCAGTGCCCGTTGCGTTGCTGACACTGGTAGTAGAATCACCATATCTGTCTTCGGGTCTGTCATCTTGAAATGAATGCAACCGTCGCGAGTTCTTCCCAACCCCAATAATTACATCAACTTTACGAGTGCACTATTAACGTGGCCAATACCGACGCACGCATGTAAAGTGAAGACAGCAGGACACATGAGTAAACAAGTTCTTCTCTGTGTAGCTGGTGAACACGTCAGGACGCAGGAGTAAACACGATCACTCTCTGTGTAAATCCTGATGTGAAGATCGGGGTAGGAAAAACAAAGATCCACGTAGAATCAAGTTGTCTTCCCTTTGTTAATTTCTGACGGCGTAATCTAGGAACAGAGGGTGTGCAAATAAAGCATTTGGCTACCGTCTGTCTTCGGAATACGGTATTTTTTTTTATTATTTTTGAATGAAAAGACGACTAAGGTTTGTAGAAGATGGATTGGGCTAGTATTAGGATTTGGAAGAAGGAACATGGTGGCGGCTAGGGTTAGGGATTGGATGGACTAGGGTTAGGATTGGTGGCGGAAGGGGGTGCAGCCGGAGCGGGGAGGGGGGGAGCAGCCGGGGGGGGGGGGGGCTGGAGGGGGCTGCCAGCAGGGGGGGTGTAGGGGGGGGGGGGGGGGGCAGGGGGTGCAGGGGGCTGGATCGGGTAGGGGGGCAGCCGGGGGGGGCTGGAGCGGGGGCAGGGGGCTGGATCGGGGGGGGGGGGTGAGCAGCGGGGGTGGAGGGGGGGGGCCAACAGGGGGCTGTAGAGAGGGGGGGGGGGGCTGGATCGGGAAGCAGCCGGGGGGGGGGGGGGGGGGGGGGGGGGGGGGGGGGGGGGGGTGGGGGGGGGGGGGGGGGGGGGGGGGGCGGGGGGGTTTTTTTTTTTTTTTTTTTTGTGAGAGATGGGAGGAGGATGGTTTATGGCTCTGATACCATAGTAAATTAGAATAATATGTTATTTTTATTATGAAGAGGGATTACATATATATAGGAGAGTCTAGCTCCTCTCTTTTGCTCTCTTTTCCAATGTGGACTAAAGCCCACTATTACTAATACTTAACACATAATATGAATACAAACAGTTCCCATTGAGGTTGAAGCTATCAATCTGTCTCAACTTCCATTAATGACACTTACATCAAAGATATTGTGACTTTAGTTCTAGATCACATACTCTTTTACTAGAGAGGCAGATACTGATATAACATATTAAGTTTTATTGGATGGTAATAACATGTTGAAGCTGTATTTATCTGCCATCATCAACACCATCATTAATCTTGTTAAAGCGGCGTGAGGAGATGAAGCAGCAAGGACGAAAAGCCTAGACAGGGGCCTCAAGACAATATTAGGACTGTGTAGTAGGTAAGTCGAGATTTTTTGTAGTTTATGAATGAGACTTTGGTTTAAAATATGAAAGAAGGGAAATATTTAATGATATAGTTGAGGAGGAAACGCCTTATCATTTTAATGTCGGAAGCCGACTGCCAGTGTTGGGTCGTTGGACCCTCGCAATGAGCGAGAGTATAAAGGGATACTGAGAAACGTAGTAAGATAGACTTACCTGCTGACCCGTCATGGGACGTCAGAGTCGGAAGTGGGATTTGGTGGGTTAGATTGAAACGAAAGGTAAGAACGAGGAGGGAAAAGGACAAAGGCTATCGTTTCTTTCCTCTTCTTTAATATCCATATTAATTATTAATAATATCTACAACTTTTAAGTTTTAAATTTTGGTTGAGTTCCAATTAAAAAAAATTGGCCTATGTCTGTCATTTTAAGTAGGTGGACCAATTGGTCGCCCGCCAAGCATCTGGAACACCTAGGTGGCCGCATAAGGCGAACAATGCGTGCACCTTTAATAACCTTAATCATCATCCAAGTCTTATCCCATCATAATGTGTCGAGTATGGAATAAAATAAAGCTCCATAAAGAATTGACAAGTTTTATGAGTGGATCTTGACTTGAATTTAACCCTCTATGATGATGACAAATTCCTAACCAAGGTTGCTATGAACATGAGTGGCCATGTCATAAGGATAAAACCAGATAGCCAGTTGTTGCCTTTTGGCTAAGCAGTTTAAGGATCATCCTCCATGTCGCCTAGACTATAGGATCTAAACAAAGAGTTCATGATATAATTTGCTACAGGAAATTGCATTCATCTCCATGACACCTTAAGCTAAAGAGAAAAGCCTCCCCTTTTATTATCTGTATCAATCCGTATTAACTGATATTCATTTTTCTTTCCACGAGATTATAGTTTTTTTTTCTATTTCTCACATGTCTTTTGAAATCTAAATACTTATCTGTTATTGAAGTATAATGAAGTTATTTTATT
>JANAVB010028689.1:0-22418 GCA_029216955.1 Iris pallida
CTCTATTAAGGAGGGGGGTTAAATAGAGGTTTAAAGGGGCTAAGGGGGGGGGGGGAGAAACTGGCAGCACAGCTGCCAGTTGCTGCTGCTACAGCAGCTGTAGCTGCTGCTACTGGGACTGCTACTGCTGTATTCTCTTCTTCTTCTTCTAGTTCTTCCTCCTACTTCTCCTCTTCTCTACTATATATATATATATATATATATATATATATATATATATATATATATATATATATATATATATATATATATATATCTACATCTATCTATAGATATATACATATATCTAACCATCTATTTACATATATAACTATATATATACACACACAACACTTACACCTATATGTAATATACATACACACACACATTTTATATATATATATATATATATATATATATATATATATATATATATATATATATATATATATATATATATATATATATATATAGACACACATAGACACACACATATAGATATATTATTTATATATCTACACACTCACACAAACACTCACACACTCACAAACACACTCTCACCACCATCTCATGACACTCTCACAAATCACTACCTCTCACACAAACACCACCACCACTACCATTTCCCCTACACACATACACAAATACTTATAATCATATATATATATATATATATATATATATATATATATATATATATATATATATATATATATATATATATATATATATATATATATATATATATATAAACCCCTAATAATTTCCTTAACCTAGATTTCTAGGGAACCCTATGAAATTTATGGGCAAATGGTGGAGAATCTTCTCCTCTCCATTTATTGTGAAAGAACTAAATTCAAAGGAGTAATAAATGAGGAATTAAGTGCATACCTAGAAGGTTTCTTGGAGGAAGAAGAGCTTGAAGGAAAAAATAGATTTTTGAAAGAGGGAGAGATAGAGTTTTCTTAATGGAGAAGAAAGAGGGGGGCTCTCCTACATGTGGCCGGCCAAGGGGGGTTAGTGGGTTTGGGTAGGATCCAATAGCCCTCCAAACCCATTAGACTTATGTTGGATTCGGTTTGTTTCTAATGAACTAATTAAGTCTCTAAAATGACTAATTAAGCCATGGAAGTTGGGTTTATAATTTCTAACCTAATTATGATGGTATGTGGGCCAAGTCCAGCTAGTATGTGGATCCCACTAGGGTCCAGGCTACCCGGATCTCCAACTTGAGTCCGAATTGGATAAAATCCAAACCAAACCAAATAAATCCCAAAAAAATCACATAAAATAAATAAAAATTCCTAAAAATTATAAAACTTGAAAACTGACAAAAATACCCCTAATTCGAAAACTGGGGGTGACAGCACTTCCATATACTGAGACTTCTTGGCAATTGATTTTAATTTGGCAAGTCAAGATGTTGGGAGGGTTTGGGTGAGAGTTAATATTGTTGATGATGGTTACATGGGTATTCGAAGGTTGAAGGAGGATAGCTGCAGAATTCAACAAATGCTCTTATTAAATTTGAACATTGTGAGCTACTCCTTCACTGTCTTATTGAACTCTGCTTTATGAGTACCATTGAGTAACCTCTTTCCCACAGAACACCTATTAAGCAAGTTGTATTGATCTGATGGAACCTTAACAGGAAAGAGAACATTAGGAGGAATGGTTAGTAAATATGGAGCTTATCATAGATGATTAAGACTGAGGGGCTTGGGAGTTAAGTGTTCTAATATGAGTTGGGTTATCATATGGAAACTGTCGTTGTTATGTACTACTTCAAATGATAAAATTGAGACAACCTTAAAGATATTGCTTATTTAGTAGTGTATGATCTCAACTGAATATAAATAGTTAGATAGTAATTTGCAAGGTTTTCAACTCTAATTTCTTGAAAGATTAGTTCTCAATATTAATTGAACTAGAACCAGCTAGTGTAGCATTAGAACTTAATCAAATTGTACCATTATTAAATATAGGAGGACATCTAGCCATGATCTTCACCCGTACTTTCCTGGAGCAAGGCAAGTACACTCTATGGTCTTGTATATTTTATTATATCATGTGCATCCTTGATTGACACACTGCGACACGATATATTTTTCTGGTACTCATGTTCCTTGTTCTTATTACTTGTACCTGGGGAGGAGAAATATACTATTTATGTGACCAAACCCAAGAAAACAACTCAGGTGTATTTAGCTTAGACCCCGCATCGTGCACGTGGGTGCTAAGCCGTACCATTCATGTGCTTTCATGTGCTTCATGTGCTTTCATGTGCTTACCCCTAGCCGGTCACATACTTAGTTATATTTCAAATATTGTACACACATGTTCAGGAGATATATCATATACTTAGTTCCTGTGATTCCTGAGATACCATGTTCTTTCATGTTCTTACACACCATGTTCTTTCATGTTCTTACATACCATGTTCTTTTATGTACTTATACACCATGTTCCTTCTTGTGCTTTACATACCATGTTCTCCTGTACTTTTATATCATGATATCTTGTTCATTACCTAGAGCCGTACTTTGCTCTGCTCCTGACTGGATAAGTTGCAGGTATGCTTGCAGGATATCATTCTACTTTATGGGCCAGAGCCCGGGATCTTAGCTGAGCATGATGGTCATGACTTAGCTTGAGGTTTCAGGTTTAGACTGTTAGCTTTACTTTTAGATATTGATTTAGAATTCATAGTACATTTTATTCTTGATGACTCGTACATTTATATACGCAGAATTATGGATTATGGTGATCATTCTGGGATACGTTTTTAGATGCTGTGATTATATACATTTATGATTATCTGGTTAGATTTTTCTAGTTTGGTACAGCTTACTTCGTCGTGTCTAACGACGAAGGCTGGGCGTGTCCGACTCGTGTCTGATTATTCGGGAGCGGATCGTGACACCGGCTCCAACTCGATGGCGTTGTCTACCTCCCTCCGCAGAGGTAGCCTCTCTGGCAACTCCTTCGGTATGACGTCCCCGAACTCCACAAGGATGTCATCGATCTCAGGCGAAAGATCCCCCTGCAGGGGCACCTCCTTCGTCTTGAGCACCGCAAGGTAGGTCGTCTCTCCGTGTCGCATCCCCTTCTTGAGTTGTAATGCGAAGAGAGCCTTCCCCTTCGCAAGCTCGCCTCGTGCAGCTGTCACCATGCACGGAGAGCTCTCCTCCATGATCCCGACAAATCCCAGATGCGACATTGGGACCGCCTTTGCCGAAGTGAGGAAGTCCATCCCGAGGATCATGTTGAAGTCATCCAGTGGTGCTGCCATGAGACTGGTGATACCCGTCCAGTCTTCCACTTGGATCTTCACTCCTTTGGCCACCCCCTGCATGGGGTGCGCCTCAGAGTTGACTGCCTTTATCGTGCTTGAGTCTTTTTCCAACACTAGACCCAAGCGTCGGACCTCCGCGTCCGAAATAAAGTTGTGGGTTGCCCCTGTGTCGACCATCGCCCTGGTGTTGTGGCCGTTAATCTTCACGTCCACGTACATCAGCATCCCGATTCGGGGTCTTGGACACTACCGCCTTGCTCTTCAAAGTATTCAATAGGCGCAGGGCACCCATGTGAGCCCCCTTCTTAGGCTCCTCGTCCTTGGCCTCCTCGCCTTGGACCGCGTTCACCCTCTTGCCTTTGTTCGGGCAGTCTCGTGCGAAGTGATTTCCTCCACACAAGAAGCATTTAATCTTCCGCTCCGTCGAAGGCTTTGCGTGCGGCTTGTCCTTCGGCGGGCCTCCTTTTCCATTGTTCTTCTTCGCTCCCCCACCATTGAACTTAGTGGTGGTCTTTTCCTTAGGCTTTGGGGCATCATTCCATCGATACTCCATCAGTTTCTCGGCTGCTGCAACAGCCGCATTCACATCTGACACATCTTGCCTCTGCAATTTTTGTGCCGCCCATGGTTGTAGACCCTCCAGAAAGTGGAACAGGCGATCCTGTTCGCCCATAGTGGAAATGGAAAGCATCAGGCGGGTGAACTCCGCCACATACTCCTTGACAGATCCGGTGTGTTTGAGTTGTCGCAAACTCTGTCTCGCGACTTACTCCACGTTCTTCGGGTAGAACTGAGACTTGATCTCCTTCTTGAGATCCTTCCAAGTCTCGATCGAGCAGAGTCCCTTTTCTATATCGATGCACCTGCGTCGCCACCACAGCATAGCATCATCAGAAAAATATAGGGACATTGTGTTTTGTAATGCCTATTGTTCGTATTACGTATTTTGGAATACATGTACGTAATCTGACTCGTATTGCTTGACTCCTGGCTTGGTTCGGCTTGTTTGGGTTGGCTTGGTTCGGCTTGGGTTGCTTATTGGTTCATCATGAACCAAGGGGGAGAACCCTTACCTACCACCACCATCCCCATTTATTAGCCAACTCTTTCTCTCTCCTCATTCACTCTTCTTCTTCCTCACCATTACTCTCCACCTACACCCAAGAGCCCTAGGCAAGTATAATTTTGCTTCATGATGGATCTCAAGTTTTATTGTTCCATTCTCTTCTTTACATGATTATAAACCTCTTTAGAACTTGGAGTTTTTAATTTTGATGGATAGATTCTTCTAGATCTACTTTATAACTTTTAGTTCATGGAGTTTTCTTGGTTTTGATCTACTAAAACTTGTTATTTTCGAAAACAAATAGTTCCATGAGCAAGAGCACGAAATTTCGTGTGAATTTGGTTTTTGATTCACCTCATTTCGAGTTAAAATGAAGTTTTTATGGCCAAAACAAGTTTTCTGAATTTTTCATGTCGGTTGAGTGGAATTTTACGCTAGGGACCCTAGAATTGCGTATTTTACGCTGGATATCATCCAGAATGTAAGATTTTACGCTAGGGACCCTGGAATTGCATATTTTACGCTGGATGGTATCCAGAATGTAAGATTTTACGCAGGGAACCCTGAAATTGCGTATTTTACGCTGGATGGTACCCAGAATGTAAAATTTTACGCTGGAACCCTCCCCTTTTATGTATTTGCGCAGAATTGAATTTTTGGCATAAAAAGTGCACAGAATGACTGTTTTTGCCAAGTTTAGCTATTTTTTAGCCAGAATTTCGAAAAACTTACAACATAAAAGTTTTAGATCTTTGTCTTGCCTTTTCGAATATCTCTGGAGCACCTCATTTTGAGTTCGTATGTGAAAGTTATGCCCCATCTTCCCTGAGTCGCATGATTCTTCCACAACTCTTGCACCCTGTTTATATTTAGTTATTGCATATACGTTTATACCAGGTTAAATGTTAATTTTTAAATATGTTCCATGAAATAATGGTGACCCGTCGTGGCGCACTCTTGACAGTGAATTTGACATAATATATCTCGAATGCGGTTGTAACGGCTAGCATGTCATGACAGAATTGAATGGCCTGGACACCGTGGGTGATTATGTTTGTACAAAATAAACCAGTACTGTCTTGCATCATGTCTAGGATAGGGATCCCTGAGTACCACGGTCAGGGATACCTACAGTAATTGACTAAGGCTAATAAACTAGAATAATTCAGTAGACATGAAGAGATTTCCAGCTACAGGCAATCCCGTTATCTGGGCGCATTAAGTGGACTTGTAGCCTACCGAAGAGTAGGGCTCATTTCCAGCACACAGTCACGTGTTACATTCTTCATAAACGGACATTTGACCCGGATAACCGGATGGTCTGCAGGGCTTGTGGCTGTTGGGATAATCTCATTGCATCTTGCTAATAGCTAGGCCTGTGACAACCCTAGTTAGTTAAAAGTATCAAGCCGTACTCTTGATTGGCCGTGATTGATTGGATGAAGTTTATTCCAGCTTAGTCTTATCCTGATCCTGTGCAAGATTGTGACATGACATGATTATTGATGTTTGCTTTAACAATAACGATCAGGGGTCCAGTTCTGTTTAGGCGAAGGGTTACAACCCCGGTCCTTGTTTGGTTTAAGGGTTGTAACCTGGCTCCCGGAGCAGTTCTGTGTCCTCTCTTCGTTTATTGTCTTATTGCAACTCCATGCCATGCTCGTCATGTTTTACCTTACCTTAATACCATGATTATTTATATTGGCCTTAGCAATAAAGATCGGGGGTCCAGTTCTGTTCAGGCAAAGGATTACAACCCCGGTCCTTGTTTGGTTTAAGGGTTGTAACCTGGCACCCGGAACAGTTCAGTGTCTTTTCTTCGTTTATTGTCTTCACTGTACCAATAGTATTTGAGACGGGTTTCTATTCAGGTGAAGGGCTGCAACCCGGTCCTTGTTTGGTTTAAGGGTTGTGACATGGCTACTTGAATGGTTTTTTCGTACTCAGTTTACTGTTGTTATCTCTATTATTATCAGTACTTTATTTATTATCTTTAATATTCTGTTGTGATATGCTGGTTTTAGTCCCTAAGTGAAGCCTCCTTGTGGCACTTGCTCTTTCTGGGGTTTGACCCAGCTGGTTTTGTGTGGCCAGATATCGGAGCAGTACCAGAGGATCCACCTGTCTTCCAGCCAGATGGTGAACACCAGGCGTAACCCTGGCAACGAGTGGGTTTCTTTTTGTCCTCCCACTTTATTGTAAAAATTATTCTTTTGAGGCGTTTAGCCGACGAACACGTGTTAGCTCGTATTACATCTTTATTTACTGTCTGCCTACGGGCTGTAACATGATTGACAGATCCTAGGGTTGATCATGTACGACTGAACTCTTGCTAGTCTTGACATTTTGTACGACTAGCTTCATGATCATCCAATATGTAATGTATGGGACGCCTTGCTATTATATATTTGGTGCTCTGACATCTTGTAACTATTATTGCTTGCTTGAGATTGAGACATAGCCTTGTCCATGACCATAGGAGACTGTTGGCTTGTAGTTAAACCCTCATGTATCTAGACAGCCATGACCGTATAGCGAGGTGGGTTACACTTCAATATACGTAGCTGGCTATGTACGCCCCCGTTCTCCAGTATTCTGGTTCTGGGGCGTTACATGGTTTTAGTGGTGGCCCATGCAGGTCTTGTGAATCAAGATATGTGAGGGTTTACCGAATAGATGTCTCAATTAGCACCCGCCCTTGATCTCTGCCCGTATCTTTTAATCCCTGAGATTCTCGACCTGATCACATGCTTGTATCGTTGATCTGTCTTGGTCCTTCCTTATTGTTTCCTATGTCGTCTTCTTCAGCGGTATTGTTCCAGGGCATGCCGATCAGCAAGGCGAAGCACCTCCCGTGGACCAGCGGGAACCCGGAGATCAAGTCCAATATTCAGGAGTTGCCTCCAGAGTCATGCCTACTAGAGGAGAGCCACCAGTTCAGCCCGTCCAGCCTACAGAACCTAATGATGGTACTTTGATGGGTCTCATCAGGTCACTAATAGCCTCCCAGGATCGTCGAGGAGATGCCTTGCACCAGGCGGTGGCAGACGCTTTGACCAGAGGAGGTCATCAGGGTAACAGCGCGGCCAACAGCTTCAAGCGCTTGAACCCTTCCTTCTTCGACGGCAGTGAAGATGCGATCGCTGCAGATGCATGGTTTCAGGACACAGAGGTGATTCTAGAAGCAGCCAGGACTCCAGAGAACGAGAAGGTGGCCGTGGTGCGTCTGCAGTTACTAGATCTTGCCCGCAGCTGGTGGGCAGCGCAAGCCGATGGATTAGTGGCCCCTATTTCATGGGCAGTATTTACGGAGAGATTCCAGACCAAGTATTTTGATGTTGTAGCTCGGTACGATCTACAGACGAGGTTCACCAATCTAAAGCAGATGGGCAGGACGGTCGATGGATATGCGGCGGAGTTTTCGAGACTTAGTCGGTTTGCTCCCACGTTGGTAGCAACCGAGTTCGATAGAGCCCAGCGGTTCCAGCAGGGGCTCCACCTAGAGATTTTGTTGGCAGTAGAGCAGTTTGAGCATCAGACCTTTGATGCAGTACTAAGGGCAGCTCGGAGACATGAGTATACCTCCCAGAGGATTGTGGACAGGACCGGAGGTCGAAAGCGATCTCACGGCCAGATGAATCAGTCATCAGCACCAGCCCCGACAGCCAGGGCTTTGACAATTGGAGCTCCGAGGCGGGCGGCCTCAGTGACGTCGGTTCAGCATTCCACCCCGACGCACCCTCAGCAGCAGAAGCAGTCTTCCGCAGTGGGATATTCATACTGCGGGAAGCCAGGGCATGTGGTATCAGAGTGTCGCAGAGTACAGGGTTTGTGCTTGGTTTGTGGTGCCCCGGACCACAGGGTTGGGAACTGCCCGAACAGGAGGAGTTCATCGGCCTTCTCTAGTCCTTCAGTTAGAGGACCCGCACCAGTCCAGCAGCAGCAGCAGCTGCAGTACCCGTTCCCGAGGCCATTGTCGACGCAGGCCCAGGCATTCCAGCAGCAGAGACCGCAAGCAGTATGCCCAAGCCCTAATCCAGAGCAGGCAGAGAAATTTTCAGCAGAGGGGACCCGCACCCAGAGGGCATGGTTAAGTGCTGGCCTTGACCATAGGAGAGGAAGGAATAGCACCCGGTGAGGTAGTGGCAGGTACTATTCTCGTCAACACCTTTCCAGCTTCAGTATTATTTGATTCTGGTGTCTCGCATTCATTTATGTCTGCACGATTCGCGACACGGATAGGATTGGAACCCGAGTCATTATCAGTAAGGCTCAATATACTTACTGGTAACGGTCTTGTGGGAGTAGATAGAGTGTTTTTCTCGTGTCGGGTCGTAGTTAGCGGTAGAGAGTTTCCCGCTAGGTTAATAGAATTCTCGATGGCCGATTATGATGTGGTCTTAGGGATGGATTAGTTGAGGGACCAGTATGCCATGATAGATTGCCATATTGGCAGGATTGCTTTTAGCATCCCAGGCTAGCCGAAGTTTTTTTTCTCCCGAGGCAAAGTTGAACCTTCTCCTCCCGTATTACGGATGGCAGTAGCAGCAGTGCAGTTGCCCCGGATCGTCGAGGAGTTTCCAGATATTTTCCCAGAAGAGCTTCCAGGAATGCCGCCCGAGCGAGAGATCGAGTTCACCATAGACTTGATCCCCGGGACCGCACCTGTGTCAGAGAGAGTCTACAGGATGGCGCCGTCAGAATTGGAGATATTGTACCAAATGATTGAAGAACTCAGGACCAAGGGATTCATTCGTGCTAGTGGATCGCCTTGGGGATCCCCGATACTTCTTGTGAAAAAGAACGATGGTACATCCAGATTATGTGTTGACCATCGTACCTTGAACTCAGTAACAATCAAGAACAGATATCCTCTTCCAAGGATAGATGACTTGTTTGATCAACTCAGAGGAGCAGCAGTATTCTCGAAGATAGATTTGCGGTCAGGGTACCACCAGATCAGAGTCAGAGAGCAGGACATCTCGAAGACGGCATTCAGATCTAGATATGGACATTGGGAGTTCCTTGTTATGCCATTTGGAGCAACCAATGCGCCGGCTGTATTCATGGACCTCATGAATCGCATCTTTATGCCTTATTTGGATCAGTTCGTGATTGTGTTCATAGACGACATCCTGGTCTATAGCAAGAGTGAAGCGGAGCATGAGCAGCATCTCAGAGTTGTCCTCCAGATTCTCCGAGAGCACCAGTTGTATGCCAAGTTCAGTAAATACGAGTTCTGGCTCGATCGCATTTCGTACTTAGGTCATATCATCACCAGAGGAGGAGTAGAAGTGGATCCCCAGAAGATCGTGGCTATCGAAACGTGGCCAGTGCCCAGCACAGTTGCAGAAGTTCGCAGTTTTCTTGGATTGGCCGGCTACTACCGGCAATTTATTTCGGACTTCGCTCGGATTTCAGCACCACTGACGCAGTTAACCCGCAAGGATGTGCAGTTTGCTTGGACATCAGAATGTCAGGATTCTTTTGAGAAGTTAAGGCGATGCTTGATGACGGCACCCATTCTCACACTTCCAGATGGGACCGGAGGATTCTCAGTGTATTGTGATGCTTCAGGCCGAGGTTTAGGATGTGTTTTGATGCAACATGGAAAGGTAATAGCTTATGCATCACGACAACTTCGTGATCATGAGAGGAATTACCCAACCCACGACTTGGAGCTGGCAGCCGTGGTGTTTGCGCTAAAGCTTTGGAGACACTACTTGTATGGAGATAGGGTGGAGATTTTCACCGATCACAAGAGCCTGAAGTATGTGTTCACTCAGAAGGATTTTAACATGCGTCAGAGGAGATGGCTAGAGCTGCTTGTGGATTATGATGTCAACCTGCAGTACCATCCTGGAAAGGCCAACGTTGTTGCAGATGCATTGAGCAGGAGAGCCGAAGTTTACTTTCTGACAGCGCAACCAGAATTATTAGCAGATCTTCAGAAGATGGGTACAGAAGTTGTCCTTCCTACCAGCGTGGCATTGATGGCCAGCATGCAAGTTCAGTCCAGTATAGTTGAGAGAATCAAGATAGCTCAGTCCTCCGATTCTAAGCTTCAGCGGCTTAGGACAGAATGTGTACCAGGGCGAAGACCAGAATTATGCATTCATGAGGACGGTACACTTCGACATGGTAAGCGTCTTTGTGTACCCAGTGGAGATATCAGACAGGAAGTCATGACCGAAGCTCACAGTTCTCAGTATTCGATTCATCCCGGTGGCACGAAGATGTACCGAGATATCCGTCAGCACTTTTGGTGGAATGGCATGAAGAGGGAGATAGCTCGGTTTGTCTCTCGGTGTTTGGTTTGCCAACAGGTTAAAGCTGAACATCAGAGGCCAGCTGGACTACTTCAGCCCTTGCCAATTCTAGAATGGAAGTGGGAGCATATAACCATGGATTTTGTGACTGAATTGCCTAGATCCCCAGCTGGTAGAGATGCTATCTGGGTAATAGTTGACAGGCTCACGAAGGTGGCTCACTTTCTCCTATTCAGAGTTGGTCAGTCGACGGCTCAGCTAGCGGAGATGTATCTCCGACAGATTGTCAGATTACACGGAGTACCAGTCAGTATCACCTCGGACAGAGATTCAAGATTTACGTCACACTTTTGGCGTAGTCTGCAAGAGAGTTTGGGAACTCACCTCCAGTTCAGCTCAGCTTATCACCCGCAGACAGATGGTCAGTCGGAGCGCACGATCCAGACTCTTGAGGATATGTTAAGATCTTGTACGCTCGACTTCGGTGGTTCGTGGGAAGATCACCTGCACCTGGTGGAGTTCTCGTACAATAATAGTTTCCAAGCCAGTATCCAGATGGCACCGTTCGAGGCACTGTATGGTAGGAAGTGCAGATCCCCACTAGCATGGGACGATGTTGGAGAAAGGCAGATGCTTGGTCCCGAGTTGATCACTCAGACAGTTGAGGTGGTCAGGAGAGTTAGAGATCATCTTCGCGTTGCACAAGATCGTCAACGCCATTGGGCCGATTCTTATCGGCGTCCCCTTGAATTTTCTGTCGGCGACCATGTATTCCTGAGGATCTCGTCTAACCGTGGCGTCATTCGTTTCGGCGTACGGGGAAAGCTTAGTCCTAGGTATATAGGGCCGTTCGATATTCTGGAGCGAGTAGGAGATATGTCCTATCGTCTCGTTCTTCCGCCGTCTCTGAGTGAGGTGCATGACGTGTTCCATGTATCCCAACTGCGACGGTATATCCCGGACCCGAGCCGCATCCTGGATCATTCGAAATTGGTTGTGGGTACCAACCTTTCGTATGAGAAGAGGCCCGTATCCATATTGGACCGGAGAGAGAAGATACTCAAGAACAAGACTATCAAGTTAGTCCGAGTTGCTTGGGGTCATCACTCTTTGGGTGAGTCAACGTGGGAGCATGAGAATGATATCCGATCGCGATATCCCGACCTGTTTGACTCGTGAGGTATAATATCTTTCTTATGCCTCATGCCTTCGATTCCTTGCTTGCATAAATAATTGCTTGACTAGTATAGCTTGCCTGTGATTAGTATAGCTTGTCCTTGCATCTCTAGCCTCTTGATTAAATTCCGAGG
The DNA here is from genome assembly GCA_029216955.1 of Iris pallida. NCBI lineage: Eukaryota > Viridiplantae > Streptophyta > Magnoliopsida > Asparagales > Iridaceae > Iris > Iris pallida. The sequence continues at coordinate 11,920 of JANAVB010028689.1, forward strand.
ACGAAATTCTTTTAAGGTGGGGAGAGTTGTAATGCCTATTGTTCGTATTACGTATTTTGGAATACATGTACGTAATCTGACTCGTATTGCTTGACTCCTGGCTTGGTTCGGCTTGTTTGGGTTGGCTTGGTTCGGCTTGGGTTGCTTATTGGTTTATCATGAACCAAGGGGGAGAACCCTTACCTACCACCACCATCCCCATTTATTAGCCCAACTCTTTCTCTCTCCTCATTCACTCTTCTTCTTCCTCACCATTACTCTCCACCTACACCCAAGAGCCCTAGGCAAGTGCAATTTTGCTTCATGATGGATCTCAAGTTTTATTGTTCCATTCTCTTTTTACATGATTATAAACCTCTTTAGAACTTGGAGTTTTTAATTTTGATGGATAGATTCTTCTATATCTACTTTATAACTTTTAGTTCATGGAGTTTTCTTGGTTTTGATCTACTAAAACTTGTTATTTTCGAAAACTAATAGTTCCATGAGCAAGAGCACGAAATTTCGTGTGAATTTGGTTTTTGATTCACCTCATTTCGAGTTAAATAAAGTTTTTATGGCCAAAACAAGTTTTCTGGATTTTTCATGTCGGCTGAGTGGAATTTTACGCTAGGGACCCTGGAATTGCGTATTTTACGCTGGATATCATCCAGAATGTAAGATTTTACGCTAGGGACCCTGGAATTGCGTATTTTATGCTGGATGGTACCCAGAATGTAAAATTTTACGCTGGAACCCTCCCCTTTTACGTATTTTGCGCAGAATTGAATTTTTGGCATAAAAAGTGCACATAATGACTATTTTTGTCAAGTTTAGCTATTTTCTAGCCAGAATTTCGAAAAACTTAAAACATGAAAGTTTTAGATCTTTGTCTTGCCTTTTCGAATATCTCTGGAGCACCTCATTTTGAGTTCGTATGTGAAAGTTATGCCCCATCTTCCCTGAGTCGCATGATTCTTCCACAACTCTTGCACCCTGTTTATATTTAGTTATTGCATATACGTTTATACCAGGTTAAATATTAATTTTTAAATATGTTCCATGAAATAATGGTGACCCGTCGTGGCGCACTCTTGACAGTGAATTTGACATGATATATATCTCGAATGAAATTGTGACGGCTAGCATGTCGTGACAGAATTGAATGGCCTGGACACCGTGGGTGATTGTGTTTGTACAAAATAAACCAGTACTGTCTTGCATCATGTCTAGGATAGGGATCCCTGAGTACCACGGTCAGGGATACCTACAGTAATTGACTAAGGCTAATAAACTAGAATAATTCAGTAGACATGAAGAGATTCCCAGCTACAGGCAATCCGTTATCTGGGCGCATTAAGTGGACTTGTAGCCTACCGAAGAGTAGGACTCATTTTCAGCACACAATCACGTGTTGCATTCTTCATAAACGGACATTCGACCCGGATAACCGGATGGTCTGCAGGGCTTGTGGCTGTTGGGATAATCTCATTGCATCTTGCTAATAGCTAGGCCTGTGATAACCCTAGTTAGTTAAAAGTATCAAGCCGTACTCTTGATTGGCCGTGATTGATTAGATGGAGTTTATTCCAGCTTAGTCTTATCCTGATCCTGTGCAAGATTGTAACATGACATGATTATTGATGCTTGCTTTAACAATAACGATCGGGGATCCAGTTCTGTTCAGGCGAAGGATTACAACCCCGGTCCTTGTTTGGTTTAAGGGTTGTAACCTGGCTCTCGGAGCAGTTCTGTGTCCTCTCTTCGTTTATTGTCTTATTGCAACTCCATGCCATGCTCGTCATGTTTTACCTTACCTTAATACCATGATTATTTATACTGGCCTTAGCAATAAAGATCGGGGGTCCAGTTCTGTTCAGGCGAAGGGTTACAACCCCGGTCCTTGTTTGGTTTAAGGGTTGTAACCTGGCTCCCGGAGCAGTTTTGTGTCCTTTCTTCGTTTATTGTCTTCACTGTACCAATAGTATTTGAGACGAATTTCTATTCAGGTGAAGGACTGCAACCCCGGTCCTTGTTTGGTTTAAGGGTTGTGATCTGGCTACTTGAATGGTTTCCTCGTACTCAGTTTACTGTTGTTATCTCTATTATTATCAGTACTTTATTTATTATCTTTAATATTCTGTTGTGATATGCTGGTTTTAGTTCCTAAGTGAAGCCTCCTTGTGGCACTTGCTCTTTCTGGGGTTTGACCCAGCTGGTTTTGTGTGGCCAGATATCGGAGCAGTACCAGAGGATCCACCTGTCTTCCAGCCAGATGGTGAACACCAGGCGTAACCCTGACAACGAGTGGATTTCTTTTTGTCCTCCCACTTTATTGTAAAAATTATTCTTTTGAGACGTTTAGCCGACGAGCACGTGTTAGCTCGTATTGCATCTTTATTTACTGTCTGCCTACGGGCTGTAACATGATTGACAGATCCTAGGGTTGATCTTGTACGACTGAACTCTTGCTAGTCTTGACATTTTGTACGACTAGCTTCATGATCATCCAATATGTAATGTATGGGACGCCTTGCTATTATATATTTGGTGCTCTGACATCTTGTAACTATTATTGCTTGCTTGAGATTGAGACAATAGGCTTGTCCATGACCATAGGAGACTGTTGGCTTGTAGTTAAACCCTCATGTATCTAGACAGCCGTGACCGTATAACGAGGTGGGTTGCACTTTAATATACGTAGCTGGCTATGTACGCCCCCGCTCTCCAGTATTTTGGTTCTGGGGCGTTACATGTTTACCTTGTCAGTCTCATCCTCGATGCGGACCGCCTTTAGGTAGCGCTCGGCATTCCAGATAAAGTTATCCACCTCCTTCGCGTCCCGTACGCCAGTGAAGGATTTGGGTTCTGGATACTTCATCCTCTGTGTTGACTCCCTCCTCATAGTCAGACCACCAGCAATTGCCCTCTCGAGGACCTCCACCTTGGTTTGCAGCTCTTTGCGTAGTTCGGCAATCTCCGCCTTAGTGGCCTTTCGTTTCTCCTCGAACTCGGTCTGCATCTCGCGGAGATGCTCTCGGAACTCCGACATAGCCGTGGCGACGTCCGCCTCCAAACCCTGGACGAATTCCTCGTGAGCCGCTTGGTTTTGCTCCACTTGAAATTCGACGTCCGTCACGCCTTTCTCCAACATCTCAATCCGTTCAGCCAACTCGCCAAGAGCCCGTTCCATCGACGATTCTTTGCTCTTGCCCTTTCTCGAGGTCTTCGCCTTCTCCTTAGGCGATGCGGGTTGCTCGTTGATGATTGCTTCGGTCGAAGACATGACGGCGATCGAAACCTTTGCTCTGACACCACTTGTCACGGGCTTAGTATTTTTGCTAGCACTTCGTCCCCTGCGGCGCACTGTCTTTATCCGTCAAGACTCGTGCAAGCCTTCCCAACACGACTTAGCTAGATCGCTAAGAAAATTAAGAATAGTGGAGCAAAGATGGACTCGAAAGAATCTCTTTATTAACTTAGAGAATGCTTACAATGAAGGTGGTGAGGAACAAATGAAAGTCTCCCCCTTTTATAAGTGCTCAGAAAGCTTTACATGGAAAGTCCTGCAAGGAATATTTCAAGGATTATTCTTCTCTACCATAACTGGAACGGCATATTCCAGGTTTATTCCCTAGCAACAGAAAATGAAACTTCACGGGCCATCCAGAAGCTTAGAATGTTCTGGAAGCTTCCCGCATAACCTTGGTCCGTGAAAAGATTATGCAACTGGGCCTGCAAATCCAACTAGTGATCAAGTATTTAGTTATTCTTATTCCTCCATTGATATAAAATAAAAACAAAGGTGTCATATGTTTATGTTTAATCTAGGGGTCATCAAGTATGGGAATCACATAAAATTGTGTATTCGTGTCACTGATCCTCAGCTCTTTTCTTTTCTTTTCTTTTTTTCCTGATAAAATGTATTAGTACACCTCAGCGGCTCTCGCCTAATTAAGAATTTATTTTCAAGACGAATTTATTCGTGTTACTGTTATGTAACAACGCAACATATGAAGATTTAGTATATCTCAATATCGTCTTATAAATTTATAGGGGATCGAATCCATCCATCCAAGTTTGGCTATAGCTCCGCTTGCTGACCAATAAAGTCGGGAGGCTTTGACACAAAGGAGTCTTTCTTCTCTGCATGAACACGGAGTTTTACTAGTAATTTCAGGGGTCTGCACCATTTTGGAGGTATAGTTGTGTCAACTGGGTACCCAATCTCGCATACACAGCACCGTTAATTAACCAATCTACACGGCAAACTTGTTTCCTTCTATCCTCCATATTTGACTCTGACCGTTACACTAGATTGGGCCTTATTTTGGGCTTTTCTTGTTTAAATTTTGTAGAACTAAAGCTTAAGCCCAGGCAATTATCAATTCTTTAAAGTCTGATTTTCCTACCATTTAAACCTTCTCTCTAGTGACAATGCCGTTTGAATATCATATCGTTGTTGGTAAAATTAAACATGTTGGAAATCCAGTCCGATTTCGAGATGGATGGAAGTCTGGAGCATCGTGGAGTCAGTTGAGATCGAACATGACGAAATCGGTGGGCAATATGGACCGAGATTCCAACTCGGCTCAAAAGCAGCTTGTTAGAATTAAAAAGCTTGGCAAGCTTCAATTACAAAGTAACTAAAGCTAAAATTCGAAGATCATATTAATACATATAAAACAACACCCTTTTTTTTTGTTTATTCAACCGGCATCCTCTCTTTTGATCGATCACCATTGTCATGGGTAAACTAAGGCTCAACATTGGACGATAAAGTGTTATAGTTTCATATGTTGACATATAAATAGAAAGACAAATGATCTCTAGTCTGGCGGTTAAGAGAGAAGCATTTTTTTCTAGGAGGTTGCTAGTGTTCAACGTTATTAATTTTTTTAGGAGAAATTAAATGGAGTGGTAGTGGGTGCAGTGCAAAAGAGGTTCGTAGGAGACGGGAGCGGTGCGGTGTGACTGCGCACAGCTTTCAGTTCTTCCTTTGTAGGACCAGCTTATTTCAAGCTTGTGCTTGAGCTTTGAAAAGCCCTTTATTATTGTTCTTCCTTCTTTTTTTTATCTATCTATACGCATTTTCAGTGATCCATGGAAAATTTTCCCTGCCCCCATCGAACTCCAGTTTGGTATTTTCCATGTACTCACCAAAGAAGCACGTACACTCACAAATTCATGCCTCGTTTGTGTCGGTGCCATGGAGGAGTGAAACACGCCATGACACATGTAGGAAATAATAATGCCTTGTTCTCGTTGATGGGGGCTGGTTACAATATATATAGTGTCTACATGATTGGACTTATGGGCCAGATTTACATTAGTTACAAATATAATCTCTAACACCCCCCCCCCCCCCCCCCCCCCCTCAAGTTGGAGCATGCAAGTCACAAATGCCCAACTTGTGAAGTAAAGAATCAAACACATGCTTTCCAAGGGGCTTGGTGAAGATGTCAGACAGTTGAGAAGAAGTAGGAACATGCGAGGCTATTACGGTGTCATCTCTAATAGCATCGCGAACAAAATGCAAATCCACCTCAATATGCTTACTGCGCTCATGAAATACCGGATTCTGAGTCAGGTGCAGGGCTGACTGACTGTCACAATACACCGACACAGCAGACTCCTGGCGAACGCCCAAACACACCAATAACTCCTTCAACCATTTCAACTCACAAACAAGCGCAGCAAGAGATCGGTATTCAGCTTCAGCGGAAGATCGAAAAACGGTCGGTTGCTTCTTGGTCTTCCAAGAAATAGGAGATCCCCCCAGAAACACCAACCAGCCTGTAACAGAGCGGCGAGTCAATGGACAACTGGCCCAGTTCCAACCAAAAAGACGGAGATCACAATCAGCTTTCAAAAGAATACCCTGTCCCGGTGCATGTTTGAGATATCTGACAACTCTCAAAGCAGCATGTCAATGATCTTGTCTAGGCTCCTGTAAGAATTGAGACAAGATATGCACAGCATAGGCTAAGTCAGGACGAGTAAATGATAGATAAATCAACCTCCCAACCAGCCTCCGATAAGTCTCTGCATCCGTCATCTTTGGACTAGTCGATTCTGCCAGCTTGTGATTGGGCTCCATGGGAAAGCCAACAGGTCGAAACCCCATCAAGCCGCATTCTGAAATGATGTCCAAAGCATACTTCTTTTGACACAAGGAAATTCCTTCTGCACTCCGAGCCACCTATATGCCAAGAAAGTACTTCAACACACCAAGGTCCTTCATGTGAAAGCAAGAACTAATGTACTTTTTGAAAGCATCTAAAGCACCTGAGTCATTACCAGACACAATCATATCATCCACATAGATCAAAACATGCAACTCTACCTTCCCTTTAAAAAGAGAGAAAAGGGAATAATCGGAATGAGATTGAATAAATCCATAGGATATCAGAGAAGCAGCAAGCTTAGCAAACCAACAATGTGGTGCCTGTTTCAATCCATATAGAGACTTACGCAGGCGACACACTTTGTTGGGTTCACTATGCGAAAAACCTGGCGGCAACTTCATATACACTTCTTCTGTCAGATCTCCATGAAGAAAAGCATTGTGCACATCCATCTGGTGCAAAGTCCAGCCTCTCACAGCTGCAACAGCCAAGAACGTCCTAACTGTAGGCATCTTAGCTACCGGGGCAAATGTCTCTGAATAGTCGATCCCCTCAACCTGATGATTACCGAACACAACCAGCCGTGCCTTTAAGCGCTCAACACTGTCGTCGGAGTTGTACTTTATTTTGTACACCCATCTACTTTCCAATGCTTTCTTCCCATGAGGCAAATCGACAAGACTCCATGTCTCATTATCTTCCAGAGCCTGTATTTCAGTTTGCATAGCCGCACGCCAGCCTGAATCTCGCGAGGCCTGGCGATATGAAGTAGTCTCAACGCCTGCAGTGATAGCTGCAAGAAAATCTCTGTGTCCAGCAGTAAATATGTCATAACTTAGAAATTGTATTAGAGGATATGAAGTACCTGAGGAAGTGACGGGAACAGATGAACTGTGGTGAAGGGGGGACTTTTACTTCGAACAGCATTCGTCACAAAATCCTGTAATCGCACTGGCTGTGATTTCTTTCTCATTCCTCTTCCCAATACTACCTCGTTGGGCACCTCTGGCAACATTGTATCCCCTGTATCATCAGTAGTATCTGCATCACCCCCAACAGACTCTCATGTCAATACTTCTGCAGCTACCTGTGCATCCTCGCCACTCGGTGTCGAGCCACCAGCAACCACTTCGGCCTCAGCAACCGTAGTCGGCATCATCCCAAAAGCCTCTATATCGTCTCCCGGCACCTCAACAGATGTATGACGTGTCGCAGAAGACATCTCGCTAGCAGAGCCACACCCAGGAAATTTTTTTCATAAAAGTAACATCACGGGACACAAAAAATTCACCAGTCTCCAAATCATACAGTTTTCATCCATTTTTATCAAGTGGATACCCAACAAAGATACATTTTCTACTCATGCTAGCAAATTTATCATGTCGGAATTTTAAATCATACGCATAGCACAGACAACCAAAATACGTAGATGATTATACGAAGGAGCCGAACCATATAAATTTCATAAGGTGACTTAAAATCAAGATACTAGAAGGTGTTCTATTGATCAAATAACATGCAGCCAGAACACATTCCCCCCAAAAATCCACAGAAAGAGAACCCTGAAATCTCAATGCCCTGGCGACATTTAAAATATGTCGATGTTTTCGTTCCACCCTTCCATTCTGTTGAGGTGTCCCAACACAGGATGTTTGGAACAATATACCTTGAGATGAAAAATAATCTCGTAAACAATTAAATTCAGTGTCATTGTCACTCCGCACACGACGATATCAGTCCCAAACTGACGCTTCACCATAGCAATGAATTTAAGAAACATAGAATAAACAGCACACTTATCCTTCAATAAAATAACCCAAACAGCTCTAGAAAAATCATCCACCAAAGTCAAAAAATATCGTGCCCCATTAGATGACGGAACACGATATGGTCCCCACAGATCACAGTGTATAAGTTCAAAGCATCTCAAAGCACGACTACTACTATCAGGAAAAGCATCACGAGTCTGTTTAGCTTGATGACAAATATCACAAGCCTTATGAGAAAACACACTACTACCAGAGAGAAAAGGTAAAGTCTGCATGACTTTATCTGAAGGATGCCCCAGTCTACTATGCCAAACCTCTGAATCACTCTCTCTACATGCCAGGATCACCGAAGCCAAAAAGCTGGAACCTCCCCCAAGAAGTAAAGTCCACCCCTTTGTTCACCTGCTCCAATCAGCATCCTCGTACTTCGGTCCTGAACAAAACATAAATCAGGAGTAAATAACATATCACAATTTCTGGCACCAATCAATTGTGAGACAGAGATCAAATTGTAAGTCAATGTCGGAACATAAGAACATCCGTCAACGCCAACGAAGCAGTCAAAAATACTTTGCCTCTCAGAACAACCTCAATAGTGCTCCCATCAGGCAAAATCACAGGACAGACAGGGCCCTCAAAGCAATCAACTAAACAGTCACGAGAACCCGTCGCATGAAGAGTAGCCCCAGTATCGAATATCCAAGTGACAGAAGAATTCTTACCCATCAGACGATCAGTATTTGAAGAACCAGGGTTAGAAGGATTGTCGTTACCCAGCAAGCTCATCAGTTTCTTCCATTGTTCACCTGAGAGTGGTGAAGAATACCCTCCATGTATCATATCCGTCGAACTCCCAGCAAGACCAGCAGGGACACTATGACCAGCAGCAGCGACATAATGAACAACCCCCGCGCCACCAGCACCGCGTCCCCCATTACGTCTCTGCTGTGGTGCCGGGCCTCTGCCACCACTAGCACCACGTCCGCCCTCACGTCGAGGACGAGTCTCCCACCACTCTGGATAGCCAATCTTGGCAAAGCAAGTTGCAACATCATGACCTGTTTTCTTGCAATGAGTACAGATCATACCTGATTTGTCCCTGGAATCTGAGGTTCTACTACTAGAAGTAGCAGAAAGATGAGGTGAAGTCTTGATAGCCAGCGCCAACACCTCCTCAGCAGCGGATTGGACCTGAGATTTACGCATATCCTCCTCCTCACGGACTGCCTGGTATGCCCGATCTAAACTTGGCTGAGGATCCTGAGCCAGAAGATTAGGGTATGACCATACAACTCAGCGTTCAACCCATACAAAGTCCTGAAAGTGATCTTCATCCCTCATAGCCTGTAGCTTTACAGCAAGTTCACCACAGGTACAAGTAGGCAATAGGAAATAAGCAGCTTGTTCATCCCATAAAGACTGCAAATTTCCAAAGTAGGTTTCCACAGACATCGAAGCCGTTTGTTTATACTCAGTCAAAGCCACCTTAATTTGTTGCTTACGAGTGTCATTGCTAACAACAAATCTTTTCTCCAACAAGTTCCACAATGGATAAACCTCCTCAAAGTACGGCAAAGATTTCTTCAAAGACGGATCAATGGTATTAAGAACCCATTGAACCAATAGCGCTTGCACACATCTCCAATCAAGCAATTTACTAGCATCATTAACAGGTTTGATTTCAGTACCTTCCAGAAAAGTGATCTTTCGCCTAGAGATCAGGGAGAGACGTATCGACCGAGACCACTCAGCATAGTTCGGTCCACGAAAAACAATAGGAGTAATGATATTTCCTGGTTGATCAGCAGAACTCAGAAAATATGGATCCTTCGGATTAGGATAATTTGAGTTGTGTGTACCGCCACCGCCAGTCGCGATGGAGTAGCTGGACGCAGCATCATCAGCCATCGCGGATGTCGGGTGTACAAAATTTTGTACAACTCCGACGGATCGGCCGAACGAGCGACATATCGGTCGCTGATGGACGTGGTCGACGGCGAATCGGCCGTTCGCGGATGTCGGGTGTACAAAATTTTGTACAACTCCAACGGATCGTGTAGTGACCCGCTCCGCCCTAGCGGAACGCCGATCCAAACGGCAAGTGCAACGACTCAAACGAGCCGTCGACCCGAAGAGTTGCTTCGACCCGATGAAGTATCGATGCGAATCGATGGAAGACTTACATTGGCCCGTCAAAAGATGAATCCAGACTTAGACTATCAAAGGCGCGCTCGGAGTATCGCTTGGCCGATGCGAACATCGCTAAGGTGGGTGGCTCCGATGAACCCGTCTTTGCTTAGCCTAGACACATAACAAAACGGACACATTCACGAGAATCGCTAGGCGATAACATCTTGCATGTTAATAAATGACTCAACGCACCTAGCTAAGGGAGTAATCCTAACTTGTATGCTTGCATAGAATATGGAAAGGAATATGGAAAATACGAGAACTCTCGCACCGCGCTCCACGCTCGTGCTAAGGCACAAGCTTGCGTTCAACAATGAAACAATGAATGGTTTACAACAATGAAACGGAAGACTATCGATATAGTCACGAATAGAGTATAGCAACATTGAAAGGCTATGGGACCGATGGGTCGCCAAGGCGACTCCCGCACGAG
>JANAVB010028690.1:0-20503 GCA_029216955.1 Iris pallida
TTGTCTCCCTATTACATTCCCTCTTCAACATTTGGCAAGGGCTAGATACAAGTTATTTACAGAATGTTAATGTGGATGTATATAGTCTTGTTGTTATGTTGCATACAAGGAAATATTATAGAAACAAAAGAGAAAATATTTATCACTTGCTTTCGAGGCCAAGGGCATGTCACCTAGACATCATATTGTTTGGTGGTCTTGATAGTCGTCTTCCCACAGGGTTTTCTATGTTTAAAATTTTGCTCCGTTACTAAGTAGGGGATGACAGTGAGCCAGTCTCAAGTCAGAATCATGTAGGCCCGTATCCATCTGTTAATTTATACTTGATACTGAGCCAAATTCGTTAACTAGTGGGACTTGACAAGCCAAGCATGAGCCCTGTCCAACTCAATCTATTTCATAGGCCGGCGCAAATTCTTTCTACATATTTAATAGCATTCTATGTTGCCAGTCTAAGTAAAGGGATAGGAATTACAAAATGCGTTTTATGAATATCATATGCTATTCTGATTCTATGTACTTTATTGGACCTAGCATAAATCAAAACTAGTTCTTTATGGCTTTCCCAGTTCCCTATATAATTCTATAGTAAGCAGCTGATAGGCATCGGTGAATTATGTTTTGTTAATTAAAATAGCTCTCTGTTGGAATGAACTTTTTAATAACCACCTCTCTTTTTCTATCAGGTCTTGGTAAGTATTAAGGAAAATTAGACAGTAGCAAATATATCAGTCCAAAATTAATGAAATATTATCCTATTTATTGCTCAAAAACAGATATCATCCATTATATCCGATGTATCTATATCAGTCACTATTCACTAATGCATATTGATTTTTACCGGGTTGTATCGGCCAAATTAAGAACCAGGATTCAACATTTCAAAAATAAAAGTCAATGCAGGCCAAGCACGTCCGTCATGCTGAAACTGAATAGACCTATATCTGCTTTTGTGTGAGCTGGGATGAATGCAGGCTTATTACCTGCCTATAGCTGATTCCATTTGATAAGAGAAGGCTTAGATAAGACAAATAGCACTTTCCAAGTCCTGAGTCGATGTTATGAAATTAAAACGAGAAGTGGCAGGTCATGTGACAACTGTTTCTGATGCAGGGAGACTTCACCTTTGACGATCAAACTTGGAAGACCATATCGCTACCAGCAAAGGATTTGATTTCCAGACTTCTCTCTGTTGAACCTTATAAAAGACCGACAGCTGATGAGGTGTGATCTGTTCCATCTGTATCTTTATCTTTGATATTCATATGATTTTATTTCAACATCATAATAGCTATCCTAATATTCCTTGGCCTTGTATGTGAACAGCTTCTGAAGCATCCTTGGGTGATAGGGGACTGTGCCAAGCAAGAGCCCATGGATTCAGAGGTTGTTTATAGACTGCAAAGTTTTAATGCTCGCAAGAAGTTTCGTGCAGCTGCGCTAGCTAGTGTATTGAGTAGCAAAGTCTTGTTGAGAACGAAGAAGCTAAAGAGCTTGCTAGGAACCCATGACCTCACAACAGAGGAGCTCGAAAATCTCCAAATACATTTTAAGAGGATGTGAGTTCTTCAACCACTTTATCTTTATTTGAATATCATGCTAAGTTCAAATTAGAGCGTCATGTGAACTAGAGCTTGAAAAAACGTGTTTAAAATATAATTGCATCTCATTGCTGCAAGTTATTCTTCTACTAACCTAATATGAATCAATATTATGGAATAGTTTAATGCTGTCCTTGTGGAAAATTCCATTCTGTTTTCTGTATTGGCCTGATATTCTATAAATAAAAGAAATAAAAAAAGATGAATGAGGAAAGAAGACATTTAATCCTTGAGGTCAAGGTTCCGAGGAATAGTAGTCAACAGAACTTGACAATTGTCATCGTTTTCACAGCATTCTAAAAGTAAATGTTCCCCAGTGCAGATGTGCAGATGGCAACAATGCTACCCTTCCAGAGTTTGAGGAAGTGCTAAAAGCAATTAAGATGGATTCACTAGTCCCTTTAGCTCCTCGTGTATTTGATCTGTTCGATAACAACCGTGATGGAACTGTGGACATGAGAGAGATCCTATGTGGTCTGTCAAGCCTCCGTAATTCGAGAGGAGATGATGCACTCCAGCTATGCTTCCAGGTAACCATTAATAAACCAGGCTGACCTTCGTCATGTTTATCATAACTCGTAGTACATAGTTGGGTTCTCCCCCAAATAATTGTTGTACATAGTTCTTTTGTTAAGTTTGTGTGTGAGCTTTCACTAGACAAATATTTCTATATAGACTACAAGGATTCACTCATTCATAAAATAGTATAAAATCAGTGAAACTTTTTTGTGATCCATTTCGTTGATAACCCCCAAAATTTTGAACCAGTACCTCATACTTTCTGCTTAGCTTCTTCTCAAGTATTGCAAAGAGTATTATAACTTATATATTAGAATTTATTATTTTCGTGCTTCATCATATTATTAGTTGCTGAGGAAATGCTTGATTCTGAGATTTGAGACGACAGTCCCTATAACACAGAACAAATTGCCACTGCTATTCTTAAGTTGTTCCTAACAAGTTCCCTGACCATTTTCCCAAAAGCCCAACATTCCCAAGCATTCTGTGTGGTCGTCTCTCACAGGTTGATCTAATTCTCTTTTTTGAACGTGCTACTATCAGATGTACGATGCCGACAGATCTGGATGTATCAGCAGAGAGGAATTAGCATCTGTGCTCAGGGTATTTCTCACCACCGTCCCGTTGTCTTCTGAAACATGTTCCATTGATTTTGTTTCGAGCCCATTATTCATGATACTCATCTTTTCAAAATGCAGGCCTTGCCCGAGGATTGCCTTCCAGGCGATATAACGGAGCCAGGGAAACTGGATGAGATCTTCGACCAGATGGATGCCAATAACGACGGGAAGGTTACATTCGATGAGTTCAAAGCCGCCATGCAGAGGGACAGCTCCCTCCAAGATGTAGTCCTTTCTTCTCTGAGACCTATCTAAGCTTTCTCATAGTGAAGCAGCTTCCATTATCCTGAATTTTTCTACCTATTATCTTGTAAAACTACCTAAGAAGTGTATAACAAGATGTAGCAATTCTGAGAATAAGTCTGTTGTGTTCTCTATGAAGCCTGAACGCAGCAATGACACACAATGTAAACTGAAGGGCATCGTTTCCAGTTCTGTGTAGTTGATTTGCTGACAGTAAAATCTTGATATTGCTACATTTTCTTCATATATTGAAAGCATAAAAAATGGTTATAGTTTTTTTTCTTCCTTTGTTTATTTCTTTTCTTGTGGTGTATGTATAAGTAATATATATCTATTGTGGGTGAGCAGGTTACAAAGACCATTGTGTTACACAACCACCAATATTCTCAATGTTCTTGGAAAGGTCTGAAATTGATCCATACATAGCAACGGGATGCAACTGAGCTCTTTTTACAGATATTTTGAGTATCCTGGAGAAATTTGCGTACGAGAGAGAGCTTCAAAATTTAGGGTTAAAAAACCAACACTTTCGCATCAATACATGTTTTAATTTAGGACGAGATTCAAGCACTCCCTTAATCACATATAAGAATGTGATATTTTGGTACCACTACTTGGTTCTTTAAGAAAATGCAATTTTCTTTTTCCCAGAAAATTTACTGTAGCGATAGGAATTTATAGGAAATTGGCCAAAACGATAAAAGTTTCCAAAAATTAACTGGAGCGAAAGCTTCCGCCAGACACTATGGTGGAATTTGAGTATTTTGGTTGGTTGTCGGTTCCCTGGTTTGGTTTTTCTTTTGTTAGGTCTAGTAGTAACTTTTGGTTTATTTTATTTTGGTTTGTTTCATAATAACTAGTTTGGTTTCTTTCATTAGGTTTGGTTTTTTAGTTATTTGATTTAGTTTGGTTTTTTGTTGTTGAGTGTAATGGCTAGTTTTTAACGGCTAGTCCAACGTTTCAATTTCAACGTTCATTTGCAACGGCTATTTCATATCACATATAAATTGAGGCAGACCAAACAATCTCTTTCTCTCAAAATTTTTCATTCTCTTCATAATATAAACAATCATTAAGAAGAAGCTCATCTCATCTACTTCACTGGACAGCTCATTTTGCAGTCAGCATGGATCAAAATCTAACAATACTATGCTCGTTTGGAGGTGTACTAAATGAGCTAGCTTATGAAGGAGGTCTAACTCATGTTCTTTTAATTGATCGAAAATTTTCTTTTGTTAGTTTGCGTACTCTAATTATTGAACAATATTCTATTGATTATGAATTTATTTAGTACATATTTTTGCATCAAATTGTATAAATATAGATAGTAAACAAGCATGAAAATTTATTCTTGAAGTTAATGTACAATCACCATATATTAGTATTTATGTCACTCTACCACCACCAAGAATTAATAGTGCAAATAGTCTACCTGCTTCTAATATAGATGTTAATATTGTTGCTAGTTCTTCTCACCAAGTTATTCCATTTACTGAAGAAGAGCATATAGTAGATGATGGTAATAACGATGATGAAAATAGTGATGATTTAATTGAAAATTTAGATGATGAATTTGATGATTCTGTTGATAGTGTTAGCACTCCTGAATTATTTATTGGAAAAGAATTTAAGAATCGTTCTAAATTTAGAAGTTGTATTAGTGATATAGCAATTAAACATAATTTTACTTGTTCGACTTCTTTGAACAATGCTAGTGGGATTGTATATAAATGTAACGCTTCAAGTTGTCATTGGAGAGTATACGCTAAGGTGCTGTTTGGTAAGACGAAGTGGGCTTGGATTCCTGGTTTTGGGTGAAGTGGGGAAGGGAACTCCGATCCGGGTGTTTGGTTGGCGGGGGAAGAGGGAAAGGGAACTGGCAGATGTGACTGCTGCCAGTTCCTGTCGGAGGAAGAGGGAATGAAGAGGATGGGTTATTTGTTTTCCTCCACATCCGGAGTTGGCAGCCGGATGTGGGTGGGAGTTTGTTTTTTTTTTTTTCAATTTTTTTATATACTTTTGTTTCAAAAAAAATCTTAATTAGTTGTAGATTTTATTTTTTGGTTACAACCACACTAATTTCTTGCTAATTAATATAATTAATGTAATTAATAGTTTTTTTATTAGTAATTTTAATATTTTTTGCTAACAGCCGCATTATTGACAAGTTTAATAGTAGTATAATTAATGTAATTAATAGTTTTTTTGCTAATAGGTGCACTAATTTTTTTGCTAACAGCTGCACTAAGTTTTTTTAAAATGGAAAGAATAGTTAGATCATTAATATAATCAATGTAAGTTTTTTTGCTAACAGCTGCACTAAGTTTATTTAAGTCAGCTTTCTCAATTAATAGTAAATAATTAGATATATAACCTCAAAAGAATTATAGTAATTAATACTAAATAGTTAGAGTTTTAAATATAAACTCTTAATTGGTTAGTAATTAATTTTGAGTTGATAAATTTTTAATTAGTTACTAATTAATTATCTTAATTTATTAAACTAATTATTTAATTTATTACATTGTATTGTGAATTAACCATAATTTATTATTATTATAAAATACTCTTCCACTTTTTACTTTTCACTTCCTATCTCAACCAAACACATTTATCTAATTTTTATTTCCCACTTTTCACTTTCATATTCCAACCAAACACATTTGTCCCCTACTAGGGGGACAAGAAAGTAAATGGATTTCTATCACTCTTCCCCACATAAAAGTCTAAATCTATATTTTCCTACACTTACGGTTTACCAAACGGCCCCTAAAGTCATTGGTAAAGGCGAAAGATTTTGTATTGCTACGCTAGAAAATATACATTTTTGTTTATGTGGGCTTACAAAAAAAAAAATCAAACTAAACCAAATAACTAAAAACCAAACCTAATAAAAGAAACCAAGCTAGTTATTACGAAACAAACCAAAATAAAAGAAATCAAAAGTTACTACTAGACCAAACAAAAGAAAAACCAAACCAGTGAACCAACAACCAACCCAAATACTTAAAAAATTGGACATATCCAATTTCTGTCACACTGTCTGACAGAAGCTTACTGGAGTCCAATTTTTGCCACACTGTCTGGCGGAAGCTTTCGCTCCAGTTAAATTTTGGAAACTTTTATCGTTTTGTCCAATATCTTATAAATTTCTATCGCTACAGTAAATTTTCTGTTTTTTTTCTTGATTTTGTCAATATGATGTCTTTTCGATAGAGAAAAACCGTTTCCGTAAAGGAGTGAGCATATAACGGTTGAAAACCGAAAACCGAACTGAACCGAATTTAAAATACACATAAAATTATTATTTTTAAAATATATACATTTTTTATCATAATATATATATATATAATTGTGGGTATTCACAGAATTTTATAACTCTTATTTAGTTTTTCAGTTTTTACTTTTGGATCGAAACCACATAAATTCTTTTAATATTTTCAAAAATGAATAAACCTAACCAAATTTTTTAGTCGATTTTGATTCATTATTTCCTATCGGTCAAAAATTGAACAATCCTTTCCGCTAACACCAACATTATGTTTGGGAACCTTGGGGGGAAGGGAGAGGAAAATTTGAGAGAAAAAAAAAAAGGAGGAATAGAAAAGTTAACTTTACCTCTCTTTGTTTGGATGACCAAAAAATTTGGAGAGAAAAGTGAAAAACTAACTTTTATTTATTTATGGGACAGATAAATTTACTAATTTGTCCTTGACTTTGATATTTAAAATAATAAAATTAATATGAGTTAAACTCATCTGTAAGTTTTTGTTTATGAGATGTCTCATACGTGAGTTGTAGATTAAACTAATATTTACTTAAAATTTAAATATTAACTTTTTTTTTATATTTATGATTTTTTTTTGTTAGAGATAATCCATTAAAGTTATTTGGTTGATCTAAATAACATAAAAATTTATTACTTCCAAAAAAATAGATAAAGGAAAAAATCTGTTTGTTTAATGTTGATAGAACAAAATTTAAAATACAACAAAATAAACTATTCTTACTTATCTGTCTTTCTCTATTTTATAGAGTCATTTGGTTGATTTAAATTTAGTATATACAAAGTTTATTTGGCTAATCTTGATAAAGGAAAATTTTATTACTTCCAAAAGAAAAGATAAAAGAAAACTCTATTTGGTTAACCTTGATAGAACAAAATTTAAAAATAGAACAAAATAAAATAGTTTGATTTACATGATATGTAGCAACCGATAATTGTTTCGTGATATATAAGTTGATAGGAGAGAATATATAAATTACCGGAGGAAAAGAAAAAAAAAAATAATATGAACAAACAACATAAAAAAAGAAGAATTAATTGAAAGGTAATTGGATAACTTTTATCCAATTTCTTCAAGTACGTACATTTTTGTTTTTGGTTTTGGAAAATTTTTTCTTTGGTGGGATCTACCAAATTTTTTTCTCCAGATTCCTTTCCTCCTATTTCCTTCCCTATTTTCAAACAACATAATTTTTAATTTTCCCTCCATTTTCAAACATAGCACAGACTATGTGTGAGAGAGAAAAAAATGGTCTCGGTTGGATTGAATATGTATAATGGAGGTTAAAAAAAAAAAAAGCTCCTATTAGAAAGAAAAAAAAAAAAAAAACCTGTTGGGGGAATCTAATGAACGTTATACCAGGTTGACGTTACTCGGAGCCCAGTGGGCCCCAGTAGGACAGTTCCTTAGAAAAAAGCATTTTGTCCGTTTTTTTTTTTTTTTTTTTTTTTTTCAATTTTCGGTCTGACACAGTTCCGAAAACAAAAAGCAAATCCTTCCGATTTCAATTAAATCCCTTCCCCCCCTCTCTCTCTCTCTCTCTTGTGCAAATCCATGGCGAGGACGAAGCACTTCTCCAACCGGCCCCGGCCCAGAAGAAAGATCCTGCTCGGCCCTCCTCCACAAGAACAACAACAACAACAACAACAAGAAGAAGCAGGTCCTCTCTCTCTATCTATATATATACTTTCTCTCTCTAGAATTGAAACCATTCCTAACCCTTCTCTCTCTCTCCTCCTCCTCCTCCTCTAGAACCCCAACCGGTTCCTTCGTCACCACCGGCACCAACCAAGCGAGGCCGAAAGAAGAAACCTAGCGCCGGCGACGCGACGCCGCGAGCCGCAGGTACTGTGGTTTGTGCTTCTGAGGCACTCCTTCGTCATACTTTGGTTCGGTTGATGTGCCGTGTAGAGCAGTACCGACTCTCTATTTTTTGGTTTCAGCCGGAAAAACCGGAAGGAAGAAGCGGCGGTTCCGGCCGGGCACGGTCGCGCTCCGCGAGATCCGCAGGCTCCAGAAGACCTGGAAGCTGCTCATCCCCGCCGCCCCCTTCATCCGAGTCGTCAGTGTCTCCTCCTTGACCCCCACTTCTGCACGATGTTGACTGCTTGCGTTTATAGTTACTTTTTCAGGGTCTGCTTGGATTGAGGGTTAAGAGAGTTAAGTGAGGGGAATAAAAACCATGCTTGGATCGAGGGTCGGGGTTTAGGAGGGAGGGTTATAGAGGGTTAAGGGATGGTCTGCTTAACTTTCTTTTGTCTATTTTTTTTTTAATTCCAAATTGGAGGTTTAATTAGGGAGATTGAGAGATTTTGTTTAAAAAGTCATAAATATCTCTTATTTATCCTATAAAATATCATAACTTTTTTTCTTCTTCATTTTTCTTGCTTTCAACCTCCTCCTCCTCCGTAGCTTCCTCACCTGTAAAGATATTTTTGACAAATTCTAATTAAAAGTTCAATCAATTTAATTTTATGACATATGTAATAAGGATATTTTGGTAACTACTGTTTTTTATTCATTCCCCTCTCACTCAAAACCTTCAATCAAAACAAGAGTAATAAGGATATTTTGGTAACTACTGTTTTTTATATGTACTGACTCTACTCCCCCAAGCAGACCCTTGGTGGTTTATTTTAAAAAAAGATTGGTTACATTATTTATTTACAAAAATCCTTAGGAACAACTCAGCCATGAAAAGCCGTTGGACAAAACTCATTTGATTCCTTTATTTTCTCAACCAACTAAAGAGTTTCCGTAAGAAAAAAAATAATTAGTTCACTTTCAATCTTAGTGGAATCCACGTGTCACATCCATATTATAAGTTCTTATTTGAGTTCTTAATGAAGTTCATGTAGTCGAATTGGTTTATTCATGTGCATTTCTAGTTACAACTAAGATGTGCTAACTAGTTTGGCTTAATTTATCGCATCGTTGAGTGAGTAAGTTTCTATTGGGGTTAAGGCTTCTCCATTACGGAGGATGTGGGGTCGAGTCACAGATACATCTTCTCCATATATTGGGGGTAAGGCTGCATATGTCTGATTATCCTACGACCCTACATTAGCGGGAATCTAGTGGTACTTGGACAACGAATCTTGTAAAAAGAAAAAATATTAGGGTGGCACTTGACACGATGGTAAGGCTTGGTGCTTGCATTTTGGAGGATGTGTTCGAGTCTCAGGTGCAGCATCTCCATATATTGCGGTAAAGGTTGTGTACATCTCGAGTCTTGACCCTCCCTCTTTTTGAAGGAGGTCTTGAAGAGCCAAGTCGGGTAGAACCATTTGGATTCCCATGACTTTATTTGGCATTAACTAACGGGAAATGAAAGAAACAACTCTCGGTTCACTTCATTTGCTTGTGCCGAAGATGGTTATCTGCTCATTGGCGCGAGGGGACCATGCTTTTTTCAGGGTAAGAAGGTGAGCAAAGTGAGGTGAACAGCCCAAAACCTCGAGCCGATGTCCGAGTTTTTTTTAATGAAAAGAAACTCATACTACTTATTCCCACACTCCCTAGTGAGGGGCACTGGCAGGATGCCAACCTAATGCCTCTAACATTTGACTTTTTAATGTCAAATTTATTTGTGTTTCGTTAATCCACTCGGATGTTTGTGACAGTTAAGCTTATGTGTTGATACTAAAAGTTAGAACTTTTATTAGAATTATTAGTGTATTGTTCACTGTATAGAATTTGAACTAGATCAATAGGATCTGTTAGTTGAACCCGTAAACACATGGCTATTTGTGTTTCTATTTACATTTTTGTTTTTTTAATCAGTAGCACATTTCTTGTTATTTGTATTTCTAGCTATGGTATTAGGGTTTATTTATTTATGGGTGGTGAATGTGCTGTTTTCTACAATGCATTTGAATGTTCTTGTTTAGAGATGTTGAATGTGTGTGCTCAGTATCATGTAAGGAAATAAGGATATATCTAATTTATATGACCTGGATCTAGTGCGTTGTAAATTCACATCACTATGTTAAGGTTTTCAATTTATGGTTTGTCTTCTTTAATCTATGTAAACTTATATTATTAACAGAATGAGGTCCATGAAGGTTCTTTTTCACTATGGTGAAATATGTTCCGACTTGCGTTCTGTGAGGTTATACTTATTTGTATGTGAGCATTGCTTCAGTTCAGCGTATTGTACAGTAACATATTCTGGACTCTGCATTTCTAGTACCATCTCCGATGTCAAATGTTATGGAAGCTTATTTTGGTTACTCATTATGTTGCTTAAATGAGTAAGATGTTATTCCTCTTGATTGCCTTGTAGTTTCTTTAATCAGAATTTCTATCAGCTATTGGTAGATTGTGACTTCAAAGATTTCTATACTGTGGGTTTACACATCTAGGTTGTTGGTGTTAGACTGTTTTAGCTAAGAGGTATCTAGTTCTTACAATAAAAACATATGGTAGGATGGTGTATTAGGGTTTCTAGACGTTGTATGGGCTTGACAATGCTGTTACTTGAGATTGGGGTTTTATAACTTCTTTTGGATTCTGTTATAGGAACTAGTGTATGAATGACTTATGTGGTTCTACTGGAATTCTTCTAATGATTGTAGGTGAGAGAGATTACTAATCTTCTGTCCAGGGAAGTTATGCGATGGACGCCTGAAGCTTTGGTTGCAATTCAGGAGGTAACTTGAACTCAACTCTTCCTCCTATTTCATTGCTTTAGTTCCAGATGATGTGGGTATTTCATTGTACAGGCTAACTAACAGTTGCTTATAGATAAGTAATTTCTTGTATTTTTTAAGTAAATTCTTGATATTGTTTTTTTTACAGGCTAACTAACACTTGTTAAACTTTAGGACAGCCAAAATGAGTTAGCCTATAATGAGATAGACAATCAATCTGGACTTAGAGACTGAAGCTGCAATTAAACTGGTTGCCTTTGCATGAGGGCAAGCAGTACCACAGGGATTATTAGGGAGGGATAATGATGGCCATAGAGGGGATGGATTTATGTGGCAGTCAGGCACTTGGTGCTTATAGTATGTCGAGCTATGTTGCACATTCACAGGAAAATGGTGTCTGTATACGAACCGTGTGACATATATATATCCAAATCATGCAATATATGTGACTGCTTATTTATACCAATCTGAAAATGTCAGGCACTTGGTGCTTATAGTATGTTGAGCTATGTTGCACATTCACAGGAAAATGGTGTCTGTATACGAACCGTGTGACATATATATTTCCAAATCATGCAATATATGTGACTGCTTATTTATACCAATCTGAAAATGTCCACATCTCGTATCTTTAATGTGCTCTTATCCGTATCCATGTCCATATTTGTGCTACATAGATGTCAAGGTAAAGCTGTGTTGGAGAACTAGAGCGGAGCTGCAAAAGCATGTCGGTGGAAGGATTATGGGTCTGGTTACTAGAGAGAATTCGGGTGGAGAAGGTGGTGGGTCTTGGTTGAGGTGAATCTTCTGATATGATAGTCCAGATCTGAATTGTGCATTACAAGTGGCAATAATTAGGAGCAAGAAGAAGGAATAGATGGCAGCTGTAGCCTGCAGGAAACAGGAGATTAAGATTGATTAAAGGTTACTTTTTAAGTGTTGTAACTTGTAGATAACAATTACTAAAAGGATGAAGGTCGCATTGGAAGTGAAGAGGAGAAGGTTGAGGAGAAACTTGCTATGGCAGTAAGAGAGAGGAGAGAGATTGCAAGATTATTTTTGTGGATACTAATCTGCATCTTTCCATATATTTAAGGTCCTTATTGTAGGAGTTGATTCGATGATGAAACATGTGTTATAGTTGGTATGCTACTATAAATAATTGTATGAATCCTTCTTGATTATTATGAACTTACTAATGATCAAATGAAATTGCGACAATTAAATCAAGATCTGTAAAGATTGTGACAGCTAAGTATTTGCACTTTTTTCCGCATAGACTTCTGCATGCATCCCTTTATGCACACTCAGGCATTAAATCTTCACAGTTAAATAGACAGGTGGCTTATGTACTTAGTGTCCCATATCCGTCTCAGCCACATGTGGATCACCTTTTGGGATGTACAAGAAATGGCCAAAAGTTGTCGAGGATAGTAGAGGAAGAGGAAAAAGGACTAAGTACATCATAGCTACTATTTGCACAGGCTCATTTTGAGGCGGAAAATGACTAGAGTAAGTGGTCTATTTACAACATATCAGCTCATTTTGAGATTGAACAAGGGTTTAACGTACATCTGTTCTGTATGTTTGTTCAAAATGCTCAGTGCATTTGGTAAATATACAAGAGAAAGATGTATTGTCTTAAATGTAACTAGTCGTTGAATTCATGTCACTTAGCATACGTAAGAGCATCATTAGTAAGGCCCAACCCATTTTCTAGATTCTAGATTTAGAATGTAGGAGCTCATTTTGTAGAATATAAGTCTCATCCCTAATTCCAATTTCTACAATTTCGGTCCCAACCCATACATAGGTGCTAAGGGTTGGGCCTCCCAATTTCTAGATTCTAGATTGTAGAAACTCGTTTTGTAGAATAGTAAGTTCCAATTTGGAACCCAACTTTCTAGATTTTAAACTTTATTATTTTTTTCCTACATTAATTTTTGACCACACATTTTTTGGGACCGGAGCTCACTTTATCATTTTCTACTATTCTCATACAAACCCAACCCATTCTACATTTACCTTTTTTTAAAATTTTGGGCTCCAAATTGCATTGGAGAGTCCCAACTACTAATGATGCTCTAAGAGAAGTATCATCGATATCAGGTACTTTTAAGTTTTTTGTAACGCGTGATATTATTTTCTTGAAGATGCATTCTAGCGCATTAATTTCAGATTCTCTTCCAGGCTGCAGAAAGTTTTTTGCAAGAGTTGTTCGAAGATGCAAATCTGTGTGCCATTCATGCGAAACGAGTTACTCTTAGTAAGTTGGACCAAGCAACTTGTGGTATTTTGTTTATTGTGGATTTTGTTAAAACTCTGTAGGATAATTTGGTTGGTGTTTCTGCTGATATGACATTTGCATATACACATGATGCCTAGAAACTTGTTCTGCTTTGTGCAACTTGATCATATTGATATTTGCAATGATATAGGATTGAAAAGTCGCATTGTTATTTCCAATTCTGAGAACATAAATGCTCTCTATATAGTAACTGTCTCAAAAGATACGTTTGGCTAAAACTTTGGGAACTTCAGTGTGATGAATGGTTCATGTTGATTATTGAGTTATCTAGCATTCCTTTTAAAAAGCTAATAGGAGTGCTGATACTTTGGGAACTTCAGTGTGATGAATGGTTCATGTCGATTATTGAGTTATCTAGCATATATCCTTTTAAAAAGCTAATAGTAGCTGATACTTGGTAGGTGAACCTAAAGATTAAATTAACACTAGAATATGAAGCAAAAAATTTCATATAGGGTAAAGACCTTTCCCTAAATTCTAAAAAAGAGAAGTTTGGACGAATTGAAAATGGGCTAAGGACACGCCAACTGAATTGGCGTGCACAGGCAGAATCGAAGAGAGAGAAAGAGAGAGAGAGGGTTGGCGCGCGCTCTTGGGGGGGGGGGGGGTTGGGGCAACTCAGTTGGCGCGTGCGCATGAGAGAGGAACGAGGAGAGAGAGGACGGGAGAGGGGGCGCCAACTCAGTTGGCACGTGGGAGGGGGGGGGGGCAACTCAGTTGGCGCGCGGGTGTTGGTGTGTGTCAGTGGCCTGGGCGGCGGTGTGTTGGTGTGTGTGTGTGTTATAGGTGTTAGAGAGGAGAGACAGGCCGAGCACCACACCCCCCCCCCCCCCCCCCCCCCCCCCCCCGCCGTCTCGAAGGCCTCCACCCCCCTCTTCTCCTATAAGAATCCAGCAACCCCTCCTTCTTCTCCTATAAGCAACCAGCAACCCCTCTATTTACTTCACAGAACCTAAAATTCTCCTCCTCTCCATTCGTCATCCCTTCTCGAAGACCCATTGTTCCCTCACAGATCATACGGTCTAAAATTCTCCTCCCCTCCATTAATTTTTTAATTTATTTTAGGTTTCTATGAATATTTATATTTACAGATGGCTCAACCGAATGACGAGCGTATTCCTGGAGGACTAGTTACAGATGTTATCAGACATGAACGAGACAATCACATATCTAGTATGGTTTTTGAAGGTCATATAAATTTGGAAATTGTAAGTATGGTACATAATTTTTTTACATAAATATAATAAATATATTTTGCTTGTAGCTATACGATTATCCTCTCGATTTACGAATACGGGAGCATGCAAATAGGAGGATGCAGAGATGATACCGCTAATGGGAGTTAATTACTCTCCAAATGGAGCTCTTCGTTTATTTGGGTTTCAATATATGGGTGAAATTCAAATTTTTAATCCACGATGTCCACACTTTTCAATTTCCAGTTGGTGAAATGACTATCATACTTTAGGATGTTACAAATATCCTAGGGTTACCTATTACAGGTGACTATATATTTTGATACACAGTTAAATTCATTTGAACTAATCAGGAGATATCTCGACGTTATGCGACCATCGGACATAGGAGGGAGGAGTTTCGTCACGTTAAGTTGGCTTCAGGATAATTTTATGGATTTAGATCACACTATCGACGGTTCAGTCAATGTCGATGAATTAAGGGTACGTATTTAATGTTAAGATTTATTTATCAGTTAATTTAATGGCGTGTTAATATGTAAATTTTAATATTTAAAGATCATTCGCTGCACTAGAGCATATTTGCTCTGTTATGTTGGGCAATTCTATTTTCCGACAGACAGCGAAATAAATAAACGTGCGACTATAATTCTTAGATAATCTAAAAGAACCCACTCGGCTGCTACTTTAGCATATTTATATGCATGCTTGACAGATTTTGGTAGATCGAAGCCTAGCAAAAATTTATATGGGTGCATGACTCTGGTTTAGATAAAAATAAAAAATCAATACCTAAAGTGGTTTGAATTATATACAATTTTTTATGTTTAGTACCATATTATTTCTATTGTAGGTATGGTGCTACGAGCATTTCTATATTGGTCGACCTGTAACCAGCATTACCAGTGATGTTGGAATTTTTCTGCTTGCTACGCGATGGACCACAAATATAGTAGACCAACATCATCATGTATACAAGGTTGTTTCATTGTACAGGGAACAATTTGATACGTTACAGTGGGATGAGGTAATTATTCAATTTCGTATAGTTTCTTACACTACACTTGTCAATCAAATTATTAGATTTGTACAAATTTATCTTATCATTTTGCACCAATGTCATCCAATAGGTTATCTGGATATCCTACTCAAATGAAGAAAATGCTCCAGAAATAAAGAGAACATCGTACTATCTGAGCTTGCACAATTCTTATATATATACTATCATTACACTGTGTATCATCTGCCAGATCGTGTTCTCCGACAATTCGGTCAGAGACAGATAATTTCGGATGACCTGCCATACATGAGTTATGATACAATCAATACAAGAAATATAATCGATAGTGTCATAGCTGCCTGGAATATGCGATTCCAGAATGATAGTGCGGCAAACATGTATCCCCGAATAGAATCCAATGATGAATGTAAGTTCTATATTTGGACGGGTTGCGTACACTAGTGTATTTGTCTTAAAATTGTTTTTACGAAATGTAGATGCTTATAGACAATGGTGGAAAACGCCTCATATAATCAATAGAGCATACACACTTGAACCTGGGCTCCTCAAATGTGTATGCAGTCAAGTCATCAGCATCTGCATTTCGTGAAAACAATTTTAAGACAAATACACTAGTGTACGCAACCCGTCCAAATATACTAGTAAGTTAGAACTTACATTCATCACTGGATTCTATTCGGGGAGACATATTTGCCACACTATCATTCTGGAATCGCATATTCCAGAAAGCTATGACACTATCGATTATGTTTCTTGCATTGACTGTATCAAACTCATGTATGGCGGGTCATTCGGAATTATTTGCCTCCGACCGAATTGTCGGAGAACACGATCTGCCGGATGATACATGGCATAACGATCGTAATATAAGAATTGTGCAAGCTTAGATTGTACGATGTCCTCTTTATTTCTGGAGCATTTTCTTCATTTGAGTAGGATATCCAGATAACTTATTGGATGATGATGTATCAAATTGATACGATAAATTTGTACAAATCTAATAATTTGATTGACAAGTGTAGTGTAAGAAACTGTATTAAATTGTTTCCTGTACAGTAAAACAACCGTGTGTACATGATGCCGCGTAGCAAGCGAAAAAATTCGATAAATTTCTGGAGCATTTTCTTCATTTGAGTAGGATATCCAGATAACTTATTGGATGATGATTATCAAAATGATACGATAAATTTGTACAAATCTAATAATTTGATTGACAAGTGTAGTGTAAGAAACTGTATTAAATTGAGTAATTACCTCATTCCACTGTAACGTATCAAATTGTTTTTTGTACAGTAAAACAACCATGTGTACATGATGATGCCGCGTAGCAAGCAAAAAATTTCAACATCACTGGTAATGCTTGTTACAGGTCGACCAATATAGAAATGTTCGTAGCACCATACCTACAATAGAAATAATATGGTATTAAAAATTGTATATAATTCAAACCACTTTAGGTATTGATTTTTCATTTTTACTTGAATCAGAGTCATGCACCCACATAAATTTTTGCTAGACTTCGATCTAGCAAAATCTGTCAAGCATGCATATAAAGATGCTAAAGTAGCAGCTCCCCATGCATGACGAGTATGTTCTTTTAGATTATCTAAGAATGTTTATAGTCGCACGTTTATTCTATTTTCTTGTCCGTCGGAAAATAGAATTGCCCAACATAAACAGAGCCAATATGCTCTAGTGCAGCGAATGATATGCAAATATTAAAATATACATATTAACACGCCATTAAATTAACTGATAAATAAATCTTAACATTAAATACGTACCCTTAATTCATCGACCTCGACTGGACCGTCAATAGTGCGATCTAAATCCATAAAATTACCCCGAAACCAACTTAATGTGACAAAACCCCTCCCTCCTATGTCCGACGAAATATCTCCTGATTAGTTCAGATGGATTTAACTGTGTATCAAAAATATAGGATCACCTGATATTTGCAAATATTGAAATATACATATTACCACATCATTAAATTAACTGATAAATAAAATTTAACATTAAATACGTACCCTTAATTTCTCGACTGGACCGTCGATAGTGCGATCTAAATCCATAAATTTACCCGAAGCCAACTTAATGTGACAAAACTCCTCCCTCCTATGTCCGATGGTTGCATAACGCTGAGATATCTCCTGATTAGTTCAGATGGATTTAACTGTGTATTAAAATATATAGGGTTACCTATAATAGGTAACCCTAGAATATTTGTAACATCCTAAAGTGTGATAGTCATTTCACCAACTGGAAATTGAAAAGTGTTGCGTTGAGGCCACCAACACTCAGCAAGACTTAAAATGAGGTGGACATGTGGATTAAAATTTGAATTTCATCCAAATATTGAAACCCAAATGAACGCAACAGGGGGAGTTGCGGTATCTCTCATTTGTATCTCTATTCGTAAATCGGGAGGATAATCGTATAGCTACAAGCGAAATATATTTATGTAAAAATATTTATGTATCATACTTACAATATCTAAATTTACCTTACCGTCAAAAACCATAATAGATATGTGATTGTCTCTTTCCTGTCTGATGACAACTGTAGCCAGTCCCCCAGGAATACGTCCGTCATTCGGTTGAGCTATCTGTAAATATAGATATTAATAGAAAATCTAAAATAAATTAAAAAATAATAATGGAGGGGAGGAGAAGTTTAGACCGTATGATCTGTGAAGGAACATTGGGTCTTCGAGAAGGGATGACTAATGGAGGGGAGGAGAATTTTAAGTTTTCTGAAGTAAATGGAGGGGTTGTTGGTTGCTTATAGAAGAAGGAGGGGTTGCTGGATTCTTATAGGAAAAGAAGGAAGAGGGGGGAGGGAGGTCTTTGAGACGGGGGGTCTTCGAGGGGAGGGGGGTCTTCAATTTGGTGGTCGGTTTCTAGGAGAAGTTTGGACGAATTGTAAATGGGGTAAGGACACGCCAACTGAATTGGGAAAGTTATTTACCCTATATGAAAATTTCTGAATATGAAATGGCTCGAGCAGCTAAATACAAGATAAATGTGGTAGTAATACACTAAATTCAGTTGAAGTACTGCTTTCCAAAAACTATCCTTAGTTACAGCCTCTGTAACATTAATATAGCAATATTACATGTATTAAAAATTAATAATTAAGCTCTACAGTTAGTCTCCTTAGTTTAAGTTAGTTGTATTATAAACTCCTTAGTTGTATTATAAACTCCCTAGTTTTTCCGATATTAAAGTAAAGGATAAGAAAATTTTCACAGTAGATTGTTTCATCGACTATAGAAAACACATAGGATGACATACTGCTTAATCAATTAAGAAAAAAAATGCTAGGACAGAGATTAAAGTTGTCTCATTATATGCAAAAATTATATAATAACAGCTGATCACATGTAAATTCTCCATCCTTGATTAATTTATATACCCACATTTCATAGTTACACACATATACATTTGCGGCATTGGTATGTTTTATATATACCCTCAGTTGAATATTTGGCTTTAACCTCGAACCCAAAGCAATATCTCCTTAAGCATTGGTATGTTTATATATACTATTGCATGGCAACAGTATATCTTAACCCCATTGTGCTAAGTCATCATTTATTAGTTCATCTTTCTTAAGCATTCTCTCATCTTGGAGTGAATTCTCCAGATAAACTTGGTAAGTGTAAGACTGCACACTTAACATGAGCAATCATCAACCTTATAGGCTCAAATCCAGTCAATCATTTTGTTTTAGAATAAAATTTTGTCACTCATGATTCTCGTTGGTCTTGGCTACTTATTCTTCTAATGACACCTCCATTGCAGAATTTAGCCTTTTGTTTTACCAGTTTAGGTGTTGTTCAGATGTTCGCCCCTCCCATTATTTCTCTTCCTGAGGAATATTGAAGTCCCTACTTGTCTTGCTATCTTTGGTCGTCTCATATCTGCTGAAATTGGTTCCACACTAATTACCTGGTTACATTTGAGAATTGTCTTAACTTGTGGAAAGAATCAGCATGTTCACCTTTCTGGGAGGCATTTATGCTCCGTTGTTAGCCCTAAGTAGTGGATCTTTATGCTTGTTCTTCATCAGCTGCTCCCTTTTGGCTTCTTATGCATGCTTTTGACAACTATGGAGATGCTAGCTTGTTCTTCATCAATTGATCTCTGTGCTTCAGCTTGTAATGGATATAAATGTTTCCAGCTTTTATGGTCAATTATCCGAGATTTCAAGCTTTAAACCACACTTTAGTTTTGTGAAACGAAGCAATTAGTACACATTGTTGAATTGATGGATATTCTGCTATCCAACGGTCTAAATTGTCCGTTCATTTGCCTTTACTCAGTTTTGAAGACTTGCATAAATCTTTTTTTCTTGCAGTGATCAAGGATATACAGTTAGCCAGGCGGATTAGTGGGAGACGATTTTGGTGAGGAGCCGAAAAAAGAAACCCCTACTAACATGAGATGATTTTTATGAAAGAGTATATTTCCTTGTGAAATATTTTCATGGGACTGTCAGATTGTACTAATTTAACCGTTCCGTCGGTGACTGATATCTGATGTATTTACTTAGCCATTCTGGAAACTCTACACATCTTGCTACTTAAAAGCTATGGATCTGTATCCTGAGATGCCTTTCCTAACAGGGATTTAGCAAATATGTGCAGCCTGTGTGATGCTGGGTCCGGTCCAAGTTTGTGTTTGAGACTTGCACATTATTTATTATACATGTGGTTATTTAGAACATTGTGGTTTCTTTTTTTAAATTAGGAATTGGTTTGTTTATCCAGGATTAAGTTTCTGTAGCCCAAGCTTTGTGGACGTTGTGAAGGGTCGATTTCGGAATTTTAAATTAAAGAAGATGTGAATTTGTTTGTTTATGGTGAGATTTCATGCCTAGATAATTCTCTTTCACAAACCTTAACTGTCAAATCAACATAACCCCAAATTTTATTTTGCTCCAGCTGGAATTTAAACCTATGCCCACTTCCATCCTTCCTTTGTTTGCACACGAGAGCAAAACTTGGAACTCATCCTCCTCAAAGATGACTTTCAGACTAGGGGTGAGCAAA
>JANAVB010028691.1:0-67641 GCA_029216955.1 Iris pallida
GCAATGATGGCTATTATTCTTGAAAGGGTCCAATATAATCACACGTGAATTGCATGATTTGCATTTATCCTTGATATCAACATGAAATACAGGATTTGATCACATATATACATAGTATGTCCCCCTTCTCCGACTAATACTCATGGATTTACGGCGTAATACTCTAATTCTAGAAACATGAAAATCACCACGCAAGGTAGACATAAGATACGTGGTGGTCATGAACAACATGACCAATCTGAACCACATTACCAACTTGAAACATGAGTAACATGAGAAGCACAATGCAAGCTGAGAATCCATAAATACCAATCCATGAAAAATCGTGACGATAATCAAGTAAAACGTATATAGAACATGAACTTTGGAATCTATCAAGTAATGAAAACAATCAGAAAATGTACAAGTCTGTCATCCTGAGTGGGTGATATGAGTCAAAGTCCGTACCGAAATCCATGTAACCTATATTATGAATTTACTGTATCAATAGGTGATTTGAAAATAATAACATCCTAGTTATCTAGTTATTAGGTTTCTATGTTAATTGGGTTTATACTAGTTGATTTAGATATAGGTTTATTACCTACTTGATACCTATACTAGTTATTTATACTTGGTATCCCAATAGTCATCTTATGTATATATAGTATTAAAATAGCAAGGTAACCCATTTACCTATAATCAAAGTATCCTAGGATACCAACAACCTCGAGTAACATGATACTCCCTCACAAACACAACTCACTAAGTATACTTGACACTAACTTACCTATATACTAACACTCTAGGATACTCCTTTGCATCCTACTTATATACTCATACTTGCACACAAAATGGTGCACAATGCACAACCCTAAAACTTATTGCTTACAGCAGATTCTCAGCTTATTGAAGCTATTGTTGTTGCTGAATTTGTTGTTGCTGCTTACTGTAGCTTCTGCTGCTACAACTGCTATTGTTGCAGCTGCTGGAAACCCCCTCTTCTTCTCTCATTTAATATATATATATATATATATATATATATATATATATATATATATATATATTTTTTTTTTTTGAACCAGGTAAATTGTTTCTGGAATCGCTCCCACTGGGATTCGAACTCCTGACCACTCGGGTCGCATGCATCTCTCTTAACCACTAGGCTAGAGGTCATCTGCATATATATATATATATATATATATATATATATATATATACACACACACTAAATATATATATATATATATATATATATATATATATATATATATATTAAATGAGAGAAGAAGAGGGGGTTTCATATATATATATATATATATATATATATATATATATATATATATATATATATACACACACACACACACACACTAACACTATATATATAGGATACCAATATATTAACCTACTCCTTTTGCATAATACCCATAGCATATACATATAATTATACTAACATAGATATTATGTGAATTTAATTATAAGGAGAGTATAACCATTCATTTTCTAGGCATAGTTCTAGGTGAGTTTCCTATGGATTTTAGATAAGTTATCCTACCATAGAAAATTAGAGAGGAAGTGGTATTTACCTATTGGGAAGGGCTCCCAATGCCAACCCACTCAAAATGGACACAAATGATAGGAAGTTGGACACCACACCACTTGTTTGTACTCCTTGCTAGCTCTACTTGAGCTCCCAAGACTTGACTCCAACTTTGGTCGAAAGTTGAAGAGGAAATAGGTTGATTTGGAATGATGGAAAGGAATTTGGGTTTGAGAATTTGGAGAAGATTAAATGGAGTGGAATGAAGGGGTGGGGTGTGTTTATAGGGGCTAACCACAAGGGGTGTGGGGGTGAGGTGGAGGTTTGTTAGCTTCTCGTCTAAGACTTATTGATCTTTATTTGAAGGGGTGGAAGACTAAATTACAAATTTACCCTCAAGATATTTTTCTCAATGAAAAATATCTAGAAGTGATATCTAGATATTTTTAGAGTTGGACATATCTAGATTAAAACTTCTAAAGACCTAATCCTAGGTTAACCTTAACATAAACATTAATTAGAAAGTTAATTAACAAGTCAAAATATCTAGATATATTTTTTTAATCATAACAAAAATAAATAAATAAAAGTTAAAATTTTAAAAATGAGGTTGTTATAATATACGTCGACAAGGGACGCAACCAAGATGGCGGAGAGGGAGGTAGCCAACATAACGGCTAGAAAGATAGTACGTGTGGAGTTGGAGATGGCTGACAAAAAAATTATTCTTAACCAAAGTTGGATGTAGTCAGTATTGGGAGGCAACCTGGACCGGAGTTAGAGGTAGCCGATGTTGGAGGGCATAGCCTGGGCCAAAATTGGAGTTGGTCGGAATTGAAGGTAACTTGGCGGGAGTTGGAGGTTGTTGGCGTGGTGTGTTGTTTCGACCGGAGTTGGAGGTGGCCTGAACTAGAGGCACTCAGACTGGATTTGGAGGTGGTTGATGTTGCATACTGCATGGTCCAAGGTTTGAGGTGGTCATTACTAGAGGCATCCTGGCTGGAATTGGAGGTGGTAAATGTTGCATGCTTCCTGGGACAGAGTTGGAGGCGGTCGACACTAAAGGAAACCTTGGTCCTAGTTGGATTTCAAGGCAGAAATTACAAGCTCTTTTTAATTGTTTCGACTTCATCAAATTACTTCTTCTTTGATTTGTGTCAAAAGATTTTATTCATTTCATTTTCTTCTTCTTTTTATCCTCCATCTCTGCCTACTCATTGAAGGATGATAATCGCAACACCACCAAAAAAAGAAACATTTGAAGCGGGTTATGTCTCGACGTGATCTTCGAGAATTGTAAATCTTGCTTTGATACCATGTTGAGATTCATGATATAAGCTCCGATACCATACTGAGATTTGCACGATAGTAAGACACTAAGTATAGGAGATGGAGGAGAACATATAATAGCAAACCTTAATTTGGCGGAGAAAAACCTTGGTTTGAGTTGGATTTCGAGGCTAAATTTGAAACCTCTTTTTTACTTTTTAAACTTTATCAAACTACTTTTTTACTTCAATCTTATCTACAAGATTTTAGGTTTCTTTTCTTTTTCTTCTTTCTATCCTCCATCTTTTGCCTACTCATAGAAGGACGACAATTGAAACACACCACCAAGTTTTTCGCGTATTCGCCAAATACGGCTAGGATACGACCAGATGTGATCAGGATGCGGAAAAACTGTTGAACCCAGCTTTTTGTGCTCGAGAGCACGAGCTCGAGCATTTAGATAAACAAGCCCTAACACGAGCTTAGCTTTATTTAGCTCGTGTGCTCGCAAGCCAATTCAATTTTATTTACATATTTATACGAAAATATATATATATCTATAGTAATAGACATTTTCAATTTGTTATGAATTTATATAAACACTTGGAATTTGATATTAACTTATTGAACTACATTTTCGTTTGGACAAAGTTCATTAATTTAGACTTAACTTTGTCTATAATTATTCAAGCTCCTCGAGCTTTCTAATTTAAAATAGTGGCTCGTGAGCCGAGCTCGAGCTCGTGTACATTGAGAGAGCCAAGCTTGAGCTCAATTTTAGACTCGTCTTAAATTCAAAGTTAGCTCGTGCTATACTTTTCCTTAGAGAGCCGAGTTCGAGTAGGGGGGTGGCTCACTCAAAGCTCGACACATCCCTATCCCAACTATTGTTTAGACACGTGTTGGTTTGTCTTTTATAACTGAGTCAATTTATACGCATATCCGAATAATATAACCGACCCGACTTTTAAACCTAAACCTTTCTCTGGTCCTCTCCGTTTCTTTGATCGACAAAGAAAAAAAGAAAATAAAGACAGAATCTTTAACTAAATATAGTAGTCGCAAATAATCTGGTATTCCTAAAAAACTAGACCAAAAACATATTACATTTTTCTACACAATTAAAATATAACTAGTTTTTTAAAAGAGCAAATGGTCCTAGACCAAAAACATATTACATTTTTCTACAAAATTAAAATAGAAACAGTTTTTTAAAAGAGCAAATGGCCCCTAATAGTACAAGATGGACAAAAAGGATTCACATAACAAGACCGACAGAATGAACTTATGCGCTGATTGTATTGGTGGTTATTAAATTTTAGCAATCTTTTCTTTTACGATACAGTACTTGGATTTTGACCTGACTGCCCCAGATGGAATGTTATTTTTCCTTTAGTTTTTATACAAGAAGCAGCCAATTTGATATAACAAGCTCAATATATCTCGAATTTAGATTTTCCACAGAATAGATTAGACATATGCATACAAGAAGAAGAAGAAGAGGCCATATACGACAGAAATGCCAAGAAATAGTTGAGCTTCCCATAGTCATAAAACTTTTCAAGGATGAGAATCAATTTCATCCCTTTAATCTGAATCAGATTTATGCAGCATGAACCCTTAGATTTTGGATTATTTACTTTTCTTAAGAACTTCGAATGCAAGGAAAAGGGTGAACCTATTGCAGCACCACACATAAATATTGGCATGTCATCTATTGGTTATGTATCTGTTAACTCCCATTCCAAAGTTCTAATGAGTGGCTTGAATTGATAAAATCTGGTTAACATGGTATCCTATATGCTTAAGACTACGACATAACATAATCCAGACACTGACGCTAATACGGACACTGGACAGGCACGGAATTGGTTTTGGTGTGTCCTAGAGTATTTTGGAACATCCATGTTATGTCAAATACTTGTACAATATGGACACAACAGAATACAAGACCAATTTCGGAATATCTGTGCTTCTTAGATGGTCTCAACAGTCTCACAAGCAAGAGTCTAGCACAAGAAAAAGAAAATAGTGATCTACCAACAGAATAGTACAGATTAGGCTATCAAATAACATTACACTGGCAAAAGAAGTATTAGATCCTATTGAGCACTTTTAAAAGCATTGCATACACATTATCTTACCAACTATGTGATGTTATGGAGGAATCTATGAAGGCAAATCCGGTTTAGATAACAGCCACTAAATCTGAATCAGATTCGTGCGGCAGGAACCCTTAGATTTTGGTTTATTTACTTTTCTTAAGTACTTTGAATGCAAGGAAAAGAGAAAACCTATTACAGCACCACACATAAATCTTGATGTATCATCTATTGTTTACAGAATTTTTAACATAGTACGGACACCGGACACATATACGACATTGGTTTTGGTGCGTCCTACTGTATCTTGGAACATCCATGTTATGTCCAATACTTAATCCAATATGGAAACAATACAACACTAATTTTGGAGTACCCGTGCTTTCTAGACGGTCTCAATAGTCTGACAAGCAAGAGTTTTACACAAGAAAACAGAAACTAATGATCAACCAACAGAAAAGTACACATTTCCTACAAACTATTTGATATTATGGAGGAATCTAGGAAGGCAAATTAAATTTAACAGCCATTAAAATTGCACAATGAGGTAAAATTCAGGTATTGCAAGCAGAAAAGCAGAAGCACGAATCATCCAACTAAGAACATAGAATACAAATGAATTCCTGTAAGAAAATTACAACACTAACCTATGAAATGTTTTGTGGGCCACAATGGAGTTCCCATCAAAGACACATCCAGCAAAGTGCCCACCACTTGCAAGCAGCACAACTCGCAGACATGTTTTATCTCGAGGTTCATGGATGAGAAGTTTCAATCTGTTAATCAATTCACTTTCCTCTAAATATGAAACATGTCCAGTGTCCCCCGTAAGATTAGACTTTCCATTCTTCTCAAGCAAGACTTCTTCAGATTCATTCAGCATTAAGCTTCTCCAAAAAGATATTGTTTCTCCTGATTGTAGATGGACATACAGTTTTTGTTTATCCCCTTCTCTTCCTTTCCCTGGCATTCCTGAGTTTGGTGTGGAACCTTTTTCAAACTCATCTTCTGAACCCGATATACTTGACACATCAAGGTCTTCAAATAAAGAACCATCGGCCGCTTCATCAAAGGCCTCTTCCTTGATAATTTTCTTTCCAGCAATGCTCAGCTTAACCTAACATTGGAGGATACAAAAGCAAAAAGTGAACAAGAATATATAGAGACTATAATTAGCCAAGGAAGGTGAAGTAGCAGGAGGCAAGAAAACTCATGAATTATATGTGCAACAGAAATAAATTATGAAAAGCATATAAAGTTTTCATTCCCTTTTATAACATAAATGAATTCCGTAAATATTAGCATGACCATGACCAGCCTACATGGCATATGAAACATGAAAGGCTTACATAAATATAACAAAATGAAGATTTTTCAAACCTAGACTCTAGGGAGAGAGCAGAACCATCTTTATAAGACCAAAAGGCATGTGGATTGATTCCATTTGTAATAGGTTTGCACTTGACTGTCTTGGTTCATAACCAGCTTTGGGAAAAGAAGCTAAGATCGTTAACCAACTATTTCAAAGTAGAGAACAATAAGGGTTGATGATTCATGAGTGAATGATGATAGCTTAAGCCTAAATCCTTGTAAAAAAGAAAGACAATCAATAAATTATAAGTTGTTAAACTTTATAAGCACTAGTTTTACATGTAAAAAATGTCAGCAATCATCTCCAAAGTTAACCTTGTTTTCGTTCTTATATTCTATAAATACCAGTGCCCTTATATTAAGTACCTAGCAAGGCTTGAGGGTGGGAGTGATCTTGAATTTCAAAAATGAAGGTGTGATCAGTTGGAATCACACTGGACAAAAATTACACCCAAGATCCTCGCCCATCATTTCTTATAACTCATAAGATTACTCACAAGATTCTAAGGTATGGACTGTATGGTAGATTTTGAGATCCTCTCGAGAATGAGATCTTGGATAAGGGTTGTGATTGAGATCATGATGTGACGTGATCTCACAACCATATTGGCCGACATCCAGCCTTACTGACTAGTGGTGGAAGAAATGGTACATCACCCTGCAATAACACTACATTAAATGAGTGCTAGTGAAATGAGAATGTTGAGATGGATTTAATAACCCTACAATAACACCACATTAAATGAGTGCTAGTGAAATGAGAATGTTGAGATGGATTTAATAACGCTACATTAAGAAATATAAATCATTCGAGGTGGTTTGGACTGTGCAACATACGGTAATATATGCACTAGTTAGGAGGAATTATAGGAGATTAGCTAATGAAAATGCTAAAACTGAATAGGACTAAACAAACTTGGATTGAGACTTTTAAAAAGGATATGATCGTTGGAAATGTTAGATAGGAAATGGCCCTATATATAGCAGAATGAAAAGAGCAAAAAAAAATATATATATTCACTTAGCCACTTGCCAAAAATTGGGATAAAGGTTACTTTTTACAACATGGGTTTGGTACGATGATGTTTATCACAATACCGCTCTCATACCAGGATGTTGTTACCATGTTTTATATGTTGGTAGCATGGTAGTCAAAGGCATGCCTCTGGCGCGCCTTGTAGAAAGGCACAACAGTTGTACCTCGCACCTCACTAGGCAAGGCGACTTTCTCCGGACGCACCCATCGCATCTAAGGCATGCCTTTCATCAAGGCAACGACCAAGAAAAGACGCGTCTAGGTGCGTCTTATGTTTTTTATATATACACAAAACTTTGAGCCATGGAAATAACCCTTACCTTATACAAGTGGGAGGATGATAGTCATTTCCATAGTTGCTAATGTTAGTTACAGTTGAACTAAAAAAGTAAAATTTACTAAAAACATGATAGGAAGAATACAAACTCTTGTCAGTTCTGTTGAATCCTACTGTTATTATTGCTATACTAGTTCACTTGGTTATGTTTTAACATATTTTCGTTAGTTTTAACATGTTATTTGGTTTTATTTTTTATATTACTAATTTATTTAGTTATTTATGTATATTTTTATTATTTATTATTTTTGCGTCTCGTTTCGTTCGGACGCGCGACTTAAGTGCGCCTTGCGTCTTTGACTACCTTGGTCGGTAGGCATGGGAAATGGAGGAGGAGAACAGATGGTGGGCCAAGGTTACTTAGAATGAGGAACGTTACGAAACGAGCAATGATGAGGGCAGAACGAAATGGGCAGTTAGCAGCACCTTTCATTGTTTACAATGAGTTAGGCCTCTTGATTCTTGCAAACAAGGTGTACAACGTAGTTTTCTTCACATTAGTGGTGTTGAACCATGATGCTTTCTTGTAACTTTTCTAATCAAAACAATAAAACATGTGTGCCACCAGGATTAATCATGATTGGCTTAGGTTTGGAATTGCGGTTAGAAAATGTTCCACGATTTGGAGCTTAATTCACATATCGCAAATACGCTGGAGATTAGTGATTTATGGTAGAAATAGATACATTAAACCCCCCTTCCTATGTTTCATGGGCATTACAGAGACCACCCCTATTTTTAAAATAATTACACAAACCACCCCTCTGCTATATGTTTTATTTTTAAAATAAAGGTGGTTAGTGTTATAACTTTCTACAGAAAATATAAAATATAGGGATGGTCCGTATAATTAGTTTCAAATAAGGATGGTCCCTGTAATAAGTATGAAACATAGGGATAGTTAGCGTAAATTGTCCTTTATGGTAACAACTCTGTGGTGGATACTCCTAGCCCTCGTTTGGTTCACGGAAGGGAAATCAATTCTTCCATGAGGATGGGAAAGTAGGATTCTTGTCAGATTTTCTTTCCTATGTAAGGTAAAACAAGGAAAACATTTAAGAAAGGCCATTTGATTTCCATTCCAGTATTTGGTTGGTGCAGGAAATGAAAGAAAAAAAAATATCAATATTCCAATAATATCCGATGTCAACATAATTATAGTTTAACAAATATGAAGAGTTAATTGGTAAAATAGGCAATAACACATTGTTATTTTTGTCATAATTTTTTGTAATAGATGCTTGGAAAGGAGGAGGAAATTAGCATAAATAAGGATGGTCCCTGTAATAAGTATGAAACATAGGGATAGTTAGCGTAAATTGTCCTTTATGGTAACAACTCTGTGGTGGATACTCCTAGCCCTTCGTTTGGTTCACGGAAGGGAAATCAATTCTTCCATGAGGATGGGAAAGTAGGATTCTTGTCCGATTTTCTTTCCTGTGTAAGGTAAAACAAGGAAAACATTTAAGAAAGACCATTTGATTTCCATTCCAGTATTTGGTTGGTGCAGAAAATGAAAGGAAAAATATATCAATATTCCAATAATATTTGATGTCAACATAATTATAGTTAACAAATACGAAGAGTTAATTGGTAAAATAGGCAATAACACAGGGCTATTTTTGTCATAATTTTTGGTAATAGATGCTGGGAAAGGGAAAAAATGAATTCCATGGACTCCGAGAGGAAACCATTTTTCCCCTGTCAGGAAAATGCTTCCCAAGTTTAAGTTTCCTTTCTAATTCCTTAAATCAGTGAAGCCCTAAGGTGCTGTTTGTTTGATCGTCCGAAGCCTAAAATCTGAATAGTCTGAATCTGAAGAAGCATCATACTCTCCATAATAGAGTCTCTTCTTATTTATAATCGATCAAGAGTACAAAAATAGACTCGATATAAAAAGATAGAATCTTCACTCGATTTTCCAAAAGATACGCTTAATCCTCCAAAATTGGCGCAAACTGAAAATTTGTGCTTCGACCTAAATTGGTGCAAGCGCACGAAAATTGGTTGCGTGCAGTTGGAGTTGCAGTGCAACACAAACTCGTTCGTGAGATTGCAAACAAAATAAAATAGAGGGAATTGGGAAGAGAGAGATCGTTACGTTGAGCCGGTGTAGGTCGGATTTGAAGTGGGAGCGCTGATCGTGCAAGGACTCGAACTCCGACTTGCAAGTGTTGCAGCTCCATCGAGGAGTCGCCGCCTCCTTCTCTCCATTCGATTTCAATCCCGATCCTTCTTCCGCTGCTGCTGCTTCTTCTCCTTTCTCTCTTTCGCTGGGTGGAGCGGAGGAGTACGGAGGAGGAAGTGTCGGACTCGGGCAAGGGCACGGACACGGGATGGACGGCGAGAGGAGGACGCGGCACGAGTCGAAGAAACCGGACGGGAGGTCGAAGAACGATCGGGGCTTCTTCCTCACGCTTGCCGCCATAGGAAGGGAACCAATGGGATTGGAAGAGGATGGTCACCTGCCTCGAATTAAACTTGCCAAGAGAGATTTGTAGGGGTGACCATTATTCGGTCGGTTCGGTTTTTTTTTTTAAAAAAATTCGGTTCAGTTTTAGTTAATGAAAAATATTTTAAAAAATTGGTTTAATTTTAACTTAATACCCTCAACTATTCTTGTTTTGCAATTTAATATCAAAATATTTTTTCAACAACTTAATATCCTAAAAATACAAAAATACTCCTACCCTTTCCCCCTCTCTATTACGCCTCCTTGAAACCCCACCACCCCTCCCCCACTGCCCCCACACCTCGGCCGCACCACTCTTTGCCCCCCATCTCCGTGCGCGTGCACAACCAGCGGTTGCAGCACTGCGAAGAGAGGGACAGAGGGGGTGCAATCGGGGGTGGGGAGCGGAGGCGGGGGCAGCGTGGGTTGGGGACGGGGTAGTTGGGTGAATTGATATGGGTAGACCTGTCAATTGGGCCGGGTTGGCCCAGCCCGGCACGAGCCCGACCCAAAAAAAGGGTCATGTGCTGATCCACCCCGGCCCATGTAATCTTGGGCCCGGGCTGGCCCGGTCCAATATATTGGGACATGTCGGGCCTCATATCTCGGCCATAAGAGAGACCCGGCCTGACCCGAAGCCCAGCCCCGGCCCGACCCGAGGTCCGATCTAGCCCAGCCCGATACTGTGCGATCATGAGGGATAGTAACTTACTGTAACTTACCAGAAGATTCGACTTCAATCCTCGCTGAACTTCTCCGGCTAACTAGTTGCTTTGTATGTGTAGTCCATGTTTCAAATATCAATGCTTGATATTGTCACGCTCCGATTTCGTAGAATCGATAATCGTCCCCCGGGCGTGATGCCATACGAGCCTAGGTTGCGCTTGTACAAGGCACATTCATAAGGTTATCATAAACACAACAACAAAGAAAGTACGCAAAATTTAACAACACGTTAGCAACAGAAGGAAACTTGTCTTTCATTGATAATAAACTTATTTACAAGACTCGATTACAAAAGGTGCCACGCGGGCTTACAAACTGACTCATATGAGATATTCGTTTCATACATTTACATCCCTTTATACATAAGCAACAAAACACTCTCTTGGACCTGCAATCGGAGAGAGTTGATGAGACATGGCACGGTCTTGATCAGAGTCTTCAAAATGTTAGAGATCGCCTTCACATGCTAGCAAGGCTTCAAATGGTTCCAAGTGTCGTCTTCAGTTTTTCGGTACGTCTCCTTGGTTTGCAATATCCGTGGAGAGCGAGGATCATTATATTGTAGGAACGTTGAGCACCTCTAGAAGGGGGAATAGAGTGTGTGTATGTGTGTGCAGCAGAAAGATAATCACTAGATAAAAAAATATGTACAGTATCACAAGTGATAAGTGCTAGGCAGATGATAACAAACTATATAATAAATTAAATGCGTAAAGTAAAGAGCATCAGAAAAGCAAAC
This sequence comes from Iris pallida, assembly GCA_029216955.1. Taxonomy (NCBI): domain Eukaryota; kingdom Viridiplantae; phylum Streptophyta; class Magnoliopsida; order Asparagales; family Iridaceae; genus Iris; species Iris pallida. The sequence goes on from JANAVB010028691.1 coordinate 11,555, forward strand.
TCATGACACATGTATCCCTTTGAAAGGACTAGTCCAATTTTGAGTACTCTTGTTCGATGTTAATCCACTATGGTACAAGCTTTGAATCCGAAGCGCTTGTAGCTCCTTACAGCCATGAATTTTTATCCGAAGGACTCACAACTTCAAATATGCAAACTTTGAAAACTAGAACATTTTCGGAAAGCCTTCTTTAGAAACTCGAACCAAACGCTAGATCAAACCGGAAAATGCACTTGGCTTGGCTAGGAGTTGTTAAGGCTAGATATGAAAGTGTAGAGCTCTCAAATGCTTCTGAATAGATAGAGAAGAGAATAACGAATGAGTGATTTGGAATAGGAACTTCTCATCTCTTTATAGCATTTTTGTGGGCAGAACTCGGCATGAGCTCGGGTCCATGTTTTTGGTAATTCAAAAATTGGTTACAGATCTTTAGGAAGACCACAAACGACCAGGAACTAACTTGGTTGAACTCGGGCAGAGTTCGGGCCGAACTTGGGTCGAACTCTTATGTAGAGTTCTCTGACCAGTTATTTGTTCCATGAAGATTTGCTATTTTGTATTTGGCTAGTATGGATATTGGATATTGGGATAGGCTAGTATGGAATGTGGAGTAGATAGGTGGGCTATTTGGAAAGTGCAGTTTAGTAGAATAGCCAGTTGCCTATCCGATCGACCTCACTTTTTTTTTCTAGACTCAATAAAATAAAAAAAATACAGAAGAAAATAGAAAAAAAATGTCTTGATTAGCATTTGAAGTCTTTGTATAATGAAGACGACGAGTGGTAGCAGTTTAGAAGTTAACTTTCTAATTGTGTATATGTAGCTACGTATTATTTGTATAACGACCAAAGTTTATGTTGATTATTAAAATCAGGTGTGACTATGACCAGTGGGCCAACAATCTCCCCCATTTTGATAATTAACAAACTTTGAGTTTATACCAAATAATATATATAAATAACTTAAATTTTTTGTACTTGTCTGTTTTGACCATTACGAAGTCGCTCGTAGTATTTGGTATATACTACTCTTCTCCCCCGTTGTCATTTAAAAAAAAAATGGAGGCTCGCCTGCAAATAGTGTGCACAAACAACAAAAATAGAAAAGATATAACAATACTAAGAGATAGAGTAATAAAGTAGACATGGCCAGCAATATCAAATTGCAGAAGTAAAACTGAAATAAAGCAAGTATATATCACTAAGCAGTAGCATGCAAGTACATAACTCACTAATATACTATGGAAGTCTGAAAGAGACTTAACCATATCAAATACAAACTAGTACAATATCTAAAGTAAAACAACTACACATCATCATCAGCAAACTGAGTCACAAATATCTAAAGTCCAAATAATCTCATCAACTCTCATCATCACAAGCGTCAGGAGATCGGATAGGATCAATATATGCTGCAATAGGATCAAAGTATCGCTGAGCTTGATGATCATCAAATCTGGGTCCAGTGATATCTGGATGATGTAGCATAGGAGTGGGACCAGAAGGATGATGAGTCATAGTCCACTGAAGATCAGCAATACCATTCCGGAGAGTCTAAAACTGGTAAGTCAGACGATAGATTGTGTCTCTCTGACGGATGTGCTTTGTCTGATAACGCTCATTCTCAAGAGTGCAACAAGTCTCGAATCACTCGCTTCGGATGAGCAGGAGGGACATCAACAGGGGTTGGTACAGGCTGAGGGGCCTGAGGAACAGGTGGAACGCCTCTGGCACCAACTATAGGAGGGAAGGAGGAAACCTACGAGACCTATGGAGTTCAGATAGAGTCCATCAATGGACACGAATCTAAAGTAATGTTGTATCTACAAAATATAATAGGAAGAATCTGTAACCCCACTGTTCCTAATAAAATGGCATTTAAAATTCTTCTAATATTTTATTATGGTTCTAAGAATTTTGGAATATTTTATTTATTTATTTTTAATTAAGTTATAATTGTTCATTAAAAGTGTTTTAATTTGATTTATTAAACTATTCATTGCAATATTTGAAATTATTTAAACTATGACTTCTATTAAGAAATTAGATATGGGTTTCATATAAGATATTTAATGAAATTTAGTTGATTAATTATGACTAATCATGGTTGAGATATTCATTTAGATTAAACTATAATTTTTTACTAGATGATTAGTTATGATCTATTTGATAGCTAATTGTGATTATTTGAATAATTTATCTAGATTGATTAATTATAATTTTTTTATTAGATTAATTTATTATGATTAATTAATTATGATTGAAAACATGGCAGACTTGTAAATATCATAGGTAGAGTTGGTTATTTTAGAAAATCCATTGTGGAATGCTTAGCTACATGACTTAGTGGAAACATTCTGGAAACATCATTAACTAATCAAAATTAATGTTGATTAATTAGGATTAGTTTGGAATATTCTAGGAATATTCTCCTAACCCATGTGTCTAGAGATTCTAGGACTTTCCTATTGATGGCTATAAATAGCCCCATTAATGGCAAATTTATTATTACAAAATCAATCATAAGTGGTTCTCATGACCGTGTCCCCACCGTGTCCATTTTATTAATTTTTTTTTCTTTACAATTATATTTTTTGAGTCCGACATGGACATTTCTCGTGTCCACCACCATTCCCTGTGTCCCGTGTCCCCCGACAGGGACATGCGCAGATCTCCATGGAAACAACACAAAACCCTAGACTAACCCTAAATCTAATGGAGTTGTCGTTGTGTCCGGCCTTTCCTTGCCGGAGTCATTGTCGAGCCGTCGTGTCCTGAAGGAGTCAGGACACGGGATCGTTGCTGTTATCAGAGATTTGTTTCATCACTGCTGAGTCTTCCTCTGTTGTTGTATCTGGACTTCATGTCCAGATCAGGAGTCTTCATCGTCGTTGCTAACCAGACTGAGTTGAAGCCACGATGCCAACGTCAACGAGCCGGAGACACCCATATCTGTCGTTTGAAACCCTAGCCGCCTTGGTCCACCACTGACCGGACCAAATCCAGATGTCGCACCACTCGCCAAGAACCGTCAAGTCATCTTCACCACACCCGGTCATCGAAGTCCACGCCTCAGTCGCGGATTGGATATTGCTGTCAAATCTGTTGGCCTAAGTCACCGCATGGACCGCCGCTTCCTCGGAGCTCAATCGTCTCTGGCCGCTACTAGGCCAGATATGGATCGAGCGTCGCACCCAGTCGACGAGGCTATCCTGCCACCGGATCTGAGGGTCATCATCTGCCATCGGAGCCACATCGAGCCATCATCGAGGTGAGCCCCATCTCCTCCTTGAGTTCTTCTTCTTCTGGTTCTTCTTCTTTTGGTTCTCCTTCTTTTGTTATGGCTGAACGTGTGGGTAAGTATCGAGTGAGAGAGGTGAACAGTATTAGGGTTTTATTAGGGTTAGGTTTAAGGAGTGGGTTCGGGCCTGTCATGCCCCAGAACCAGAATACTGGAGAGCAGGGGCGGATACAGCCAGCTATGTATATTGAAGTGCAACCCACCTCGCTATACGGTCACGGCTGTCTAGATACATGAGGGTTTAACTACAAGCCATCAGTCCCTTATGGTCATGAACAAGCCTATTATCTCAATCTCAAGCAAGTAATAGCAGTTACAAGATGTCAGAGTACCAAATATACAATAGTAAGGCAACCCATACATTATATATTTGAATGATCATGAAGCTAGTCATACAAAATGTGAAGACTAGCAAGAGTTTCAGTCATACATGATCAACCCTAGGATTTGTTAATCATGCTACAGCCCGTAGGCAGACAGTAAGTAAAGTGCAATCGAGCTAACACGTGCTCGTCGGCTAAACGCCTCAACAAAATATTTTTACAATAGAGTGGGAGAGCAAAATAAAATCCACTCATTGCCAGGGTTACGCCTGGTGGTCACAATCTGGCTGGAAGGTAGGGAGATCCTCTGGAGCTGCTCCAGTATCTGGCCATACAAAACCAGCTGGATCAGATCACAGAAAGAGCAAGTGCGACAAAGGAGGCTTCACTTAAGAACTAAAACCAGCATATCAAACCATAAAATAAGAAGGATAATAATAAGACATGAAATCTAAATAGAGCAATAAATGTCATGTGGATGAGAAATCATTCTGATCAGTTATTGATAAGGTAAGCATAAGAAATCATGTTTCGAAGTAGCCAGGTACTAGAACAATGACAAGGCTTGGACTGGTTAAACTCCATCCAACATTCACGGCCAAACAATAGGTACGGCTTGATACTTTAACTAACTAGAGTTATCACAGGCCTAGTTACTAACAAGATGCAATGAGATTGATCCAACAGCTACAAGCCCTGCAGACCATCCAGGTTATCCGGACGACATTAGGGGTTGAGTTCATGTGGGTACATCGTCCAAGAAATGCATGTATCCTTAAGTAGCTTGGAGGATGCAACACATGACAGTGTGCTGGAAATGTGCCCTACTCGACGGCAGGCTACAAATCCCATGATGGGACGCCCAGATAACGAGATTGGCTGTAGATGGGAAATCTCTTCATGACTACTGGATTATTCTAGTTATTTAGCCTTAATCAGTTTCAGTAGGTACCCCTGACTGTGGTACTCAGGGGTCCCTACCCTAGACATGATGCAAGACAATACTGATTCATTTGTACAAACACAATCGTCCACGGTGTCCAGGCCATTCATTCTTGTCATGTCAGGCTAGCCGTTGCAACGACATTCAATAGTTCCTACCATGCTTACTTGTCATATCATGCCATGTCATGACACATCAAATTACTTGTTATACCATGCCGTGTGCCAATTCATGATTATCAAGCCCATGTCAAAGGTGCAAGAACATAAGAGGACAAATAGGGTACGCCAAGGGGCTCAAAGCCTCTACGCGAATGAGACTACGCTAGGCCAAGGAGCCCCGAGCATAAAAATAGCTTTACGTGGGCAAGAACAAGGGAAGACAGCTCTACGCGAACAAAGCTGTACGCGAGCGAGGCTCTACGCGAGCAAAGCTGCACGCGAGCGAGGCTCTACGTGAGCAAGCGCTCTACGTGAGCGAGCACTCGAGCGAGACTCTACGCGCGTAAGAACTCTATGCGAGCGAACACTTGAGCGAGCGAGGGTAGCCCTTGCGTTGAGCTCGAATAAACTCGACGTAGAACAGATTACGCTGGCACGCAAGTGCGTGTGCATAAAAGGGGAAAAACTATGCTGGCACGTAAAACGTGGGCATAAAGGGAGAACACTACGCGGCCACATAAAACGTGGACGTAAAGGGAGAACACTACGCGGGCATGTGAAACATGGGCGTAAAGGGCTCATCTTCTCCCCAAGGCTAAGGCAAGCAGCCATGGGACTCAAGAACTCAAGAACCCCATCTCGGCCAAGACTTGACCCAACCATTCAGGGGCCAAACTTGCATAAAATCGAGATTCCTACTACATGGAACTCTCAATCTCCGGAAACAACCAAGTTAGTAGATCAAAAACCCAAGAAATCTGAAAATACAACAAACTTAGATCTACAAGGAATAAACCATGGAATTTGAAAATGCTAAGTACTAAAGTGTCTTAGAATCTCGTGAGAAAGACAATGGAATAACAAAAATGGAGTTCCTCCATGAAGCAAGTTGCACTTGCCTAAGCCTCTCTCTTGGTAGGTGGAGAGAGTAATGAGGAAGAAGGAGTTTAATCAGAAAATGAATGAGGAGAGAGAAGGGGTTATTGGGTTAATAAATGAGGGAGGGTGGTAGGTAGGGGTTTGCATACTAACCCAAACCGAACCAAACCAAGCCGAACCCAACCGAACCCGATGCATGCCAAGGCCAAAATAGACCACACGAACCATAAAATGCTAATTAACCCATGCCAATGCAAAAACCTAAGACTAGCCAGCCAGGACAAGTCGAAATACGGGTCCGAGATACGTACACGTATAGTAAAATATGTATAACGAAATCCGAGGGTGACAACTCTACCCACCTTAAAAGAATTCCATCCTCGAAATTTAATCAAGAGGCTAGAGATGTCGAGCAAGATATACTAATCACAAGCAAGTTATAACTAGGCAATCAATCAAGCAATCATTCATGCAAGCAAGGAAGTTGAGAGCATAAGGCATAATAAAGACATTATACCTTACGAGTCAAACAGATCGGAGTATCATGATTGGATATCATCCTCACGCTCCCATGTTGACTCACCCAAAGAGTGATGACCCCAAGCAACACGGATTAACTTGATAGTCTTGTTCTTGAGTATCTTCTTTCTTCGGTCCAATATGGATACGGGTCTCTCCTCATACGAAAGATTGGTACCAACAACCAATTCCGAATGATCAGAGATATGACTCGGATTCGGGATATACCGTCGCAATTGGGATACATGAAAGACATCATGCACCTCACATAACGACGATGGAAGAGCGAGACGATATGACACATCACCTACTCGCTCTAGAATGTCGAACGACCCTATATACCTAGGACTAAGCTTTCCCCGTACGCCGAAACGAATGATGCCACAGGTAGGCGAGATCCTAAGGAATACATGGTCGTCGATAGAAAATTCAAGGGGACGCCGATGAGAATCGGCCCAATGACGCTGGCGATCTTGTGCAAATCGAAGATGATCTCTGACTTGCCGAACCACCTCAATAGTCCGTGTGATCATCTCTGGACCAAGCATCTGCCTCTCGCCTATATCGTCCCATGCTAGTGGAGATCTGCACTTTCTGTCGTACAAGGCCTCAAAGGGTGCCATCTGGATACTGGCCTGGAAATCGTTGTTGTAGGAGAATTTCACGAGATGCAGGTGATCTTTCCATGAACCACCGAAGTCGAGTGTACATGACCGCAACATATCTTTAAGAGTCTGGATCGTGCGCTCTGACTGACCGTCTGTCTGCGGATGATAAGCTGAACTGAGCTTGAGACGAGTCCCCAATCTTTTCTGAAGACTCTGCCAAAAGTGCGATGTGAATCTTGAATCTCTATCGGACACAATACTGACTGGTACTCTATGCAACCTGACTATCTGCCTGAGGTACAATTCTGCTAGCTGATCTATCGACTGACCAACCCTAAAAGGAAGAAAATGAGCTACCTTGGTGAGTCTGTCGACTATAACCCAGATAGCATCTCTTCCAGCTGGGGATCAAGGTAATCCAGTCACAAAATCCATGGTAATGTGCTCCCATTTCCATTTTGGGATCGGTAAAGGTTGAAGAAGTCCAACCGGTCTCTGATGTTCAGCTTTAACTTGTTGGCAAACTAAACATCGAGAGACAAATCGGGCTATCTCCCTCTTCATGCCATTCCACCAAAAATGTTGCCGGATATTACGATACATTTTCGTACCGCACGGATGAATCGAATACTGAGAACTGTGAGCTTCTGCCATGATCTCCTGTCTGACATCACCACTAGGTACACAAAGACGCCTCCCATATCGAAGTGTACCATCCTCATGGATACATAACTCTGGTCTTCATCCTGCTGCACATTCTGTCCTAAGCCGCTGAAGCTTAAAATATGCTGATTGAGCTAACTTGATCCTCTCAACTATACTGGACTGAACTTGTATACTGGCCATCAATGCCACATTGGTATGAAGGACAACCTCTATACCCATCTTCTGAAGATCTGCTAACAACTCTGGTTGTGCTGTTAGAAAATAAACTTCGGCTCTCCTGCTCAATGCATCTGCAACAACGTTGGCCTTCCCAGGATGATACTGTTGGTTGATGTCATAATCCACAAGTAGCTCTAGCCATCTTCTCTGACGCATGTTAAGATTCTTCTGAGTGAACACATACTTAAGACTCTTATGGTCGGTAAAAATCTTCACCCTATCTCCATACAAGTAGTGCCTCCAAAGCTTAAGTGCAAACACTACTGCTGCCAGTTCCAAGTCGTGGGTCGGGTAATTCCTCTCATGATCACGAAGTTGACGTGATGCATAAGCTATTACCTTTCCAAGTTGTATCAAAATACATCCTAAACCTCTGCCTGAAGCATCACAATACACTGAGAATCCTCCAGTCCCATCTGAGAGCGTGAGAATGGGCGCCGTCATCAAGCCTCACTTCAACTTTTTAAAAGAATCCTGACATTCTGCTGTCCAAGTAAACTGCACATCTTTGTGGGTCAACTGGGTCATAGGTACTGAAATCCGTACAAAGTATGAAACAAATCGTCGGTAGTAGTCGACCAAGCCAAGAAAACTGCGAACTTCTGCAACTGTGCTGGGTACCGGCCACATCTCAATAGCCACAATCTTCTGGGGATCCACTTCCACTCCACCTCCGGTGATGATATGACCCAAGTATGAAATGCGATCGAGCCAGAACTCGCATTTATTGAACTTCGCATACAACTGGTGTTCTCGAAGAATCTGGAGGACAAGTCTGAGATACTGTTCATGCTCCGCTTCACTCTTGCTGTAGACCAGGATGTCGTCTATGAACACAATCATGAACTGATCCAAATAAGACATGAAGATACGATTCATGAGGTCCATGAATACAGCCGACGCATTGGTTGCTCCAAAGGGCATAACAAGGAACTCCCAATGCCCATACCTGGATCTAAATGCCGTCTTCGGGATGTCCTGCTCTCTGACTCTGATCTGGTGGTATCCTGACCGTAAGTAAATCTTCGAAAATACGGATGCCCCTTTGAGTTGATCAAACAAGTCATCTATCCTCGGGAGAAGGTATCTGTTCTTGATTGTCACTAAGTTCAAGGTACGATAGTCAACACATAATCTCGACGTACCATCTTTCTTTTTTACAAGAAGCATCGGGGCTCCCCAAGACGATCCACTAGCACGAATGAATCCCTTGGTCCTAAGTTCTTCAATCATCTTATATAAGATCTCCAATTCAGACGGTGCCATCCGGTAGACTCTCTCTGACATTGGTGCTGTTCCAGGGATCAAGTCTATGGAGAACTCGATCTCTCTCTCTCTCTGGTGGCATACCTGAAAGTTCCTCGGGGAAAACATCGGGAAACTCTTCTATGACTCTGGGAAATCGAACTGCTGCTGCAACTGCCATCCGCAATACTGGAGGAGAAGGTTCTATTCTGCCTCAGAAAAATAAAAACTCTGGCTCACCAGGGATACTAAAAATAATCTTGCCGATATGGCAATCTATTCTAGCATACTGGTCCCTCAACCAATCCATCCCTAAGACCACATCATAATCGGCCATCGAAAATTCTATCAACCTAGCGGGAAACTCTCTACCGCTAACTACGATCCGACACGAAGAAAACACTCTATCTACCCCCACAAGTCCGTTACCAGTAAGTATATTGAGCCTTACTGATAATGACTCGGGCTCCAGTCCTATCTGTGTCGCGAATCGTGTAGACATAAATAAATACGATGCATAAGAATCAAATAACGCTGATGCTGGAAAGGAGTTGACGAGAATAGTACCTGCCACTACCTCACTTGATGCTAACTCCTCCTCCACGGTCAGAGCCATCACTTGACCTTGCCCTCTGGGTGCTGGTCCCCTATGCTGGAAACCTCTCTGGCAGTTCTGGATCTGAGCTTGAACTTGTGCATACTGCTGGGGGTTCTGCTGCTAAAATGCTTGGGCTTGAGGCGGCAAGGGCCTCGAAAATGGGTACTATTGCTGCTACAGAACTGGTACTGGGGCTGGCCCCCTAACTGAGGGACTAGAAAAGGTCAAAGAAGATGAACTCCTCATATTCGGGAAGTTCCCAATCCTGTGGTTCGGTGCCCCACAAACCAAGCACAAACCTGTGCTCTGCGACACTCTGATACCACATGTCCTGGCTTCCCACTATGAGTGTAACTCATGGCGGAAGACTGCTTCTGCTGCTAATGCTGAGGATATGTCGGGGTCAAATACGGAGTCAACATAACGGAAGTCGCCCGCCTCGGAGCTCCAATGGTCAAGGCCCTAGCTGCCGGGGCTGGTGCTGAAGACTGGTTCATCTGGCCATGAGACCGCTTCCGTCCCCAGTTCTGTCCACAATTCTCTGGGAGGTATACTCATGCCTCTTCGCTGCTCTCAATACTGTATCAAAAGTCTGGTGCTCAAACTGCTCTACTGCCAGTAAAATCTCCAGGTGGAGTCCCTACTGGAACCGCTGAGCTCTGTCGAACTTGGTCGCCACCAAGGTGGGAGCAAACCGACTGAGCCTGGAAAACTCGGCCGCATATCCATCGTCCGTCCCGCCCATATGCTTCAAATTAGTGAACCTCGTCTATAGATCATACCGAGCTATAGCGTCAAAATACTTGGTCCGAAATCTCTCACGGAATACTGTCCAGGCAATAGGTACCATTAATCCAACAGCCTGCGCCGCCCACTAGCTGCAGGCTAGATCTAATAACTGCAGGCGCACCACAGCCAACTTCTTATTTTCTGGGGTCCTAGCTGCTTCTAGAATAACCTCTGTGTCCTGCAGCCAAGCATCTTCGCTGCCATTGAAGAAGGAAGGATTCAAGCGCTTGAAGTTGTTGGCCGCACTGTCACCTCTGCTCATAGCATCTTGTACTGTCTGGTGCAATGCATTATCCCGACGATCCTGTGATGCAAGCAACTCCCTGATGAGTCCAACCAAGACTTCATCATCCTGACTTGCAGGCTGGGCTGGCTGTACTGGGGGTTCTGGACCTCCGGGAAGTATGACTCGGGAAACTGCTCCTGAGTGCTGAGCTTGATCTTCTTGTTGCGGGAGTACTCGTTGAGCTCCTTCCGGCTGATTGGCAGGACCAGGAATAATGCTGCTGGAGAAGACGACACATGGAACAATAAGGAAGGACCAGGACAGATCAAAGATACAAGCATGTGATCAGGTCAAGATTTTAAAAATTTAGATGATACGAGCAGAGATCAAGGGCGAGTGCTGATTGAGACATCTATTCGGTAAACCCTCACATATCTTGATTTTCGAGACCAGCATGGGCCACCACTTAAACCGTATCACGCCCCAGAACCAGAATACTGGAGAGCGGGAGCGGACACAGCCAGCTACGTATATTGAAGTGCAACCCACCTCGCTATACGGTCACGGCTGTCTAGATACATGAGGGTTTAACTACAAGCCATCAGTCCCTTATGGTCATGAACAAGCCTATTGTCTCAATCTCAAGCAAGTAATAGCAGTTACAAGATGTTAGAGCACCAAATATACAATAGTAAGGCGTCCCATACATTACATATTTGGATGATCATGAAGCTAGTCATACAAAATGTGAAGACTAGCAAGAGTTTCAGTCATACATGATCAACCCTAGGATTTGTTAATCATGCTACAGCTCGTAGGCAGATAATAAGTAAAGTGCAATCGAGCTAACACGTGCTCGTCGGCTAAACGTCTTAACAGAATATTTTTACAATAGAGTGGGAGAGCAAAATAAAATACACTCGTTGCCAAGGTTACGCCTGGTGGTCACCATCTGGCTGGAAGGTAGGAAGATCCTCTGGAGCTGCTCCGGTATCTGGCCATACAAAACCAGCTGGGTCAGATCCCAGAAAGAGCAAGTGCCACAAAGAAGGCTTTACTTAAGAACTAAAACCAGCATATCAGAACATAAAATAAGAAGGATAATAATAAGACATGAAATCTAAATAGAGCAATAAATGTCATGTGGATGAGAAATCATTCTGATCAGTTATTGATAAGGTAAGCATAAGAAATCATGTTCCGAAGTAGCCAGGTACTGGAACAATGACAAGGCTTGGACTGGTTAAACTCCATCCAACATTCACGGCCAAGCAATAGGTACGGCTTGATACTTTAACTAACTAGGGTTATCACAGGCCTAGTTACTAACAAGATACAATGAGATTGATCCAACAGCCACAAGCCCTGCAGACCATCCAAGTTATCCGGACGACATTAGGGGTTGAGTTCATGTGGGTACATCGTCCAAGAAACGTATGTACCCTTAAGTAGCTTGGAGGGTGCAACACATGACAGTGTGCTGGAAATGTGCCCTACTCGACGGCAGGCTACAAATCCTATGATGGGGCGCCCAGATAACGAGATTGGCTGTAGCTGGGAAATCTCTTCATGACTACTGGATTATTCTAGTTATTTAGCCTTAATCAGTTTCAGTAGGTACCCCTGACCATGGTACTCAGGGGTCTCTGCCCTAGACATGATGCAAGACAATACTCGTTCATTTGTACGAACACAATCGTCCACGGTGTCCAGGCCATTCATTCTTGTCATGTCAGGCTAGCCGTTGCAACGGCATTCAATAGTTCCTACCATGCTTACTTGTCATATCATGCCATGTCATGACACATCAAATTACTTGTTATACCATGCCGTGTGCCAATTCGTGATTATCAAGCCCATGTCAAAGGTGTAAGAACATAAGAGGACAAATGGGGTACGCCAAGGGGCTCAAAGCCTCTACGCGAACGAGACTACGCTAGGCCAAGGAGCCCCGAGCATAAAAATAGCTTTACGTGGGCAAGAACAAGGGAAGACAGCTCTACGTGGGCAAAGCTGCATGCGAGCGAGGCTCTACGCGAGCTAGCGCTCTACGCGAGCGAGCACTCGAGCGAGACTCTACGCGCGTAAGCACTCTACGCGAGCGAGCACTCGAGCGAGCGAGGGTAGCCCCTGCGTAGAGCTCGAATGAACTCGGCGTAGAACGGATTACGCTGGCACGCAAGTACGTGTGCATAAAAGGGGAAACACTACACTGGCACGTAAAACGTGGGCGTAAAGGGAGAACACTACGCGAGCACGTAAACGTGGGCGTAATGGGAGAACACTACGTGGGCATGTAAAACGTGGGCGTAAAGGGCTCATCTTCTCCCCAAGGCCAAGGCAAGTAGCCATGGGACTCAAGAACTCAAGAACCCCATCTCGGCCAAGACATGACCCAACCATTCAAGGGCCAAACTTGCATAAAATCGAGATTCCTACTACATGGAACTCTCAATCTCCGGAAACAACCAAGTTAGTAGATCAAAAATCCAAGAAATACGAAAATACAATAAACTTAGATCTACAAGGAATAAACCATGGAATTTGAAAATGCTAAGTACTAAAGTATCTTAGAATCTCGTGAGGAAGATAATAGAACAATAAAAATAGAGTTCCTCCATGAAGCAAGTTGCACTTGCCTAAGTCTCTCTCTTGGTAGGTGGAGAGAGTAATGAGGAAGAAGAAGGAGTTTAATGAGAAAATGAATGAGGAGAGAGAAGGGGTTGTTGGGTTAATAAATGAAGGAGGGTGGTATGTAGGGGTTTGCATACTAGCCCAAATCGAACCAAACCAAGCCGAACCCAACCGAACCCGATGCATGCCAAGGCCAAAACAGACCACACGAACCATGAAATGCTAATTAACCCATGCCAATGCAAAAACCCAAGACTAGCCAGTCAGGACAAGTCAAAATACGGGTCCGATATACGTACACGTATACCAAAATACGTATAACAAAATCCGAGGGTGACAGGGCCGAGTAAAAAGGCAGATCATATGGGCCAAAAGAGAAGAAAAAGAAAAAAAAAAGGAAAACGAAGTTATTTGACTGGGCTTGGCTGGTCCATTGGGCTGAGCTAGCTTACTGGGAATTAATTCAGTAGGCTACGCTGACCCAGGGAACTTTTGGGCTGGGTTGGTTTACTTATTGTATTATTCTCATTATTATAAATATCTTTATTATTATTATTATTATTATTATTGTTGTTGTTGTTATTATTATTATTATTATTATTATTATTATTATTATTATTATTATTATTATTATTATTACTATCAACTTCTTAGTAATATATTCTCAATATTTTCAAAATATAGTCATTGATAGCTATAATTGAAATAAAAACTATTTTGCTAGTATATAGTTTTATTCTAAGAATGTGTTATATTGTTAAACTATTTCAAAAGGGTTTTTCTATAATATGGTTTGATACTATTGCTATAGAATTTTACTAATGTTGCTAAATATCTATATGATTAATATCTTAGTAAAGTTAGCTAGTTCATAAATAGTTAGCAAACAATTAGTTAGTTGCCATTCTTTAGAATCTAATCAATTCTTAGCCCTATTCTAGGTGGACATTTACTTTCCTATTATCGATCTTCCAGGACAAGGCAAGTACTTCTATGATTTTGTTGTATTTACTTCATATGGTGTCATGTTTCATTTTGGACACGTTGCTTATACGAGTTAATCATGTATTTTTGGTTCTGGTACTTACATGTTCTTAATCTTGTACTTGTATCTTGGGGAGGGGAAATACTACGGATATGTGACCAAAGCCCAACATAGGTATTCACGTGGATAGCCTAACCACACACCCGTGTACAGGTGATTAAGCCGTACCCTTATACTTGTTCTTTATTCATGATGTTTGTCCAGTCGGTCACATATTTTGTATGTATTTTAAATCACGAGTCATGATCTTCTTGTTTCATATTTAAGTAGATTATTGTATCTATGGTGATTCAGGTAAGTCATGTTTTATTGCATTTTTTACTTGTGCATGTGTTATAGTTGTTACACTGTTGTAGATTGTACTTTGCTCCTTTCCTGACTGGATAGTTGACATATTAAACCAGGACAAGAGGATGGTGCTAGAATGAATAATGACTCATAGAAGATGCTAGAAGACCAGATGTAGATATTTTTGATGTATTAGATAGCTTCCATAAGACAGATGTATTATTATTTTCTTTTTGATTTAGTTACCGGATATTGTCTCTGGAGGTTGGACATGTATGATGTACTAAAAAGATATAGTGATCTATGATCGTGTAAGTGTGTGCTGGATTGTTTTTTGTTTACTAGTTCTGTGATTGAGCTAAGGATTGATATCGTGATCGTTTAATGATTTATGAGGTATAGACAACTTACTACCACTGTCTACAACAGCGTAGACTGGGCGTGTTCGATTTGTATCCAGAAAACTGGGAGCAGGTCGTGACATATTTTTAGTGGTGGCCCATGAAGGTCCGTCTAATGGTACTTAGGACTAGAGTACCATTGGAAGCATGCGATATAGGAATGCTCAATCACAGATTAGGCCGATTGTAAGATTATATATATTTATTATTTGTGTTATCGTTATATCTTCTCGAAACATATGGATGACTGAGGAGATGCAAAGTCAGAATCCAAAGAATTATTTTTCTCATTTATTCTTTAGGGACTAGGCCAATTACTAAACTTCTTGACTCTTCTTTTGTAAAAACTATCATCAATGACTAAATAACCTTAGCCTCTTGGACAATTTATTTTGGACTTCCTTGTTGATTTTATCAATTTTCAATTTGACTTTCCTTGGACCAGCTCAAAGTATTCTAGAACCATAAGGCCACAGACTATATATGACTTGCTTATTTTCCATTTTGATTATAATGAATTGTTTCCCAAAACGATTCTATCATAAGTAAGATTTTATTAAGTTTCTTCCAAAAGCCAATGGTATTATTCAAGTCAACTCAAATTTTTGCCCTCTCTATTTTGAAACCAATCAATTATTTAGAATCGATTTTGATCAAATCAAGGACTATAAGTTTATATCCTCAAATGCTTGAATAGGGAAAGGTCGGAGAACAGATACTTCTCTTAACTTTAGTCATTTTTTCCTTCTACTGGTAATTGATCCCTTGATTCTCAAAGACCTAATATCTACATAACATATATTTGCACTGATAAATCTCCTTGTTTTCTATAGAATAGATACTTACATCACTTCCTATCATGATTAAGTCTTAGACTCGTTTGAATTTTCAAAAGCTCTTTTGGAATTCCTATGGATAAAGTTGAAAGAGTATTCTGTGACCTACTATGGCATGGCAGATGCGCACTGCAGCCATTTATCTGAATCATAGAAACTGTGAGTTTACTACAGTCAGGTGTATACTGGCAAGGCATACACTCTAATTGAAGTAATTTTAGGTATTCATAGGTTTTCGGATATTATTGAGACCGTGTCCTAAATATCTGATCTCTTAAATTGTTCCATCAATATTGGATAAATTTGATAAAATATCCAGTAATCTATCATTATTTAAGTCATGGATCGAATGGTTCACTACAGTCAGATGTACACTACACTGGCGGGGCATAAACTCTAGGCAAAGTGACTTCAGATATGTAAGATTTTCGAATACTATTGAGACTATATCCATGTTATAAATATACCATGTTTGACCTCTTATCGCTATTGACAACTTTACCAGAAATTATCTTGATTTATTTAATTTTGGTCCTATTTAAAATCTTAAGTGACTAATCCAAGTTTCATAAATCATTTCTATTACCATTGATTTCATATAGAAATTTTTACTTGATTTTTCTAGAACTCATTAGGACTATTTTCCACCACCTATAGGCCCAGTCTCTTTAATGGTTCAACTCTAGCGTATTGAATGCATTTTGTTAATAGTTACATATTTTGATATCTATGTAGATAGCTATGTATATATATATATATATATATATATATATATATATATATATATATATATATATATATATATATATATATATATATATAAGAATATATATATATATAGACTATCTAATATACATAGCTGTCTACAAAGTATATATATACTTTGTAGACAGCTATGTATATTAGATAGTCTATATATATTAGATAGTCTATATATATTAGATAGTCTATATATATACTTTGTAGACAGCTATGTATATTAGATAGTCTATATATATATATATATATATATATATATATATATATATATATATAAATATATATATATATATATATATATATATATATATATATATATATATATATATATATATATATATATATATACGGGAGAAACATAGATAGTTACCTAGCTCATTTTTAGGTATCCTTGGGAATTAGCATTTTCAATAAGGTTAGTTAGTTAAGGGTAAAAAAGGGGGGTAGTAGAAGAAGACCTTGGTTAAGCGAGTTAGTAATAAGTCTTGAAGGAGTTATATATTATGGAGCTTGTGACTTATTCAAGAGGAAGATGATATAACCGTTGGTAGTGCTTACTAGTGCCTAGGCATCGAATTCCAACAAATGAAGGATTGTAGCAATTCCGTAGGATGACCAATTTATGGGAAGATAGAGAAAGCCATAAGTAGGGTTGGTGAGAAAAAAAATCTAGGATTTGATAAAGTTCTCCCATAAAAGGAAGTGAATTTGCAACTATAATTCAAGATACTATAGGGATATGAAGATCAAAGTAAAATAACACTCAAAGGGATAAATTTTTTTTTTTGAAATGACGGTTATAAGCCATAGAAAGTTGTGATAGAGTTGTATCAAAGTAGTAGTAGAGAATGGAGACAAGAGCATCGGTAGGCAACTCTGGAATGCCAATACTAAGCAGGTTAGCTGGGTAATGGTTAAAAGTAAAAGAGAAGTTGAGTTTTGAAATTTTTTTGGAATATTGTCAAACATTAAGGATTTAAATTTGATTAGTTAGTTTCTGGATTAGAATTCTCAAAATCATAGATTGGTTGAACAAATTTTTTGAAGATTTGCTAATTAATCGACAATTATGATTGTAGTCAGACTAGAAGGTTGGCTTAATATTGGAATTTAAAATAAATTGGTATTAGCAGATGACTCCATGTGATGGAAAGTTAAATTTAGTCGATTTTAGATGGATTTCTTTTAGTTTAGAATAGAATTAGTTATAGTGCTTGGGATAGTTGTCTTAGTTCTCTGTGGGTTTCCTTGGTGCTATGAGTTTTAGCTAGTTTTAGCGAGTTTAGAAAATTGGTTTCATATGAGGTGCTAATAAGATAATTATTTTGCAAGTTATTTTTCCTTCTTGTATATCCTATCTTATAACCATCGTTTAGCTTTCCTACTTCTTGTAATAGTGACTTGATATTCCTCCTATCCTTATAATCACCATTCAGTTTTCAATAAAAACATATACTAGATTTTGTTATATCATTTTGATTATATTCATTATCGTATCTAATTTTTTTAAATTTTGATCATATCTAGACGATCCTTAAATCGTATTTATATGATTTTGATCGTGACTAGATTTCATTTCTTTCTATTTCTAACATTGATCGTGCTTTAATGATTTTGATATTGACTTGATCATGCCATGACAATTTTTTGGGTTCTCTTGGTTGTGACTAGACCTTGAGCATACCTAAGTAATTTTGATCATGTCCTGATCATGTCTAACTTGATATTGATCATGCTTATAAGATTTGGTCTTTATTCCGAAATGATCTTGATCCTAATCCAAATCGTGCCTAAACGATTTAATTCTTTTGATTATGCTTCAAATCAATTATAGAATTTGAATTTGCTCATGCATAAATTTGATTTTTGATCAAGCCAAATTGTACTATTTTCAAAAATTTTGTTTTGATTATTCGCATTTTTTCTATAATTGATCGTATTTTAGCGTTTATGACCCTATTAGTCTTGACTATATCATGCCTAAATAATTTTGACCATATTTTGACTAATTATGTTTAAATTATTTAAAATTTATTCCAAGCCGTACTAGTTATGCCTAAACGATTTTTATTTTATTTTGCTTAGGTTATGATTTTATTTAAAATTTAATCATGACTATGTCATTTTGGTACTAGTTTGACCATGTCTAAATTTTGATTTTGATCACTCCTAGATAATCTTGATTCTACTAGTCGTACCCAAAATTTGATTCTTTGTTTTAAACAATTTTGATCATTTTCAAAATTTTCATATTTGGTTATTCTTAATCGTGCTTATCTTGCCATTTGAAATTTCGAGGATGAAATTTTCTTAGGTGGGTAGATTTGTAACCCCACTGTTCCTAATAAAATGACATTTAGAATTTTTCTAATATTTTATTATGGTTCTAATAATTTTGGAATATTTTATTTATTTATTTTTAATTAAGTTATAATTGTTCATTAAAAGTACTTTAATTTGATTTATTAAACTATTCATTGAAAAATTTGAATTTATTAAAACTATGATTTTATTAAGAAATTAGGTATGGTTTTCATATAAGATATTCAATGAAATTTATTTGATTAATTATGACTAATTATGGTTGAGATATTCATTTAGATTAAACTATAATTTTTCACTAGATGATTAGTTATGATCTATTTGATAACTAATTGTGATTATTTGAATAATTTATCTAGATTGATTAATTATAATTTTTTATTAGATTACTTTATTATGATTAATTAATTATGATTGAGAACATGGCAGACTTATAAATATCTTAGGTGGAGTTGGTTATTTTAGGAAATTCATTGTGGAATGCTTAGCCACATGACTTAGTGGGAACATTCTAGAATCATCATCAACTAATCAGAATTAATGTTGATTAATTAGGATTAGTCTGAAATATTCTAGGAATATTCTCCTAATCCATGTGCCTAGTGATTCTAGGACTTTCCTATTGATGGCTATAAATAGCCCCATTAATGGCAAATTTATTATTACAAAATCAATCATAAGTGGTCTTCATGACCGTGTCCCCACCGTGTCCATTTTATTAATTTTTCTTTACAATTACATTTTTTGAGTCCGACATGGACATTTCTCGTGTCCACCACCATTCCCTGTGTCTCGTGTCCCCCGACATGGATATGTTCAGATCTCCATGGACACAACACAAAACCCTAGCCTAACCTTAGATCTAATGGAGTTGCCGCCGTGTCCGGCCTTTCCTCGTCAGAGTCATTGTCGAGCCGCCGTGTCCTGAAGGAGTCAGAACACGAGATCATTGCTGCTGCCGGAGATCTATTTCATCTCCGTTGAGGCTTCCTCTGCTGTTGTATCTGGACTCCGTGTCCAGATCGGGAGTCTTCATCACCGTTGTCGACCGAACTGAGTTGAACCCGCGATGCCACCGTCAACGGGCTGGAGACACCTAAATCCGCCGTCTGGAACCCTAGCTGCCTTGGTCCACCACTGACCGGACCAATCCAGATGCCTCATCAGTTGTCACAAACTGCTAAGTCGTCTTTGCCATACCTGGTCACTGGAGTCTACGTCTTAGCCGTGGATTGGACATTGCTGTTAGATATGCTGGTCGAAGTCACCGCATGGACCATCGCTTCCTCGGAGCTCAGCCATCTCTGGCCACTACCAGGCTAGATCTGGATGCAGTGCCACACTCGGTCGATGAGGTTGTCCTGCCACCAGATTTAAGGGTCGTCATTCACCGCCGGAGCCATGTCGAGCCATCATCGAGGTGTGCGTCATCTCCTCCTCGAGTTCTTCTTCTTCTGGCTCTTCTTCTTCTTTTTCTTCTTCTTCTTCTTCTTCTTCTGGTTCTCCTTCTTATGTTGTGGCTGAACGTGTATGTGAGTTTGGAGTGAGAGAGGTGAGAGAGTGTTAGGGTTTCATTAGGGTTAGGTTTAAGGAGTGGGTTCGAGTCGGGTAAAAAGCTAGATTAGATGGGCCTAAAGTGAAAAAAAGAAAAAGAAACATGAAAAAGAGTTTATTTGACTGGGTTGGGCCAGTCCATTGGGTTGAACTAGCTTACTTGGAATTAATTCAGTAGGCTGGGCTGACCCAGGGAACTTTTGGGTTGGGTTGGTTTACTAATTGTATTATTCTCATTATTATTAATATCTTTACTACTACTACTACTACTACTATTATTATTATTATTATTATTATTATTATTATCTTGTTAGTAATATATTCTCACTATTTTCAAAATATAGTTGTTGATATCTATAATTGAAATAAAAACTATTTTGCTAGTATATAGTTTTATTCTAAGAATGTGTTATATAGTTAAACTATTTCAAAAGGGTTTTGCTATAATATGGTTTGATACTATTACTATAGAATATTACTAATGTTGCTAAATATCTATATGGTTAATATCTTAGTTAGTAAAGTTATCTAGTTCATAAATAGATATCAAATAATTAGTTAGTTGCCATTCTTTAGAATCTAATCAATTCTTAGCCCTATTCTAGGTGGACATTTACTTTCTTATTCTCAATCTTCCAGGACAAAGCAAGTACTTCTATGACTTTGTTGCATTTACTTCATGTGGTGTCATGTTTCATGTTGGACACATTGCTTACACGACTTGATCATGTATTTCTGGTTTTGGTACTTATCATGTTCTTGATCTTGTACTTGTATCTTGGGGAGGGGAAATACTACGGATATGTGACCAAAGCCTAACCTAGGTATTCATGTGGATAGCCTAACCACACACCTGTGCACGTGTGATTAAGCCGTACCCTTATACTTGTTCTTTATTCATGATGTTTGTCCAACCGGTCACATATTTCATATGTATTTCAAATCACGAGTCATGATCTTCTTGTTTCATGTTTAAGTAGATTATTGCATCTATGGTGATTCAGGTTAGTCATATTTTATTGCATCTTTACTTGTACATGTGTTATAATAGTTATATTGTTGTAGATTGTACTTTGCTACTTTCTTGACTGGATCGTTGACATATTAAACTAGGACAAGAGGATGGTGCTAGAATGGATGACGACTCCTAGAAGATGCTAGAAGACCAGTTGTAGATATTTTTGATGTATTAGATAGTTTCTATGAGATAGATGTATTTTTCTTATAGATTTAGTTACCGGATTTGTCTCCGGAGGTTGGACATGTATGATGTACTAAAATATTGTAGTGATATGTGATCGTGTGAGTGTGTGTTGGATTGTTTTTCATTTACTAGTTCTGTGGTTGAGATAAGGATTGATATCATGATCATTTGATGATTTATAAAGTATAGATAGCTTACTACCGCTGTTTTGCAACAACGTAGGCTGGACGTGTCCAAGTCATATCTAGAAAACTAGGAGCGGGTCATGACAGAATCATCGAATATATAAGGTTTAGACCGGACCTTCTTGCAGTTGAACATAGCTATCATCATGGTCTTGGGAAGACTAAACAGAATCCTAAAGTGAATCTGATACATAGCACGCAACTCCAAATATGTGATCTCATCGGTAGATCCCGTTTTGGGCAAGATAGGCACCATAATGATCCGATGGAGTTCATAGAAGTGTTGGTCAAGTACCGTGACATGAGCCATCCCAGGGGTCTGGGGTTCAAAGCACACATCGCGTCCTTGAAGGTTTCTAAGTTTAAGTCAACACCGAATTGGACTCTGGTGATGTCAACTAGAGCATCCCTAGTGTTAGGAACCTGGAGCCATTCACTCAAGTTATCATCATTAAATTCCATCTCGATACGACAGACATATGAGTACATGATGTCATGTGAATATTATAAATTGCAATAGAACATCCGAATGACATTTTCGTATATCGGATTAGCAATTTCCAAAAATTCACGTAGGCTGATATTTTGAAAAGTCAAATAATATTTCGAAAATATACTAATATTAATGGAATTTCTCAGACAAATAGCTCGTTTATGGTAGTCATCAAACCAAGCTATAGAGGTTTCTAGATCTACAAATAAAGTAGCATCAAAATCATCCTCATCGGATCAAGGAGGAGGACTAAAAAGACTTTCTAGAGGACTATACGATGGGCTCGAAGTCGAAGCACCATCTCCTCTCTTCTTCTTCTTAGAAGAAAGTGAGAGAACTACCTCAAAAGAACGATATAGATTGGAAAATAACACCAAAAACCTTCGAATCCAAAAGCTTGGAGTTGGAAACCCTGAGGATTGAGATTTATAGGGTTAGGATTTTGATTTTAGGGTTTGGAAAAGGGATTTTCGGCTACTGCTCGGGGAGGAAGATGAGGGTTTGTTGAAAGGTTGTAATATAAATAAGTGTAGGCCAGCAGTCGAATCTGTTTTGGAATATGGGTAACCGAACTCGGCCAGAGTTCGATCCGAATTCGACATGCCTGAATTTAATGAAACATGATTTGTTTTATGTTTTAAAAAATACCTAAAAACTATTATTCATTTGATTTAATAAATCTATATTACTTTGGGTTAGCTGTAGGAGCCGGATCCCAGCTAGCGGTAATCCAAAGATTAGTACACCATGTTGCTTCAGGCTATTTACACCTATATGACAAAAGGACCCTTTCAGCTTGTATACAAAATAACTTTGACTTAAAAACATCATTTGTATAAAGTCTAAGTATTTTCCTGAACATAAAGCATTATGTTTCTGAAATTTCAAGAATACCTAACCCATGACAAATAAAGTTAAATTTCAGCCAATCGTTTTGTGAATATATCTGCCAACCAATGATTTGTGTCAATAAATTCTAAACATTTATCTCCGTGTTGTTGGTGATCACGTAAAAAGTGATAACGTATTTTAATGTGTTTATTACGTGAGTCATATACATGGTTCTTAGTCAGATTTTTATGCTAGTGTTGTCACAATAAATGAAAATTTTAGTGTACTGCAGATTATAGTCTTCAAGTGTTTGCTTCATCCACAAAATTTGTGCACAACAACGACCTGCGAGGTCGTTGACAATGCAACAAAATTTTACTTTTTGCTAAACCAAGAGACTAGAACTTTTTCTAGGAAATGACACGTACCGCTGGGGCTTTTACGGTCTACTTTGCATCCAGCAAAATTAGCATCAGTATACCCTATCACGACCCACACCCGAAAGATTTGGGTATGAGTCGTGGGTACGTCCAGCCTACGTCGCAGTATCGACGGTAGAACGTTGCCTAGACCTCCAACATACCACTACTAATCCAACAACTACCAATATGTACTCAATCACAGCATGCTAAGGAAGACATGAATAAAAAAATAATATCTAAATATAAGATCACCTCTTGGTCCAAAGTGTAAGAGTAGTCTCAATTATAGCATACATCTGAAGTCTAAGAACGTGAGCACAACATCTCCAAAAAATATGGTTATCCAGTCAAGATTGGAGGAAAGTACTGTCACGCTCCGATTCGTAGAGTCATTTGTTCACATATTTATCTCTTGGAATCGATCGTCCTCACTTGGGCGTGATGCCATAGAAGTCTGATATTGTATTTGTACAAGGCAAAGATGGTACATAATTGATTATCTTCAAATAAGAACACATGGCAGCGACAGAAGCAAACAAATTAAAGTTAACGAGGACATTCTTTCTTATCGAATGAGAATACATCATTTGATTTGTAACAGCAAAAATAAGAAGATAACTTATAGTCACAGAGAGATATATAGAACTTTATTCTCTTTATTGATAATTGAAGAAGAGTACAAGACTTGTATTGAAGTACACTACTTACAACACATCTCACTTATATTGAAAGCCAACTGAACAATGCTATAAATCTTACATTTGATACTTGGATACATTGGATTACAACTCGATATATCGACTTGGCTTACAACTCACTGTTCCAACTGATACCCGATGCTCCATACATTATGCCATTTATAAACAGAAGACATCATCTTGTGCAAGGAGAGCTTCTGCATGCCCAACAAATCTTCGATGTCGCGGGGCCGATCAATCCAATCTTCGTGTATAGAATATCTCAAGCAGGAGCACCTGCCCACGAAAAACGTGGGTCAGCACATCATCTATGTACTGGCGAGCAGAATCCAACCCACTCGCCTAAACCAACATTTAGTGATCGATTTTAGCAAATATTTAATAGAATGATCTTTCTACTTGGGCCTAGCATCAGTTTACAGTTCTTGAGCAGAGTTCATTGAAGTAAGTAAACATGTCATAGCATAGTATAACATTTCTTTGTGTAAGGCATCATTTAAGCAACATTGAGTTAACACGTTGAGCATATTATGGAAATACTTCCTAGAAGGCATCGTTTAGCATACAAGGTGTTATCATGAAAAGGCATCATTGAGGCATCATTGGTTCTAACATCTTGAACATGTTATGACAATTCTCATAGAAAGTGTCACTTAGCATGTAAGTTAGGTGTAAGCAGTTTCATAGCAAGGCAACATGTTGGCATACTGAATTTAACAGGTTAAGCAGGCAAGTTGAACCAATATATATTGAATAATATCACATTTAAATGATTTCTTATCGATAGCCGACTTCTCGTACCTGCATCAAATACAGGTTAGCAGATATACTTACTCTGCCTGCACAAAACATTCATTAGCGTGCATCCTGACTACATGGTCACTTGGCATTGCTTAACCATACGGACGTTGCCATATAGGTCTTCATCGGTAATACGATGACTCCAGAGAAGGTAACTAGCCCCAAAGGATGCCTCGCAAAACCCGTGCCCCTACTGGCACGCCAATGTTTCCTCCTAGGCCAGATCGGTCGCCCTATCATTCAGGGGTACCGTCCGAGAAAACATATCCCTATTCCTTATGCATAAGTTGTCCTATGACCATGCGAATGCGTGTCTGACTCGATCATGAACATAAAATACATGGTGAAATATCGAAATAGGTAAAGGCAACAATGCATCATTCAACTCATCCATGTCGTTTTCAACGACTCATTATTTCCAATATTTCCCATCATTTCACTTGGTGATCTCGACGATCCCAAGCCTCATCATTTTTCATTCATTGCTTCATCGCAACAGTTCTCATAATATTCCTTTCAAGGAGGAATAACCAGCATTCATTCATTTCAAAGGGACCTATATCATTTCATTCATTTCATAGAAACATTTATTCTTCTTTCATCGCTTATAAGAAAACAGGCAATATTTTATATCTTTGCAATAGTTATACAGAGTGTACATGATTCAAGAGTCTCATTCAGTTCATTGTGTTAATAGCAGAGCCTGTTCTTTCCCATGTATCAATCACACCGCATCTCATTATTCAAGTATTTTATTTGTTTCAGCAGCATTAAACATAAGGGACAATGTTATCAATTCATTCTCAGGCATCAAATCACATTAGCAGTTCAATGTTCATGTGTTATTCATTTTAATAATTCTCAGCATAATCATCTCTATTATTCGGTAACTAAAACATGGGACATTTAGGGACAATTCATAGCATTTTAATACTCCATTATTTTAAGCATAGAGGAGTAAGGAGGAGGAAGGACAGTTCCACTCACTTGCATAAAAGGGTCTTCTTATTCCGATCGCATATATTCCCACCAGACATAGCTCCACCAGCGAGGCATGTTCCATCACCCATTTCATCTGGCTAGCTAAGAGTCTACATCAGTCTCAATTCTCTTGATCTCCAACATAAGTCTCGGTTAAACATTCTGATAGCATCCAACCAGCCAATCAAATGCCTCGCATGGAGTGGGGCATTACATAATATACCACTCAGAAAAAGTTTTGTCCTCGAAACTTAAAGGAATAACTCATTCTACTAATTCACTTAGTCCCAACAAGTTACTCATTCAGCTTCAATTCAATATTCATTTCAGTACACTCGGTCATCTCAAAATTACTATCTTATTGTACCACTTAACTAATCAATGATTCAATCCATCTTTCTCTTTTCCAAAATACTTGCAACTTCTTATTGATTCACCAATATTCTTCCAGTATTGTTATCTTTGTCGCAGCCTACCACTTCGTTTGGATTCATACACATATCTTAGGCGTCCCCGAAATACTTGTATTTCAGCCAAAGTCCGTGCTAGTGCAATTCAATAAGCTCCCTCTATAGTGTTATCTCTGTCGCGGCTATCATTTCGGTTGGATCGATACACATACTTTAGGTGTCCCCAAAACATATGTACTTCAGCCAACTTCCGTGTTAGTGCAATTTGATATGCCACATGCGCATCTCTCTTCCCCAAACCGACTTAGCATCCTTTCAATTGACTTATTGTTTTGCCACAATTGCTTTTTTCGGCCACAACACTCAACATCAGGGACAACTCAAATCAGTTCCTTACCCAAGTATAATATTTCTAACATTCGGGCCAAGGGTCTAACTTAGAGCCAACCATACTAAGAGTTCACAACATGCAATCATATTCCTTTCCGAATCCAACTATATTTCTCACCGAGGCAATTCATTATTTCCATCCGAAGTCACCCACTATCGATTACCCGAGCCAAGGGTACAATTCTATGCGACAATTAAGGTTAACCCAACTACCCAATTTTAGGTACCGATCCAACATTCTCGTTATGAGTAGTCAATTCCATCTCATGGAATAATTTACTGCTCGGCACGCACCACTCAAGTATTACCCTACGATTGCAATTCCCATTTAAGGTCGACATATAACTTAAAACGGGTCAAACATCTCCAAGGCACGAGTTGAAGCATACATTTCCTTAGGTCAACACTCATCACCACCATCTCTCGTTCAATGCCACAAGGTCATCCTATGGGTCTCCAATGGTCACCTATTATTCAATCTAGTCTCTAAGGTTAGCTACACTGACAGCTAAACTTAATCATTCAGGTGACTTTCCTAGAGTGGACGACTACTGGGGTTATACTAGTTTCTTATTCTTAGGGCCAACAAGCAACCGACAGTTCTAAGGAACTCTACCCAAACCTATGGGTATCAATTCAGTCTGAAAAACTAATCGCCATTGTCGGATATGCCAACAATTGGTAGGTCATCAACTGGGCACTAAGGTCAAGTCTATCTATCCAGGGTCTTTCTCAAGGAAATAATTCCCACAGAGACTCATTCTAGACTTACCCAACGATCGACTAAGATCGATTTAGCAACAATACGGTCAAATCCTGACCCGACATATGATCCTCATCGTTCTAAGAATCCATCAAGTAAAATATCCAATGATTCAATTTCTTTTCCAATTCCTTTGTACCCATACGAACCCAGAAGCCAAGGCTAACTATTCAAGGGTCATCAATTCTGATAGTCTTAACAAAACTATGGAATCATACTATTCGGTCTGTATAACAAAGTCACACTACTAAGTAATAAGCCAGCAAACTATACCCCAACCAACAGTCACATATACCAACATTATCCAACATGTTTGCTATTTTTCAATCCCATTCGTTTCATCAGTCATCAAACTATCTTACAGGCATTCTTAATTCTCATGTAACAAGGGTCGAGTAGTGTATTCCATTCAATCCGACCATCTACGTATCACTTAACCATTCTCTAGGCAACACTAGTATTCAGAGTTACTACTTGTTATTTTTGTGATACACTTCAAATCCTCTACATACATGTAACGACTATT
This sequence comes from Iris pallida, assembly GCA_029216955.1. NCBI lineage: Eukaryota > Viridiplantae > Streptophyta > Magnoliopsida > Asparagales > Iridaceae > Iris > Iris pallida. The sequence goes on from JANAVB010028691.1 coordinate 39,574, forward strand.
CTTTGGTGATCAAGATGGATTAACATCTATTACACCTTAGGGTCAAGGCACAAATTTCTAATATTCCTTCGATCACCGACAACATTTCCAAAACTTTTAGCTTAGCAATCAACTTTGTATTAGCCACATATGGTTTGCATCCAACCAATCGAAGTCAACATTCAAATGTTTTAAGCCACAACATTCTCTAGCCAAATCCATTTACCCATAGCATACTGTCTTACTAGTCTGAGTCATCACTCAACTAAACAATTTCTAACCAAGCCACCCATTATAATTTCTAGAAATCTCGCTATGCAGCATAGCATCACCGTCAAGGGACACTCGAGTCATCTAGCAACAATACATGACTCCCAGCTAAGTTTCGGCACTACCCAGTACCCATAGATAGTCTCATTGCTATCCTATGGAAAGGGTCAACATACATATCGTTCTGAGGCGGTAGAGCCAATATACCACTCAGAAATGAAGCCATCCTTAAACAATACTAATTCAAATCTATTCCGGACATTTATGATCTATATTGATCACCACACAAAGTCAACATCTCGGGGTCTCAATATTACAAGCCAACATTCTTATGTTCTCAAAAGTACTAGCCATCACCCATGAATCAACTCATCCGTTCTGTTGAACTCATCCATCAAATGTTTCATTCCCAATTCTTTTCCAACATCACATGCAATTCTCAACTTGTTACAGTATACATAGTCACTTTTCTTTATTCCCATATTCCAAACAACATTCATAATATAGCATACTATGGCATCGAGTCATTGTTGGGTTATTCATGTCCAAACCAACAATAATCATTCATTTAGGGGTGTAGAAGCATGGAATTTCACAACCAGAAAGCCCATGCGCCAGACACTACATGCGCTAGAACTCAGACGAAGAACTTCACAGCAAAGTCAATAAGTATAGACATTTGAAGGACTTTTTATTTATATATGTCTAGAAAAGGTTGTACAAAGGAGAATTTCTACAAAGAAAAGAGCCTAAGTCTACAGCCAGCGGCCACCATGCGCCTTCAGATAAGCGCAGCGGCCACCATGCGTCTCCAGATAGGCGCAGCATCACTATGCGCCACCAGTGAGGCGCAGCAGATATCATGCGCCTCCATCCAGGCGCATCCTATCATCTCTTCAGCAGCTCAGTTATGTGCATCCCTTCAGCCAAATTCTTCCAGCCAGGCTCACCTGGCCGAGCAGAGCCCAGTTATGTGCCGCTCTTCCAACCAGGCTCGCCCGATAAATGCTTCGATACACAAAGCATTTAACCCTCTGGCTGGAACCAAGGAAGAGAAGAGCACCGCAAATGCTGTGGCCAGGGGAGGCTTCGAAAGTGCCTCCAAAGCCGAAGGAAGACCATGATCAAAACTGCGGCTAAAGGAGCAGCTTTCAACACAATCAAAGTGGGCGACACCCACTTTGAAAGAAGAGAGAGCCTTGCACCGCCATTCCGATCTACGGCTCTTCCGGAATAACGGAGACGAGGCTCGAGCATCCCTACTTTGGATGCAACAGGCACCTTCCGCCTGCCTCAGAAGCCCTCGACTCCGTCTTTTGGATGTAACAGTCACCTTCAAGTGCATCGAAGACAACACAGCGTCTCATCTTCACCCTCGGAAGCACTTCGTCAACAGAATACACCCGCATGTTCAAGTTCATGTTGGAAGAACGTGAGGGAATGAGAAGCAAATCTTCTCTCCATGCCACTATTTATAGGCCGGACAGATCAAACCCACGCGCCAAGTGGATGGCCCTCCGAATTTCGTGCAATGAATTTACATTAAATGGATGAACCGGACGCCTCGAATTCAGCCAAACGGCTATTTATGGCACTCGAAGAGCGAGACAGCCGCATCATTAAAAGACATGTCCGATGCGCTAGCCAAACAGCGCATCACACGGACGCGCCCTTCGGCATCAGGCGCATCATACAGACGCGCCCTACAGTACTCGGCGCATCATAGAGGGTGCACCCTCACACATCTCCATACCGAGTGGAACGCCAATCGACGCGCCCACTCAGCTGTCCATCGAACGTCACCAACATTAAATGCTGAACTGACAGAGTTGGCAGCACGCCTCCCAAAGTCTGAACAGTTGACAGCTTTATTCAGAAAACGAAGCGTCGGCAACGTCAGCATCATCATGACTTTATTTCGACGGCTACTGCCACGTAGACACTCCGCCATCCGCATGCGCCTCTACGGCCATGCGTCCAAATCAGCATGCGCCTCAAAAGCCATGCGCCTCAGACTGCTCTCTGATCCCGAAAGACAGAAGGAAAGTCGCCTGCATGCGCCTCAAAAGCCATGCGCCCCAAATGGTTTGTAACTCCTAAAGGTTATGAGCCGCAGCCTCCTCCTGCGCCCAATCCAAGGCGCAGCTCACCAGATCACTACTCTCCACCAAATCCGAGATCTTCGAACCATGAGTCGACGACACGTGTCCTTTGACTCAACTCATCCGAGATTTCAGCAACGGAAAGATCTTCTCTTTGCTACGTGCCGGCTCACAACAGCAGTATGAAGAGTTCTCCCTCTCGATCAGGGCGCAGCATCCATGCGCCTCCATCAGCAACCTCCACGTGGCGTCCCCACACTGGCGTATCCTACATGCGCGCATGAGTAGCCAGCCTACAAAACTATAAATAGAAGGATCATCCCCTTCACACACACACACACAGAGACTCAGAACACAAGACTCACATCACCAGAGAGGCAGTCCTAGACACTCAACGTCTTTCTCCTCTCAGTAAGCTCCAGCACCCAGAGCAATCAACACCTTTAGAGAACCGATAACCGCCGTCAGCCGGTCAACGGAGTCAACGCATTACCACTCGCTCCATTGGCACTAAGGACCCAGCTTAAACAAAAGTGTACTCCTAGGACTACATCTAAGTCCTATATTGTATCACTGTTCTGTTTGTATTAAGATTTCAATCAAAACAATTTTAATGGCAAACAAGCTGGCGACTCTGCTGGGGACTTCTTTCTCCTCTACCGAGAAAGTCGTGTCACAGGCCGACGACGTGAAGGTGGGCTCCTCCCACAAGACGCTGGTAGTGCGCCTCAATCAACAGGCGTACGAGGAGTTCATTTCTGAAGGAAGTGCGAGTCCTTCGAAGCGGCTGTCGAAGCCGAAGAAGACCCGCGCAGTCTGGGTGCGCAAAGTCGACGCCTCGGGCACCACCGTTGAAGGGGATGCGCCCGTCCAGCCTTCCCTTCCTGCTGACGTCCTCAGCAGTCAAGGTGCGCCCGCTGATGCAGCGCATATCTCGGGGAAGCGTGCGGCTGACCACGTTCCCCAGCCATCTTCCTCTCAGGCGAGGAAGATACGTCGACGGAGCAGGGGCGCAGCCAATGCCCCGCGCATCACTTCTGGTGCGCCGCAAAGATCCTCTGTCTTTGACAGACTCACTCGCTGTAATGGCGAGGAGAATTTGGATGCTGAGTACTATGCGCCCCAGCGGGCTGGTACGAAGAAATCCAAGGCGGCACGGGCCATGCGCCACAAACGTGCTATGCCAGCAACCGGCCAGAGGCACGCGCTTACAATCATGCGCGCTGCCGATGGCAAGCTGTACAAGGTTGACTCAAGTGCTTCTGCACCGACAACGAGTCGACCTTCAAAGTCCTCATCTCGCTTAGGCGCATTCACTGCGTGCACAACCAAGCCGAGAGAGGCAAATTCAGTGGTCTTGAACTCCCGCGCCTCCTCTGGTTGTGCGTTCGAGGTCCGTTCAAGTCACTTCAAATGCTGTGGTTCCTCCACTACTGATCGTGATGCCTGCTTGGTATTAGATCAGGGGGCGCAGCACTCACCCGACCACCCCGGCGCTTGGCCCTGCCATACGCCTGAGAGGGGTGTGAGGGTAGCACTCTCCTCCAACGACTTGCGCAACGTGATCACTCATAAGCGCCGGTCAGGAGAGTTGACCAACAAGCACGATGCGCCTCTCACGGGGCACACTTGTGCGGTGGTCACCATCAACTGCTGTTGCAAGACGGCAGTACCACCAAAGCAGTCGGTCTTCCAACGGCTACAATCATCGACACCCCTCCGACATCGCCTTGGGACGAAGGTGTCAGCAGAAGAGGAACTAAAGGTTGCTTCATGCAACGTGATCTCCAATTCCTCATCTGTCCGGAAGACGACTGCCAATTCCTCGTCTTCATCCAAAAGCCAGCCGAGGAAAACCAAGGCAGCTGTCTCGACCTCTGGAGTGTTCGAAAGCACTCGCTCGAGGAAGAAGTTCTTGGAGGAAGCTGGGGGTAGCCAGACCCTTGTCGAGCCTCCTTCCGAAAACGAAGATGTCCAAAGCACAGCTGCGGCGGATCTTCATCAAGGCGACGATGGCCTCCCTGAAGCCCCTCAAAATGACAATGTCCTCCAGGACACCGCCGGGGGTAGTGCTGGAAACGAAGAGGCCCTTCAAGACAGAGCTGAGGGCAGTTAGGCCCTTGCAGATGCGCCTGTCGAAGACGAATTCCTGAATGTGGCTGGGGGTGGCCAAACACCAGGAGAAGTGACTCCCCCACATGAGAGCGAGGCTGAGAGCGAAGCCTCAACTAATCCATCCACATCCGGCCGTGTCATGACAGTATACATGACCGGGGGTGATCTTGAGACTGATGCGCCGCCACAGGACATTGTCCAGCGCATAGACTCGCTAGAGGGAGGACTCAAAACCCTCTCTGCCTCAATGCAAGCACTGACTCAAGCAGTGTTTGAGATGCGGTCGGCCTTGATCAGGACACCTTCGAATGGTCCCGACCCAGGAGCCAATGGAGAGTCGAGTGTGCCCCTCCAACGGACACCCTCAGACACAGAAGCACCCCGGACGTCGGAACCCTCAAACGCTCCACTCCAGGTGGTACCTCCTTCCCCGGCTCCTAGCTCCACGGAGGATGTGGTCGAAATGATCAAAGATCTGCGGGAGCGCTTTGAGTCCAAGAACAGGCAGGAGGAGCGCCAGAAGATGGGCATTCCCCAGCCTTATCCCCTTGAGTAGAACAAGGTGGTTTATCCCCCAAAGTATAAACCACAAACACTCACGCCGTATGACGGGAAGGACTCTCCACGACGGTACCTGACGTACTTCCAGTCGCAGACAGGGCATCTTTCGAAGGAGGACGCGCTCCTCACCAGCATCTTTGTTGGGGCCCTGAAAGGGGTGGCGTATGACTGGTACTGCAGCCTCCTCGATAATTCCATATCGTCCTTCGACGACCTGACACGCCTCTTCTTCGACCACTTCTACGACGGTGGGAAGGACATGACGATGGCGTCTCTCATTGAGATACGCCAGAAGGACAAGGAAACGGTTCGGGTATTCATCGAACGCTTTCGTCAGGCCTGCTTCAGGCTACCTCCAGGCATGCCAGAACATGCGCTTCTCTCCGCTTGCAGTATGAACATGCTGTCTGCAGTAAAGCTCTGGCTTAACTCTACTCCCCCTCCCGACTGGAGCTCCCTAATCATTGAAGCTGAAGCTGCAGAGAAGAAGGCGACCAATGCACGTCTTCTGGGTGTTAGCTTCCCCGCCTTTGACGATAAGGAGAAAAAGTCCGCAACCAACAACTCCGGACGAGAAACAAAGGGGAAACAGGCATTGACTGTTAATGCCTCGAAGGGCGCATCTGCGCCTACTCAAAAGCCTCCACTGGCACCGAGACCCAAGGAGGTTTATTCATTCAATGATGACGACACCCTGCAACTCTTTGAGATACTGAAGCAGGGTGACAAGATCAAGCTTCCGGACCCAAAACGGCCCGATGAAGTCGGGAAGGTGGACAACCCGAGGTACTGTCACTACCATCGGTTTGTCGGACACCCGACTAAGGACTGCTACGTCCTCAAAAATTACATCCAGCGCATGATCAATGCAGATGTAATCTCCGTCGACTACGAAGAGAAGACGGTGTCAGCTAATATGGTGTCACTTCAGTTCGGCACCTTGCCGCCGACTACCACACAAGATGGCGTCGTCCCCATCCCTAAGGCGACAATGGAGGTGGTGAACTTGCCACCCACCCGTGACAATGTGAGTGGACTTGTCCCACTCACCACATCTCGAGGAGAGGTCCTCTGGGTTCACCCCGACCTCGTCTCCGAGGTAACTCAACCGGAGGTACGCCCTACCTCCAAAGCAAAAGGCAAGAAGATCAAGTCTTGCCGCACGGTCTCTTCTTCAACGGAAGAGGCGCTTCCTGTGCAGACGCGTGCACAACAGAACTCCCAGCCCGGTGAAGCTGCCGCCGAAGTGGTGCCTCCTGGCACCATCCCTGAGGAGGGTCCATCCTAGCCCTCAGCAGCCAATAAACAAAAGCAAGTGGAGGCCCGTTTCGACAGACCTCTGCGGAAAGAAAATGCTTCGGGGCTAGCCAAGCCCCACAATTTTGACATTCTGGCGCAACTGGCCAGTACTCCTGCACGCTTGTCTTTGTTCGAGCTCCTGCGTCTCTCCAAGGACTCCCGAGAAGCTCTCTGCGAAGCTCTGAAGGATGTCGAATCCTTTCTCAGTCAGGTCAAGCAGCCTGAAGACCTCCCAACTACTTGTGCATACTGTCATTGTGCGGATGAAGTTATCCCAAACATAACCTTCACCCAACAAGACATGCTGCTCAAGCATCACCGACATAACCGACCGTTGTATTACACAGGGTACATCGGTTCGGTAAAGGTGAGCAGGATTCAGATCGATCCGGGGTCTTCCCTAAGCATCATTCCAAAGGCGCTGCTATCAAAGCTGGGGATCCCAATGTACCGGCTGGCGCCCTCCAATACGACCATCAGTGGCTTCAACGCTAGCAAGAGCGAGCCACTGGGCAAGATCCGGCTGAAGTGTCATATCGGCAGCCTCAAAACTGAGGTAACTTGTTATGTGGTGGATGCCGAGGTCAACTACAACATCTTACTCAGACGACCATGGTTACATGAGTACATGGTGGTGCCCTCCACGCTCCACCAATGCATGAAATATGTATCCACCAACGGCGTCATCCGGACGGAGTTTGCAGATATTGATCCCTTCAAAGGGATTGAGGCCTACTTCACCGATTCCGACTTGTACAAGCCTATTGATGAGGAGGAAGCCAATGACGCTGATGATGAGGCAGAGACGGCAACAGAGCCGGACATGGAGCCTGAGACGACTCCTGACGCCCCCTTGAAAATCCGTCTGAAGGGGAAACCACCCCAGAAGGCGCCTCCAATGAGCATCAAGCTATCAGGAAAAGCGCCGGCTCGCGAAGCTCCCCTGAAGATACGCCTCAAGGGAAAGCCACCACAAACAGCGGCTCCCCTAGTGGTAAAATTACAAGGGAAGGCGCCACTCATCGGAGGCGCAACCGAGGCACCCCTCAAGGTGCATCTTAAAGGCAAGCCGCCGCAGTCATCCAAGATGCCGGAGAGGGCTCACATAACCCTCTCAGACCCCAAAGTCAGAGCGGTGGAGGACTCTCCTGATCCGGCCCCAGTGCTTACAGATGAGGAGCTTGGCGAATATATCTCTGCTGATGTAGACGCACCCTCCTTCGACAATGTAGTCCCATGGGATAAAATCTCGTACTTTATCAATAATAGAGTGTCTTTCAATTATTCTTGTCTTCCACACTGGAATGCCATGTATACATTAGACAACGCTCTACGGTCGTTGCAAACACAAGTAACGACCGTCTACCACAATCAAATAGTCCCGTCTCAAGGAGTCTTCATAGTCCCTCCACGAAGCCGAGACGAAGGCACCATCATCTCGGGCAAAATCGAGCGTCGTCGGAACCTCCCGTCAATCGAGCCCGAACCTGATACCGGCAGAGTACAAGTCTATCGGTACACAGATGCGGCTAAGCACATCATCCAAAAGATGGGCTACGACCTGAAAAGCAATAAAGGCCTAAACTACGGCAAGGGTCGGCATCTCCCTGTCCGGCTTTCGATGTCCAATGGAAAGCCACATGATTACTATAATCGGACTCGACGGGGGTTAGGCTATGTCACGCCGCCATCAACTCCAGAGAGTTCAGACGCAGAAGACATAGAACATTCCCACTCGTCGGAAGCATCGACGTGGGATTCCGATACCAGTATCGGATCAGTCTTCAGGAAAGTGCTGTCAGCTAACATGACATTGGCGCAACCTCAGAAAGATGAAGGCGAAGACCAACCGCCGGAACCCTTTGAAGAGGAACCCTGGGCTCAACGCCTAGGAGAACAATGGGAGTCTCGTTTTGAGTTACGAGAACCTCCCACCGAAGACGAAGTCGAGCAAATCGACCTCGGGGATGGGTCTTCTTCTAAACCCATCTTTATCAGCAAAAGCTTGGAAGGAGAAGACCGAGAATCTTTAGTCCAACTGGCTAAGGAATATATTGATGTCTTCGCCTGGAGCTACGAAGACATGCCGGGTCTCGATCCACAGATCGCGATGCATAGGTTGAACATCTTACCAGATGCCAAACCTATCAAACAACAACAGCGACGCTTCCGCCCGGACATCATGAACGCCATCGATCAGGAGGTGGACAAGCTCTTGACCAGTGGCTTCATCCGTGAGGAACAACACCCGGACTGGGTAGCCAACGTCGTCCCTGTCACCAAGAAGAATGGGAAGATACGAGTCTGTATCGACTTCAGGGATCTCAACTCTGCTTGCCCGAAGGATGAATTCCCGCTCCCAATCACCGATGTAATGATCGACAACACATGTGGCTTTGAACGCATGTCCTTCATGGACGGGTATTCAGGCTACAATCAAATCAAAATGTTCCCCGATGACGCAAAACACACGTCATTCAGGACTCCAAAGGGTGTTTTCTGCTACACAGTAATGCCCTTCGGCTTGAAGAACGCCAGTGCAACGTACCAGCGAGCTATGAGCACCATCTTCCGTCAACATCTTCGCAAGACAGTTGAGTGCTATGTTGACGACATCGCAGTCAAGAGCCGCCTCAAAAGAGATCACCTACAGGACCTGAAGACGGTCTTCGATCTCATGCGGGCACATCAACTCAAAATGAACCCCGCTAAATCCTTCTGGGGGGTTTCTAGCGGCAAATTCTTGGGCTTTGTCATCACGGCAAAAGGCATTCATGTCGATCCCGAGAAGACTAAAGCCATCCTCAACATGGACCCTCCGAAGAACCTTCGAGAACTTCGGGGCTTACAGGGATGTCTGGCATACATCCGGAGGTTCATAGCAAACCTCTCCGGTAAATGTCAACCCTTTACTCAGCTCATGAAGAAGGGAGTCTCTTACATCTGGACAGAGGAGTGCCAAAAGGCTTTCGACGACATCAAGGCTTACTTGACAAGCCCGCCAGTCCTAGTGGCACCTGTCGCCGGCAAACCATTCCTCCTCTACGTCCGTGCCATGGATCATTCCCTCGGCGCTTTACTCGCTCAAAACAGCGATGCAGGCTACGAGCAAGCAATCTACTACCTCAGTCGAACGCTCATCGGGGCCGAACACCGCTACAACCCCGTTGAAAAGGAGTGCTTGGCTTTGGTGTTTGCCATTCAGAAGACTCGTCATTACGTCTCGGGCCAGACAATTCACGTCATCTCCCGAGTCAATCCGCTCAGAGTTCTCATGACGAAGCCAGGGTCATTAAACTCCCGGCTGGCTACATGGGCGATCCTACTAACGCCATACAACATGGTGTTTGTCCCGCAGAAGGCAGTCAAGGGTCAGGCTCTGGCTGACTTTTTAGCTGCACACCCCATCCCAGAATCTTCGAAACTCTATGAAGACATCCCGGATGAAGTCCAAGAATCTAACGTCACCGAAGAAAGCCCCGTTTGGCGGATGTTCTTCGATGGCGCTTCAAGAACGGGCCCCAACGGCCAAACCATCGCAGGAGTGGGGGTAGTCTTGGTCTCCCCCGATCAGCTGGTCATCCAGCGCGCATACTCTCTTTCGAAGCCGTGCTCCAACAATGTTGCTGAGTACAACGCACTCGTCATGGGACTCCAGCTAGCACAACAGCTGGGGGTGGATCATCTGGAAGCCTACGGCGACTCGAAACTCGTCGTAAACCAGATTCGGAGGCAATACGAGGTTCGCCATGAAGATTTAATCCCTTATCATGAAGTCGCATTGAACATCATTTCAACCTTCACCGGGTTCTTTATCGAACATGTCCCCCGTTTACAAAACTTGGAGGCTGACGCTCTGGCTGGCCTCGCAGCCTCATTGGCCGCACCCCTTGGGACTCAACATTATGTTACGGTGACTGGCCGAGACCTGATTTGTCCCAGAAACAACCTGTGCTTGCAAGTGGCCCACGCCATGCCGACGAATACTGGGGTTAATGTCCGAGACTGGAGGTTCCCGTTCATCGACTTCGCTGTCTACGGAATCCTTCCGGAAGACCCGAAGGAAGCCGTCTCAGTCAGGAGACGCTCTCTTCGATTCTACTACGATACAGCCACTAAAACGCTGTACCGACGCTCCTTCGACGGGCTTCTCCTTCGATGCATGTCTAACGAAGAAGCGGCCGAAGCTCTTCGAGAAGCTCATGACGGAACTTGCGGAGCTCATCAACTAGGTCCTAAGTTGCAAGATCGACTGCGACGTATGGGCTACTACTGGCCAACTATGGTTGCCGACGCAGTGGAATATGCTAAGAAGTGCCATGCATGCCAACTTCATGCAGACTTCATACATACACCGTCGGAGCCGCTACATCCTACAGTCGCCTCCTGGCCCTTCGAAGCCTGGGGCATGGACATTGTAGGGCCAATCACCCCTCCTTCATCGAGAGGACACCGCTTCATCCTGGCCATCACCGATTACTTCTCCAAATGGGCGGAAGCAGTCCCACTAGCGGAAGTAAAAAGCTCCAGGGTGGTCAGCTTTATCAAACACCATGTCATTTACCGTTTCGGGGTACCCCGGCGGATCATCCATGATAATGGTCCTCAGTTTATCAGCCACATTTTCAGCAGGTTCTGTGACAAGAATCGCATTCAAAATGTGGCCTCAACCGCCTACAATCCGGCAGCAAACGGATTGGCCGAGGCGTTCAACAAAATTATCGTCAGGCTGCTCAAAAAGGTCGTGTCATCCAACAAACGCGACTGGGACGAAAAGCTTGGCGAATGCCTTTGGGCCTACCGCACAACGGTACGGACCCCAACAGGCAATACTCCATTCTCCCTGGTCTACGGGAGCGAAGCAGTACTGCCTCTCGAGATACAGATACCTTCGCTCCGCGTGGCAATCACAAACGATCTCACAGAAGAAGACAATCAACGTCGTCGTCTGCGGGAACTGGAGGCACTTGACGAAAAGCGTCTCCTAGCTCAACAACGCATCGAACTTTACCAAGCCCGTATATCACAGGCTTTCAACAAGAAGGTCAAGCAAAGAACTTTCCAAGTTGGTGACCTGGTTTTAGCAGTCAGAAGGCCAATGGTGTTAACTCACAAGACACCAGGAAAGTTCGAGCCCAAATGGGAAGGACCCTTCATCATTGAGACGGTATACTCAAACGGTGCTTACCGGCTCGCCAAACCCAATGGGGACTTGTTCATGATGCCCATCAACGACAAGTTCCTAAAGAAGTACTATTCTTGACATCCTCCAAGACATGTATTTCCCCAAACAACCTCTTTATACAAAATCAAACGCTTCCGGAACCCAGCTGTTCCATGGCATCCTTTCGTAGAAAGATAACCACGTCCACATTACCTCTGAGTTGTCTCTCTACATCCTACAAAGCGGAACCTTACATTTCGTAAAGCTTACGCTATCCTTCATGTTTACCACGTTCACATTACCTCTGAGTAAACATCCCGTACAAACAACTCCTGTGTTGTCGTACATTGATCGCAGAACTTCCACGTCCACATTACCTCTGAGTTGTTCAGCGTATCCCCCAGGATCATTCCTACCACGTCCATAAATACCTCTGAGTAGGAGGATTCTATTATTTGAACCTAATGATTGCCATGTCCATATTACCTCTGAGCAAACATGTTGGTTCCTTCAAACTTATTATCTGTACCTAAAAACCAAGGTGCGCAAAAGATAATAGGTCCACATAAATCATCAAGTTCATGAGATCAAAAATGAACACATCACAAAGATAGTGTATTTCTTTATTTTTCAAAAAAAGGGAGTACAGAAATACGCTATTTCCCCCAGCAAGAGTTGCAAAAACACATAAAAAGAAGAGAAGCTACAGTCCCCGATCCTCTCCAGGATGGGATGAGAGCTCTCTGACTCGACGTCTCAGATCGGCAGTGCGAGTTTCCACAGTCGCCTGGACTCGCAGCTCGGCTTCTTGACGCATTAACCCGACAGCCTCAGCGGAAGTTTTACTCTCATACTTCTCATCAAGCTGTCGTCGCTGCTGAGCCAAAGCAAGGGTCCGCTGAGTAAGAGTCGCTTCCTCCTGCTTGAATGCCACGTGTTCAGCCAGGACACGATCAGCTTCTAGTTGAAGTTGGGCCCGCTGGTCTTCAAGACGGCGCATCTGAGCATCAACCTCTGCGATGTTAGCGTCCACCGCAGCCCGCTTCTCCGTCGTCTTCTCCATAGATTGAGACAACTGCTCCGCCGCAGCCTCAGTCCCAGCCACTTCACGCTCCCAACTGCTCACATCGGCTCGATGGGAAGCCTCGATTTCAGCCATCAACTTCCCTATCTCTGCATCTATCAAGACAGAGAGGTCATTTCGTTGGATGCGCTGCAGTTCTGCAAGCCGCTCGTCCAGCTCCATCACCGAAACCTCCAGAATTTCGGCCATATGGTCATGGCCCTGGTGAATGCGGATCAGCTCGATACAAGGCATTACCAAAGCTTTTGCCGCCGCAAAGCTCCCCTTGGCATCCATCACTGCAGATACACCTTTCTCCAGTATTTTGTACACTCCCTCGACGAGGAACTTCACATACCCGTCGGCTTCCGCCAGCACCTGCGGCGTCATAGCAGGAGTTGAGGGAGCTACTACAGTTTGCAGACCGGAGGAAGATCCGCCAACCTCGATCTGAGAGGTTTGAACCTCGGCAGCAATAGGCTCTTCATCAACAGGGCCCGGACTGCTAGCCCGAGGAGTCGAAGGAACAGAAGGAGCCGGCACATGCGTCGTGATAGTACCCCAAGTGGAAGGAGCAACAGATGGTTCCACACCCTTACCCTTCTCAAGACTGGAGAAATCACCGACGTCAACGGCCACCTCTTCTACCCCCGACGTTCTATCTGCATCAGCTACCTCCCCCGGCAAAACGGGGAGATCGACATTTATCTCCTGGCCAGCCCCAGGAGACAAGACCGGCAGAAGGGTCTCATTCTTCTCAAATCCCTCTACAGGGACAAAATCTGTCGCTACCGCCTGATCGGTAGCCATCTCTATGTCCATGGTTGAAGCCAAGGAAGGATTCGGCAATGATTCGGCCGACCTCCTTTCATCATGACCAGGAGGGGAATCAACCCTCTCCTCTATCCTCACTGCTTCTGCTGCCCCCGCAACGGACCCTTGCAACGCTGGAGGGACGTCACCAGAAGGCGACGAACTCCAATCCACTTCATCATCAGGATGCCTCGAGTCTGTAGGACCCTCAGCGTCCAAGGCCTCCACGGCAGATGGTACTATCCCAGAAGTTGTTGCGACTCCAAAGTCAGGAGATACTAAAACCTCCGCGGGAACATCTTCGGGACCCTCCTCCACAGGAGACATCATCGTTGGTGGAATACGCTCCTCAGAAGAGCCTGCCACCTCCTTCGGCTTACTGGTGCCCGATTTCGAAGCACGAGACTTCTTCTTCAATCCCTACAAGAAGAAGAGCATAAGTCGCCACAATGACCTAAAAAAACTGGAACTATGAAGCACTCCTCACCTCAGCGGGAGCTAAGCCCGTTGGCGTTACAAGTGGCGTTTCCGTAATCTTCAGGGTCGACGTCCTTCTCAACCTTTTCAGTACAGAAGAACCAGCTTCTGGGTCAGCCCGCCTTTTCCCGACAGACGGGTCTCTCACTGGTGCCATAGCAGCAGCCCGATACCCCGCTAATTCTGGCGGACGATATGACCGAACTGCCACCAACATATTCGTTGTTGCCTCCAACTGGATTCCAATGATGAAACTAGTCTCCCTGTCATAACCAGGAGACATAGTATTCATAGTACAATACATCTTGGCGGCCGGATATAAGATCAGCGGCCGAGGATTGCGAACTGGTGTGGTAAACTTAACGCTAGTACATCCAGCGTTATAATACTGCCAGCCCCGGGCTCCATCCAGCAAACTCCCGATGAAGCCTAGACTGCTACTGGGATTCCGCAGCATTAGCTGAGTGTAGCCAAATTGACGAGCAAATCGGCTTGGCAAGTACGGTTCCAGATAACACCTGTTCTGATTACGGTAGACCAGATGCGAAGGCCGGATACTCTGCAACCAACGAAAACTCCATTTCGGCAAAGTAACCGCATCCTCGCCAGAATCGACCAAATCCTGGTCGGCCTCGAAATTCTTGAAGATCGGGCCAACCTTCACGATTTCCCACCCCTGAAGGAAGGACAAAACCCTCCTACAAACGGGGACGCCAGTGTAAGACCACTTCCTCTTGTAGAAGCGGCGAATGAAGGCATCTCCTTCAACATGGTCCTCCTCAGGACCAGGACTCATCACATTCGGATGATGTAAGATCAGCCACCCCATAAGATAATGGAAAGGCAGCTCGGCCCGGGGAAAGTTGTCATTATTACCTTTCTCGTGGATCACATCATCAGCAAAAGACCTCAAACCGCGCAGCAGGTTGTACACCATCGCGGGGAGGAGAGCCAGAGGTCGTCCAAAGGCCAACTTCACTGCAGGCAAAATGAGATTCCAATATACCCTCTCAACAGCACCGGATCCCCCTGCAAATATGCAATCCCAGAGCCATATCATCAAGTAGGCCGTCAACACTGCCTTAGATGACATCCGGTGCGCGCAGTGCCAGAAACAGCTGTACGTGTTCTTGCCGCTCTCATTTGAATGTGGGGTCTTCTCGTCCAGCCGGGTTATTTCAGAACTCACTTCCGCGGGTGTCAAGCCCTGCGGAGTCGCAAACCGGATCCTCGAAGGATCCGCCAAATCCTGCCTGAAGACATAGTCCCTCCAAGCAGTCACGTGAGGTTGGGTCTTACCCTTGTCCCTCCGGTGCATCAGATAATGATGGCTCGTCACCTCCTTGAAAACGGCCATCATCTCCGGGTCCTTATCTTCCAAGACCTGGATCTCTTCATTCGATGGGAAATATTCCTCGTACGGTTTCGAGCCCCAAGGAAGCTTGGACACTTCGTACATCTCATGAAGGGCCAATCCCAACTCCCCCACTGGAGTAAAGAAGCTGCCAGTCTGGGCGTTGAAAAGCTCCAACAGCGCAAGGAACATCGGCTTATTGAGGTCCACGCCTGCCTGCGTGGCCCGAATGGCGGCAGTCAGCCCTATCTCTTTAAGCTCAACTTTGAACCTGGAAAGCACCCAGGAGGTCAACTCGTCCCACTTTGGGATGTAGTGACACCAACCTTCGACTCTAAAACCAGCTGTCGGATACGTGACCTTCGACGTCAGTATCCGATTTGCAAAAGTCGGGGCACTGAAGGGAAACGTGTCATTTGGGACTTCACTATAGATGCTCCCGGGACGCAAAGCTCGGTAACTGAAGGAAGAACCAGTTCGTGAAGCGGTCAAGGTGTCTCGCTGGTTTGAGGTGGTGTCAATCGAAAGGGAGCCCCCCAAGGCACCTCCTTGAGAAGGAGTAAGTTCCCAACCCATCCTTCTCTTCGAAGCTAGACGATAAAAGGCTGTCAATGGCAACTGGCGGTCAACCTGCCGCATGTATAACATCATGCCCTTAGCAGCAAAGAACCAGTCTTCTCTGATCTTCAATATCTTCGCCTCGGAAGAGACTAATCGGTCGCCAAACAGAAAGGCAGGCTTTAAGAAGGTCACACCTTCAGAATCAGCAGACTTCAGTTTACCGCTCTCCATCATACTCTGGAGGAAAAGCGGCAACTGGACCTGGATTTGTAGCATCCTCTCACGAGGTTGGTCCTGAAGGATAGCATCCTTTGCAGGGTTGATCACCGCCTCATCAAAATCAACTCCCATCTGGCAAAGAGAAGCGTCCAGGAGGACCTCATTCAACAAAGGGATCGTCATTGACACTGGCACAACAAAAGTGGAAGTCAGGCAAAAAAAGACAAAATATGTCAGGCAGACTGGCGCATTGCCAGGGTACGAACCCATGCGCATCTGCTTTGGCGCATCATCAGGGTATGGACCCACGCGCATCTGCTTCGGCGCATCATCAGGGCATAGGCCCATGCGCGTCAGCATGTCTCGACGCATCATCAAGGCGTAAGCCCATGCGCGTTGGCATTGGAGCTTCGGCGCATTATCAGAGCGTGCGCCCATGCGCGTCAGCAAAGGCTTCGGCGCATCTTCAGGGAATAAAACCCATGCGCGTCAGCCATTAAAACCTCGGTGCATGATAAAGGTATAAACCTATGCACGTCGGCAGGACAGAACCTCGGCGTATCATCAAAGACCAAAGTCTATACGCGTCGGCAGTTAGGGCACAGGGCCCAAAGCAGAGACGAAACTCACCTGTCACCTCAGGACGAACGTCGGCAAGAGGCGCAAGAGTGATAGGTACATCCTCATCGACAGACTCCTTCGCTTTCTCCTTCCCCTTGCCGGCAAGTACCGCGAGGAGTCTTGGGAGCCATTCTCTAGAAGAAGGAGAAGTTAGGGTTTTGAGAGAAGAAGAACCCTTTCTCTCTCCAACTCTTACCTATTTATAGGGCTTGGTCGCACGCGTGAACAGATGACGTGTGATCTCAGCCGTCACCTCGGGTTCTATGCAAGGATAGCAGCAAATAAAACCAAAAGATCATCATTAATCTTTTCGGTTACCGAGGCACCATCATCATTAACTGAGAAAAGCATGCGCCCGAACAAGCATGCGCCCAGAAATTATGCGCCCTGACCTCCATGCTTCTTATTCAAAGTATTTCAAAACTTATTCAAAAGTTTTGAAAACTTTGAAGGGGGTCTTGTAGAAGCATGGAATTTCACAACCAGAAAGCCCATGCGCCAGACACTACATGCGCTAGAACTCAGACGAAGAACTTCATAGCAAAGTCAATAAGTATAGACATTTGAAGAAGGACTTTTTATTATATATGTCTAGAAAAGGTTGTACAAAGGAGAATTTCTACAAAGGAAAAGCCTAAGTCTACAGCCAGCGGCCACCATGCGCCTTCAGATAAGCGCAGCGGCCACCATGCGTCTCCAGATAGGCGCAGCATCACTATGCGCCACCAGTGAGGCGCAGCAGATATCATGCGCCTCCATCCAGGCGCATCCTATCATCTCTTCAGCAGCTCAGTTATGTGCATCCCTTCAGCCAAATTCTTCCAGCCAGGCTCATCTGGCCGAGCAGAGCCCAGTTATGTGCCGCTCTTCCAACCAGGCTCGCCCGATAAATGCTTCGATACACAAAGCATTTAACCCTCTGGCTGGAACCAAGGAAGAGAAGAGCACCGCAAATGCTGTGGCCAGGGGAGGCTTCGAAAGAGCCTCCAAAGCCGAAGAAGACCGTGATCGAAACCGCGGCTAAAGGAGCAGCTTTCAACACAATCAAAGTGGGCGACACCCACTTTGAAAGAAGAGAGAGCCTTGCACCGCCATTCCGATCTACGGCTCTTCCGGAATAACGGAGACGAGGCTCGAGCATCCCTACTTTGGATGCAACAGGCACCTTCCGCCTGCCTCAGAAGCCCTGACTCCGTCTTTTGGATGTAACAGTCACCTTCAAGTGCATCGAAGACAACACAGCGTCTCATTCACCCTCGGGAGCACTTCGTCAACAGAATGCACCCGCATGTTCAAGTTCATGTTGGAAGAACGTGAGGGAATGAGAAGCAAATCTTCTCTCCATGCCACTATTTATAGGCCGGGCAGATCAAACCCACGCGCCAAGTGGATGGCCCTCCGAATTCCGTGCAATGAATTTACATTAAATGGATGAACCGGACGCCTCGAATTCAGCCAAACGGCTATTTATGGCACTCGAAGAGCGAGACAGCCGCATCATTAAAAGACATGTCCGATGCGCCAGCCAAACAGCGCATCACACGGACGCGCCCTTCGGCATCAGGCACATCATACAGACGCGCCCTACAGTACTCGGCGCATCATAGAGGGTGCCCTCACACATCTCCATACCGAGTGGAACGCCAACCGACGTGCCCACTCAGCTGTCCATCGAACGTCACCACATAAATACTGAACTGACAGAGTTGGCAGCACGCCTCCCAAAGTCTAAACAGTTGACAGCTTTATTCAGAAAACGAAGCGTCGGCAACGTCAGCATCATCATAACTTTATTTCGACGGCTACTGCCACGTGGCCACTCCGCCATCCGCATGCGCCTCTACGGCCATGCGTCCAAATCAGCATGTGCCTCAAAAGCCATGCGCCTCAGACTGCTCTCTGATCCCGAAAGACAGAAGGAAAGTCGCCTGCATGCGCCTCAAAAGCCATGCGCCCCAAATGGTTTGTAACTCCTAAAGGTTATGAGCCGCAGCCTCCTCCTGTGCCCAATCCAAGGCGCAGCTCACCAGATCACTACTCTCCACCAAATCGAGATCTTCGAACCATGAGTCGACGACACGTGTCCTTTGACTCAACTCATCCGAGATTTAGCAACGGAAAGATCTTCTCTCTGCTACGTGCCGGCTCACAACAGCAGTATGAAGAGTTCTCCCTCTCGATCAGGGCGCAGCATCCATGCGCCTCCATCAGCAACCTCCACGTGGCGTCCCCACACTGGCGCATCCTACATGCACGCATGAGCAGCCAGCCTGCAAAACTATAAATAGAAGGATCATCCCCTTCACACACACAGACAGAGACTCAGAACACAAGACTCACATCACCAGAGAGGCAGTCCTAGACACTCAACGTCTTCCTCCTCTCAGCAAGCTCCAGCACCCAGAGCAATCAACACCTTCAGGAACCGATAACCGCCGTCAGCCGGTCAACGGAGTCAACGCATTACCACTCGCTCCATTGGCACTAAGGACCCAGCTTAAAAAAAGTGTACTCCTAGGACTACATCTAAGTCCTATATTGTATCACTGTTCTGTTTGTATTAAGATTT
This sequence comes from Iris pallida, assembly GCA_029216955.1. Lineage (NCBI taxonomy): Eukaryota > Viridiplantae > Streptophyta > Magnoliopsida > Asparagales > Iridaceae > Iris > Iris pallida. The sequence goes on from JANAVB010028691.1 coordinate 58,741, forward strand.
AATCAAAACAATTTTAGTGGCAAACAAGGGGCATCACAATGTATATAGACTTATTGTACGGAACATCCAGTAAGCAACCAAGAGGGTCAACGAACTTTCAGACACGAACAACATAAGATGATTACAGAACAACAACAGCATAATCACGGAAGCAATCTTTGATTTAATCGCGAAAGCAACGTTGAGTGATCGCTGAAGCAACTGTGGTTAATCGTCGATGCAACTTTGATTTGAAACGAATCAAAGAAGAGACCAAGGACGTAAAGCCGTGCTCTGATAGCAATTTGTCATGCCCCGATTCGTAGAGTCATTTGTTCACATATTTATCTCTTGGAATCGATCGTCCTCGCTTGGGCGTGATGTCGTACAAGTCTGGTATTGCACTTGTACAAGGCAAAGATGGTACATAATTGATTATCTTCAAATAGGAACACATGGCAGTGATAAAAGCAGACAAATTGAAGTTAACGAGGACATTCTTTCTTATCGAATGAGAACACATCATTTGATTTGTAATAGCGGAAATAAGAAGATAACTTGCAGTCACAAAGAGATACATAGAACTTTATTCTCTTTATTGATAATTGAAGAAGAGTACAAGACTTGTATTGAAGTACACTGCTTACAACACATCCCACTTATATTGAAAGCCAACTGAACAATGCTATAAAGCTTACATTTGATACTTGGATACATTGAATTACAACTCGATATACCGACTTGGCTTACAACTTACTGTTCCAACTGATATCCGATGCTCCATACATTATGTCCTTAATAAACAGAAGACATCATCTTGTGCAAGGAGAGCTTCTGCATGCCCAACAAATTTGATGCCACGGGACCGATCAATCCAATCTTCGTGTACAGAATATCTCAAGCACGAGCACCTGCCCACGAAGAACGTGGGTCAGCACATCATCTATGTACTGGCGAGCAGAATGCAACCCACTCGCCTAAACCAACATTTAGTGATCGATTTTAGCAAATATTTAATAGAATGATCTTTCCACTTGGGCCTAACATCAGTTTACAGTTCTTGAGCAGAGTTCATTGAAGTAAGTAAACATGTCATAGCATAGTATAGAATTTCTTTGTGTAAGGCATCATCTAAGCAACATTGAGTTAACATGTTGAGCATATTATGGAAATACTTCCTAGAAGGCATCGTTTAGCATACAAGGTGTTATCATGAAAAGGCATCATTGAGGCATCATTGGTTCTAACATCTTGAACATGTTATGACAATTCTCATAGAAAGCGTCACTTAGCATGTAAGTTAGGTGTAAGCAGTTTCATAGCAAGGCAACATGTTGGCATACTGAATTTAACAGGTTAAGCAGGCAAGTTGAACCAATATATATTGAATAATATCACATTTAAGTAATTTCTTACCGATAGCCGACTTCTCGTACCTGCATCAAATACGGGTTAGCAGATATACTTACTCTGCCTGCACAAAACATTCATTATTATGCATTCTAACTACATGGTCACTTGGCATTGTTTAACTATAGGGACGTTGCCATATAGGTCTTCATCGGTAATACGATGACTCCAGAGAAGGTAGCTAGCCCCAAAGGATGCCTCGTAAAACCTGTGCCCCTACTGGTACGCCAATGTTTCCTCCTAGGCCGGATCGGTCGCCCTATCATTCAGGGGTACCGTCCGAGAAAATATATCCCCATCCCTTATGCATAAGTTGTCCTATGACTATGCGAATGCATGTCCGACTCGATCGTGAACATAAAATGCATGGTGAAATATCAAAATAGGTAAAGGCAAAAGTGCATCATTCAACTCATCCATGTCGTTTTCAACGACTCATCATTTCCAATATTTTCTATCATTTTACTTGGTGATCTCGACGATCCCAAGTCTCATCATTTTTCATTCATTTCTTCATCGCAACAGTTCTCATAATATTCCTTTCAAGGTGGAATAAGCATCATTAATTCATTTCAAAGGGACCTATAGCATTTCATTCATTTCATAGAAACATTTATTCTTCTTTCATTGCTTATAAGAAAACAGGTAACATTTTATATCTTTACAACAGTTATACAGAGTGTACATGATTCAAGTGTCTCATTCAGTTCATTGTGTTAATAGCATAGCCAGTTCTTTCCCATGTATCAATCACACCGCATCTCATTATTCAACTATTCATTTGTTTCAGCAACATTAAACATAAGGGCCAATGTTAGCAGTTCAATTTTCACGTGTTGTTCATTTCAATAATTCTCAGCATAATCATCTCTATTATTCAGTAACTAAAATATGGGACATTTAGGGACAATTCATAGCATTTCAATACTCCATTTTTAAGCATGGAGGAGTAAGGAGGAGGAAGGACAGTTCCACTCACTTGTATAAAAGGGTCTACTTATTCCGATCACATATATTCCCACTAGACATAGCTCCACCAGCGAGCCATGTTCCATCACCCATTCCATCCGGCTGGCTAAGAGACTGTATCAGTCTCAATTCTCTTGATCTCCAACATAAGTCTCGGTTAAACATTTTGATAGCATCCAACCAGCCAATCAAATGTCTCGTACGGAGCGGAGCATTACAAGTACAACCAATTAAAGCAGTTCTAGATAAATGACAGAGACTATAAAACAGGAATATAGTAAATGTAATACATAATTAAAAAAAACTAAAAATCACAAATGAAAATGTATAATAGTTAAGTATAATTAGAGTCATGGAAGTGAACAAGGAAATAGTAAATCAAAATAACATGGTAAATGCTTACTATTTTAAGCTATTTTGAAATACTACGTGATATGTGACCGGCTTAGGTGCAACATGGAGTATCAGGTCCGGCTATTCATATGTGAGTGTATGATCATCTATCCACATGAATCTACCACAGAAATATAAAAGTATTGATCACATATCAACTAGTATTTACCCCGTCCCAACTAATACAAATGGATTCGAATCATGACATGTCACAACACATAAATCATATTGCACGAAATAAACATGAGCACGATGATCACGGTACAACAATAGCAAGAAAGGCACATCTCCTGACTAGGTATACATATAGTACCAGTCCGTGTAACGTACGTGTCAGAAATCAAGTAACATTACTAAAACATGTAATATAGAAACTATCTATATAAAAATAATCAGATAATTGTACTTGCATGTGGTCCTGAGCTGAAAGTAACAATCAAGTCTGTATCGGTGTCCAAGACCTATATTATGAATACACATCACCAATCTAATATACAATTATGCTATCTAACCCATATAACACTAATGTCAATTTGGTATGGGTAGATGATTCCATTTATAATTCATATTTTACCCGAAGAGAAGTTTTCAGAAGTTCACTTTATCATGATAATAGGCGGGTGAACGAGCGGTCAGAAATAACAATGAACGATTCCAGAAGTATAATGTTTGGTCTAACAGTAGAAGAAAATTCCAAACCAATCCAACTGTTGAATTTTCCAGAATCGAAGCACAAAGTTACAAGAAAATCTGATTTCAAACTTAGAAATAATTTGAGTGCAGAAATTTATAATTTTTTCAGTTTTGGAAGCAACATTTGAGTAAACAAACAACGTTTTTTATGGCTCAAATTCCATGATAAATATATGTAACTAAAAGTTACTCTAAAAAATCATATAAAAATCTAACGGTTTGATTTTCGATAAACTGAGCTCAAAGTGTACTCCAAATACAGTTTCAGTCTAAAATGCTAAATTGTTATTCATTGAGCTCGCTTTACCCTCATTTTACGTAACCCAAAATAAGTAGTTAAGTCATGAAACCTATATAAAATAATTCAAAACTTAACCAAGAATAAATACATGGCATTGAAATATATGAATATGGTATACAAAGAACACAACACACATGCGAAGTTGGTAGAAATAATTTCAGACTCAGAATTATTTCAGTGTGCAGAAAACTACTCATGATGCCTACGTTGATCTTATTTTACACTAGTGAAACGAATTACTTCGGACATGACTTCCATACAAAGTTGATAGACAAAATATTATATATTTCAATCCCACAATTGGTTCTAGAAAATATTCACTACACAGAAAGTTATGCTTGCTCAAAGTTGGAAGAAAACTACAGTTTTAGAATTCGGTGTTTATAAGGTCAACTTTGAGTCTTATTTGCATCAATTAAATGAAATACTTTGGACACGACTCCAACATAAAATTTGTAGAAACATAACCAAGATTCTATATAAATTTCTGGAATTAAAGTATATGACATATATGGAAAGTTACACTACTTCAAAGTTGGAGAAAAAATACAGTTTCAGGATTCAAAGTTCATGAGGTCAAATTTGGGACTAATTTACACCAATCAAACAAAATAATTTGAACATGACTCCAATATAAAATTTGTAGAAAGAATACAAACTTCTATAATAAAAAAAAATTACATATACAAAAAGTTATACTATTTCAAAGTTGGAGGAAAATAGTTCACCTTTGAAAGTTGAAAAAAATCACCCAAATCTCAATTGTGCACAATACCAAGTTCCTTGAGATTTTTGGACAAGAGAGATTGAGTAGAGGAGTGAAGAATGATGGAAAGAAAAGGTTGTGTCTGAAGTTTGGTTGAGAAAATGAAAGGGAAAGAGAGTGGGTTTGAATGCCTAAAGAAGAGGTGAGTGGGTGGTTTTAATAACTACGTATTTGCACTTTCTTTCCCCTTCCTAGGCCGGCCCGTGGGCTGTGTATAACTGCTATATCCACTTGTTTAGGTGACAAATACAACCCATATCTCACATAGTTTGAGTCAAATACACCCCAAGTACTTAAGGTTCAAGTTTGGGTTCAATTGCGACTGATTTGAATAGATCTTGCTAACCTAAACTAACCCACTAGCTCACTACACTATGTTGACTTAACACAACATGTCAAACATGTGCTAGTTCCAACATTCCAATAGAAATTGAAAATAGGCCTCCAATAAGATTTTTTTTGACCATTGTTGAAAGTAAAAGAATATCAAGTTTTGACAAGATTTGAAGAAGATAATAGGTACTTAAATCAAGCTAGAAAGATTGATCTTGTTGATGGAAATCTGCAGCTTCTAAATACTTGCATATCCTCGATCTCTAGGTGACCCTACTATTAGAACGCAATGCTTCCATACCATTTATCATTTATCATACTCATTTTTTCCTCGATTTCATGATCTATTATCGAACTCAGTCATCTATAAAAGTTTCACATTCCACAACCTTTGTTTTTAACTTGATCTAAAACCCAGAGTCAGAATTTATTTCTATATAATCCTTGACCATGATTTGAATTCAAACTTCTTCATCTTAATCTTGAAGTCTACTTCAATTTATTCTTCTTCAAATCTAATGTCACCGTTAGGATCAAATTTTATTTCCTCTATTAGTAGTAAACGTTACCGAATTAAAAATTTTAACCTCAACATAACCATCAAGCATTTTTTTTACCTCAAACATGTATTTTCCTTGAATATTTTTTTAAAACTCCAAAATTTGTAATTTGATTCTTAGATTTTGTGCTCCAAAACCCAAAAATTTAGTGCTTTACCATCTGTTAGTCATTCATTGTTTACTATTACCAAATCTTTGTTTAATTTTATATCTTCATCGCATAATTTGATAACCTCCAATTCTTATATTCTAGTCAGTGCCTTAATCTCATTTCTTTAATCATCATGCAAATACTTCCATCAATCTCAGGAATTTGTAAGCTCAAAATATTTATAATTTCTTAAATTTTCAATGTGCGATTCCATCATTATTTTTCTCTAGGTCTTTCTTGAAAATTTCACATTTTCTCTTTATATGAAAATAATCCATGCTCAAAATAATTCTTTAAATATAACAATTTTCAAAAAATTCAATGATGTTACTTTTTCTTTGATTATACTTTAAACCTAAGTTCCGCTTTTCTTTTACCAAATTTATCTCAACGTCTCAGATACCATTACCAAACTAAAGATATATCATCACCACTTGATAATCAATTTATTTTTCCAGAGACTTGGCCATTTTGAAAGGTAAGAATACTAGCAAGATTCAAGGAAACACAAGATCTTAGTTATTGTTCTGCTAGAGTAACAGTTTTTATATATAAGCAAAATTGATGGATGTAAATAAAAACAGGTATATCAGAAAAAAAAAAATAGTTTTCGAGAATATGAATCTTACCCTTACTCACTTGATCGTAATGAAGTTGTTGTCTTACAATTTTCTTGTATTTGACAATAATCAACAAAATTCTACAACACTAACCATCGAGGTGTCCAATTTTGTTTTGATATCCGATCCTCTTATTCTTATATGTTTATCGATTAGTCCACCTAATGAACTTCTACTCAATATGAGTTTTTATCTCCATTGCTTTCATACATGTATATAGCCATCCTGGATTGTGAGGTCCTTAGTACCAAATTTCTCTATTTTACTTTAATTCCCTTGTCCTCAAAAAATAAAATAAATCAAATTGCAAGGCTATCAGTTTCAAAATCATCCTTTAATTTTTTACAACCTTCAATGCCATTCATCATCTAAACCACTTTGCTAGTATCCATCTACAAATCACATTCTTATTTCTTATCCATCTTTAAAATCTCGAATGTCAACATTTGATCCTAATCTCATATGTTGCTGTAAGTTTTACCAAATCCACCGACAAGCTACAATCTCAAAGTATTTATAATCAAAAAATTAAGTCATCAATCATACTACTTTATTCTTATGATTCCTTCTAGCACCTTTGTCTTAATTATTCCTTTTCTTTCGAAGTTCCTATTCTGTAGAATAATCATATTCATAGTGAGCCATCATTTTAGTTATTTAACATGATAAAATCGATTAACATTTTCCTCAAAAATTGTATAAAAATTCTTCCTTAATTTCTATTTCACAAGTCCACAATATCGTCCTATTAAGTTTTTATTTATGGATCAAAATCATCATTTATACGTTCTATTATATTATCCTTAGACTGATTTATAAAACCCCTCTTTTGTTTTCTTCGAATTCATATGTTATTCTTCCTTTATTTCTCAAACTTATTTTGTTAAATCTTCCAAATTTTGATATAGTATCTTGGCCCAAATTCAGGTTTTCTTGATTAAAATATAACCTCATAATATTTTTTTCAACATTCTATATAAGATTTTGACTAGCCATTCTTCTATCCTCGATCTGAAATGGCTTTGAGATCAACGTTCGTTACATTTTTTCCTGTACTCCATAAGTCTCATCTTGATGCAAGAATTAGGTTCAACAACGATATGTATTCAAGTTAGGGTGAGCAAAATATAAAAATTTAAGCAAGGATCAAGGTAAGATTCTCAAGGTTCATCGCAAGAATCTATCAAAAAATTCTAATCTGTGATTGAGTACTCTGCTTTCTAGAATTTTCTATAATCCATAAATCATATTCTATCGTAGGCTCGCAGCAGTATGACTAAACTTACGTACTACTACGACATCGCACTATTTGCGAAGTCTGGCCTACATGAGCCACCACAAAAATGTGTCACGATCCGCACCTGAAAGATTTGGGCATGAGTCGTGGGTACGTCCATCCTACATCGCAGTATCGATGGTAGAACGTTGTCTAGATCTCCAACATACCACTACTAATCCAACAACTACCAATATGTACTCAATCACAGCATGCTAAGGAAACATGAATAGGAAATAATAATATCTAAATATAAGATCACCTCTTGGTCCAAAGTGTAAGAGTAGTCTCAGTTATAGCATACATTTGAAGTCTAAGAACATAAGCACAACATCTCCTAAATATGTGGTTATCCAGCCAAGATTGGAGGAAAGTACAACCAATAAAAGTAGTTCTAGATAAATGACAGAGACTATAAAATAGGAATAGTAAATGTAATACATGATTAAAGAAAACTGGAAATCACAAATGAAAATATAATAAATTAAGTATAATTAGGGTCATGGAAGTAAACAAGGAGATAGAAAATCAAAATAATATGGTAAATGCTTACTATTTCTAGGTGTTTTGAAATACTACTTGACATGTGACCGACTTAGGTACAGCAGGGAGTATCAGGTCCGACTATTCATATATGAGTGTATGATTAGCTATCCACAAAAATATACCATATGAATCTAAAGGTATTGATCACATATCAACTAGTATTTCCTCCGTCCCAACTAATACAAATGGATCCAAATCACGATATGTCACAACAAGTAAATCACAATGCATGGAACACCAGCACGATGATCATGGTACGACAATAGCATGAAAGGCACATCTCCTGACCAGGAATCCATACAATACCATTCCGTATAACGTACATGTCGAAAATCATGTAACATTACTAAACATGTAATATAGAAACTATCATATACTGAAAACAATCAGAGAATTGTACTTACCTGTGGTCCTGAGCCGAAAGTAACAATCAACTCTGTATCGGTGTCTAAGACCTATATTACGAATATACATCATCAATCTAATATGAAGTCATGCTATCTAACCCATATAACATTAATGTCAAGTTGGTATGGGTAGATGATACACCTTCATACCATTTCTAGTTCATATTTCACCCAAAGAGAGGTTTTCAGAAGTTCACTTTATCCTGACAATAGGCTAGTGAACAAGTTGTCAGAAATAACAATGAACGGTTTAAACTTAAAGATTCAGAAGTATAATGTTTTGTCTAACAGTAAAAAAATCACAAACAAGTCCAACGGTTGGATTTTTCAGCATCGAAGCACAAAGTTGTAAAAAAAAACTGATTTCAGACTTAGAAATAATTTGAGTGCATAAATTATAATTTCTTCAGTTTTGGAAGCAACATTTGAGTAAACAACAACGTTATTTGTGGCTCAAATTCCATGATCTAATATATATGTAACTAGAGGTTACTATA